>BSBK01008349.1:0-476472 GCA_027943335.1 Chamaecyparis obtusa
ATTACGAGGAACAAAAACTTTTCATGGATATTGCCTGCTTTTTTGTCGACAAATTTAAGAGCATTGCCATGGGAGTATGGGAGGCATCGGGATGTAGCGCTCAATATGCCCTCGAAACACTTAAATCGAAGTGTCTTGTTCAAGAAATAGAAGAAAGATCTTTGTGGGCTAGGGTGGGAGAAGAGAGATCTGTATTCAGAATGCATGACTGTCTGCGGGATTTGGGAAGAGAAATGGCGAATGGGCTGAGCCGTCCTCGTCGATTTTGGTCTTCCCAAGATCTTATAGATATGGTATACTTTGTTCCTCCTCCCACCTTGATCTGCTTTACATCAACTGATATTTTAATTTCTTAGTACAACAGTACGAGTCTTAGCTGCTTCTATGATTGCAGGAGTCAAAGGGATTCAGATACATCCTCGCTCAAACCAAAGGCAGATGTTTCCATTCATTTACTGACAAATCCATGAATTGTCGAATTACATACTTCCTGGGGGAATCAGACGTCAGTGATGCTGATGCTGATGCTGATGACGGGACTACATTTTTGTTGTGGCTTCAACTCGAGTATTATGGGTTTCGGAAACATCCAAGCATTCCTTCATGGATTCCTCTTCAAAATTTAAGATGTTTAATAATCCGCAATGTTTGGGTCAAAACGTTGTGGCAGAGCCGCGTAGAGGTATTGTATTCTTTGACTGAGAATTAAATTCCCATTACCAGTACTTTCTTTCTTATTGCTAGCCATTGAATGTGTTTTTAAGAAACTTATTTTGAGTTTTCAGGGGTCCACCGAATCCAAGGACCTACAGATACATGATACTTCTTTGGGAGAATTTTCAGGAATGCCAAGTAGTTTGGAAAATAAAATTTATGATCTTAAGAAGCTAATAGAATTGAATGTTTCTATGTGCCAAGATCTTCAGGAATTAAGTGTTGGCCATTTCAGCTGCCTCAAGAAACTTATACTTCACAATTGTAGTAGTCTGAAAACCGTGGCAGGAATATCAGATCTTAGGAAGCTTGTAGAATTGAATATTTCTAGGTGTCCCGGGATGGACCAGTTTCGTCTAGCGGGTCTCAACTCCTTGAAGTGTTTTACTGTTGACAGTTTTTTCATGGCGAAATATATTGAGCTGGACAACTGCAGAAAATTGAAAACAATTTCAGGAAATCTAAATCTTGAAAAGCTTGTAACCATCAACATTCGTGACTGTACCGACCTTGAGGTGTTGCCATCTCTTCAAGTTTAAGAAGCCTGAAGACAGTCACAATTGATGGATGTAGGCAAGCTCAAGATTCTTCTCTTGTCCCGGTGTCAAAATTTGGAAAGAGTGACAGGTAAATTTGGTCTAACATGCCTTGAGAAGATTACTATTGATGAATGTAGAAAGCTCAATTATCTTCAGTTGCTCAAATGTCAACATTTGAAACAAGTATCCATATCAGACTGTTCGGAGCTGGAAGAGTTGCCATGTTTTGCACATCAAACCTGCCTTGAGGAGATCAGCATTGTTAGATGCGACAAGCCTGCAAAAAATAACATTGCCAATAAAACTTGTGGAACTCAGAGTAGAACGTTGCAGAGAACTGAAAACAGTGACAGTGAGTTGTGATTTATACTGAATGTGTGCAGCTGCAGGAATTGTCAAGAGTTGCGCAACCGAGGTGTCTGAAGTCGATTTGCAATAAATAGTTGTGACAAGTTACAGGCCTTACAAGGCTTTGATGAGCTGCATGCACTGGAATTACTTCAGCTTTCCTATTGTCCGGATCTTGAAGCTCTGCCATGGTCTGAAAGTCAAACTTGCCTTAAGCTGATTAGTATTAGAGGGGGTAAGAAGCTGCAGACTTTACAAGGCATTGGTGAGTTGCGCGCCTTGGAATCTATTATGTGGCCGATTGTCGCGAGCTTGACGTGCTTTCATTGTCTGCAAGTCAAACTTGCCTTAAGGACATTTTCATTTCCGGAGATAAGAAGCTGCAGAACATACATGGCATTGAGGAGCTGCATGCATTGGAACGTATTTCCTTGTCGGATTGTCCGGAGCTTGAAGAGCTGCCATGTTTTGCACGTCAAACTTGCCTTCAGGAGATTAGCATTTTCAGGTGTAATAAGCTGCAGACCATAACTTTACCAAGCAAACTTGTGGAACTCAAAATAGAAGGTTGCAGAGAACTGAAATCAGTTTTGGCGACCTGTGATCATGGTGAATGTATGGGGCTACTGGAATTGTCAAATGTTGCTCGATGGAGCTGTTTGAAGCGGATCACAATTCATATTTGTGAGAAGCTGCACACTGTGGAAGGCATTGATGAGCTGCGTGCATTGGAAAGTATGCAATTATCCTTTTGCAGCAACGTAGCGATACGGAATTCTATTCCCATGTTGAAGGTACTGATTTCAAGACTCCCTCGATCATTCAGCTGTGTCAAGAGTGTATCATTTCTCAGTATTGACCTTAAATTTTGCTTTTCCTCGATTTTCTTACATAATCTCTTAGGCTCCTTTATTGTTTTTAATTGCAGTGTCTGCCGTCGAAGTTTCTTCTTGTAATTGGAAGAGCGGTCGGTGGAGAGTTCTGGACTTTAAATCGACATTTCTTTCGGGGTAACCGGTGTACGTTATGATGAAAGCATTGATTTCCCTGAAAGTTTGGCATCCTTTGCAGGCATGGTCATCATTTGCGCTGAGGTTTCTGGTTCTATCGCAGTCGGGTGAATGAGATCTCTTACGATTGGGAATGGAATTTGGATTCTGATAAAACGATCTGGACTTCGACAAGGATCCGGATTTCACTGAGAGGCGAGAGGTCATCGCTGTCGAGATATAATGTGCCAGAAGGAGAATGGATAATTACCATCGTAATTACCGACCCACGTATGATATGTTCGAGGAGAAATGAACGAATTAGACATATTCTTAAGGGTCCTGGAAGGAAATTCAAGAGAGGGTGGAACGTGTTCGTTGGGAAAGGTGCAGAATGGAAGACTCCACGTGTGTTACATAAAATTGTTGACAGGATATATCACAAATAAGTTCAACAGAGGGTGGTCATCTACTGCAAATTGTGGCGCTAATTGACTTTCAGGAGGATGGAAGAGGGAACTGTTAACTGAGCAATTAGTAAGCGCGGTAGCTAATATTCATCATTTCTTATTTAAATTCATCTGTACAATTGAAACATTCATTGGAAGTGACATAAATGCTTAATTTTGTGTTAATTTTTTACAAGAAATATACAATTGTCACTTGTAATATCAAAATAATTAGTGCTTGTATCAAAATGAGGTGCAATGGTTCTGTCAATAGAATATTATATATAAGTTAATATATTAGAGAAAATAATTTGATATGTGCATAGAAGATACAATAGTTTAATTCACAATATTTTATGTATAAAACACTATTTTTTATACAACTTTAAATACAAAAACAATTGTTTATATATATCTATTGACTATGAAACAAAAAGGTTTTTACATGCTTGGAAATAGATCTTTTGAAGGCCGTTTTTTGTTATCTGAATTATTCATGGTGAGATTGAGATTTCAATGTTGTGTGCATTGCCAAATGAGTGGAGTCATTATTAACTACATGGAAACTTAGCATTTCCAACATATATATTGTTTGATGTTCACACATTTCTTTTAGTTTTAGGTCTAATGTTAGAATGAGAGGGAACAAAAATGAAGATTTAAAAATAATGAACAACAAGACTATTTAGTTCAAATTTCAAGAAATATATAAATTATAAAATTTATTTTGATTTAATTGTTGAAGGTGTGACAAATTGGTGCCCCCATCTTCATGAGTGTTTGGTCGAAGTAAGATCTACAAGACATATATGTTGAAACCGATTACCACTATAACATTGTATTCATACCAAAATACAAACTCTTGTTTCAAAGAATAAGGTAGCCTTATTATGGTAGCTAGGTGATTAGTTGAAATGGTGATGGTAGTGGAAGCTATGATGGCATGAAGGAGATCATCGACAATGTGGGAGATGAAAAAATGATCGATTTTAATAACCCTTGCTCAAAATAGTTGAAACTTAATTATAAAAATAGATAATCATTGATCTTAGAGACAAATACATTAAATAAAATAATATTTTTTAATGTAATCCTAAATCTAAAGGCTATAAATACATTGTATCAATAAAACCATATATACTAAAACAACACACTTAAATAATTTGACAAAGTAACATAAAATGAGAAATAGAAGTTCAACAATGTATTTTTATTATAAATAGAGTTATACTACTTCAATGACATATTACAAGCTAATTAAAGCTAGAATATAAAATTCAAAAAATGTCAAGCCAAAAGGCTGTAAGGTTACAACCTTGATTGATCAAACTATTAGACCAAATATTCATTTATTTTTCAAAGAATAAGTGATGTGTATGTCTTTGTCCTTACTCTTTCTCTTGACCTATTGATTTTATACAAATAAATCAAGATAGTTATTTCCATCCTCAATTTCTCTATGAAATGGTGATTTTATTTCAGCCCCAAATTGAGGGACAAGCCAAAGTTTTAAATAACATAGAACCCTCATTAATTCGTAGCATTAAAATAAGGCTAATTGATTTCTCCATCATTGGAGTATCTATATTATTTATTCATCTATACTATGCCTTTTTTTTTCTCTCTCTCAAACCAATATTAGACTTGCTCTGTAAATGACTTTGGTGTCTTACCTCCCTCTCAACTTTTTGTGAACTAACTTCAACATGATTATGTGTTTCCTCATCTAATAGATCTTGAATTACCTTGTTGCCAACTTAATTTAATGACCAATCTTTTCCTCAACATGTCTATTTACTTTGATTACAATAAAGATAAATTAGATTTTAAATTAATAGGATTTTCTTAAAATCCTTAACAAAAAGAACTAGATACTTTTACAAATAACTTAAGGAAAAAAAACTTTCCCTAAATCCATTTTTACACTTTCACCTCCAAAATGATATAAAATTCAAGCTTGGTTAGCCTTTTTAAAGACTTTAGCTTGAATCTATGAGGTCTTAATTGTTTACAAGAATCCAAAAGAGTAGAAAGGCTGAAAGTGCACACCAGTTGGTTGATACATAATGTTTCATGAATTTGTTAAAAAGTCACATGAGTTGGTGGTGATGCATTAATAATGTTATTACTATTGTTAGTGTTACTTTTATATTCACCTTCTTGAATCAAATGAACACAAATTTCAAGTAAGATTTGTGACTTTGAAATATGAAGATGAACCTCATCAAACTCTTGATTTCTAAAAAGATTATAAAATATTGTACACATAAATTATAATTTCATCTTTGCCTTCTTAGTAAATAATTCACATTACATTACATCTAGAAGAATTAAGGCCATGTAATGTCATAGCCAGGGAACCCAGTAGATATTAACCTAAAACATGTTACTAAGTTTACACAATAGTTAAATTTTCTTAAAAAAGTTTACAAACAATATGGAATAACAAAGAAGAAGTAAAACATAAAGTCCATATATACTCATATACACAATCTTAATTGCATATTAAAAATCTCAAGAGTTCCTTGACTTAGAATTATGTAAATACAATGTTATCTATTAAGTACAATAATCATCTAAATCTTCTATATAGTACATCATCTCAAAGAATAAACAAATACATTTGAACTATAAAGTATACATGATGACCCACATCCACTGCACAAGTCGCAGGGTATGTAAATATAGAGGAATACAAAGTACAAACAAAGAAATAATAGGAATAAGTCTCTAAGAAACATAGGATAAGAAGCAACCAAAACAAGGATCATCCAACACTAGTATAGGAACATTGGAGTCTCAAATGGTAAAAGAATCATTATGTCTCAACCTCATGGAAACTTGTGGATCCACTCCTACTGTGCTGAGGAGATAACATTGGACCCCTACTTGGATAACAATACTAAAATCTATGTTAGAATTAACAAGACAAAAATAATAGTTACATGCAAATATAACCAATATCGAAAAAGAATAAACCACACAGAAGAGAACACAAGAGACAAAGATTTAACGTGGTTCACCCAATCCCTAGGCTACATCCACCAACAACGAATCCAATATTCTTATTATCTAGTGATTACAACCTAATTACAAAATAAAATCCCTTACAACTCAATACCACCGCAAGAAGCTACTAAAACATACATCATGAAATCCCTAACCCTAAGCTATTTTATACAAGACTTTTTTTTTGCCACTTTAGGGTTAGAATCGATTACAACATGTCGGCCTGGAGAGGACACATGAAAAGTGTACAATACTTCCTTGATCAGTCACCATAGACCAACAATCTCCCACTTGGTGCCCAGATTAGGCTCCATGCTAAACAACAATCAATCATCATGTAAAACTAAGCAAGGGTCCTATAAGTTCCTATCTTAAGGGTACAACTCAATAACTCAAAGGTACACATACTAATCTAGAGGCAATAAATACACATAGGAAACCTAAGATGTAATCAAATAAGTTTCATCACATATGTCAACCCCTTGGAACAATCTCACTGGACTCTGACTCCCTAAGTGTGATCATATACGGAACTTGAAATCCTCTCATATAGACAAGGATAACTGATCATGCTATAACTCACCACCACTACTAGATGGGCAAGCATATTCTCTCGTTCCCATCCTTAGGCTTACTAGCACTCAAGGCATGGACGAGGAATTCATTATCTTATTAATTCATTTTTAAAACCCTATTTAATTATATTATCATTTATTTAAGTAACCCGCTAAGGATACCTAGGTAGCCACTTTTGGGCTCCAGCGCCTCCAAAGCAAGCCGCATCCCTTTTTAACACCTAGATAACCTACCCTAAGTTCATAAATCTCAAAACATATCTCAAAGATCATTACGAATCATAAAATCAAAATTTGGTTCCAAAGTATAATGGGAACATACATAACAATTTCCATCACGATAAAATCAAAAATTCCATAAGGTTGGGTTATAACAATAATCGACTCGCCATAGAAGTATGCAACCATAACACACTAACCCTAACCCCGCCTTTGGTAATAATTTTAAAAGGATGACATAAAAAGATTCCCTCTTAACTCACAAATGTAGAAGAGAAAACATTCATAAAATTTAATTGATAATAAACTAATTTGTAAAGTACCATTAGGCGAATTAATTTATTAAATAGTCACTAACAAAACTATAATTAGATTATTGAATTAAATTCTAATACTAAGCAAATCAATTGATAATGTTAATTAAAATAAATTGATTCTCAATTTAATAGTTACTAAAATAATATAATTCATAAAAATTCTCAAATTAGGAAATAAAATAAGTTCCCTTAATTACTAATCAATAAAATATATTAACTAATAATTGACTCAATTCTCTACATTATCTATTACAAGAAATATCAAATATTATGGTGTAAAATTATAAAGTACATTAAATAAATACATATATATACATATACATATACACATGCATATATTTATATTATTTATTTATGATTATTTAATTTTCTTAGTTATTTTTTTATTTAGTTTTCTGTTATATATATATATATATATGTATATATATATATATATATATATATATATATATATATGTATGTATGTATGTATGTATGTATGTATGTATGTATATACATATATATACATATACATATATATATATATATATATATATATATATACATATATCTATACATATATATATATACTACATATATACATATATATATATATATACATATATACATATATATATATATACATATATCTATATATATATACATATAGTATACATACATATATATACATACATATATATATATATATACATATATATATATACATATACATACATATATACATATATATACTATATATATATAATATATATATATGTATAATATATATATACTATATATATATATATATATACACACACACATACATACATATATATACTGATGAAGGGTGCTCCCCTTAATACCACAAACACATAACAGAAATAGAGAAACAACAACAATATGCAAGAACAGAAAATTGGCTTCTTATTATCTCCACAAATGTGGAATTACAAACTTTCAGAATTACAATATGCAAAGCCACATGGGCATTCCCTTACAATATTCTGTAGGACAAAGCCTCGAACTATTATACCCAGATCTACTACCCAGAACTATTCTGAACTGCCTAAGACAATAATACAGCCTTCTCCTTATATAGGCAATTTTCCACCGCCTGGGAAGGTTCCAGAATTTTTAGCCAATAAGGCCGACCAAACTTAGAATTATTTTATTTTACATTTTATTACATCATAGTCGGCTCAAGATAACCTTTGAAACCCGAACATAAATTTTGAAGAAAATTATTTTTCGCCATTTCTAGGTGGCCAACTTCCGAAGACCATAAGTCATCACCCGTTGACCCGCTTGGGCTATTATAACCCCATTTCAGAAATGCCACGAAGCGCTATACAGGCATGACTGGCGCAAGCGCTCGTCACCCAAATTTTCGACCTCATCCGGGGCCTCTAAAGCCTTCAAAACTGAGTTCAAAGTTTCTGTACCCTGCTGCCAATACCGAAAATCTTCAATATCTTCCAACATACACTTGATCTGGAAATGAAACTTTACTGGCAGACTTATATGACCAAAATGAACCTCCAAGAAAGAAATTAGATCATTCTGAGCACAAGACGAAAATTACCAAAAATAGTAACTTTCCGTAAATAGTAGCTCTGGCACAAAATAGCCCTTATTGAAAATAAAAAAACAAAAATATTTTTTGGGTGATGCAAGATTGCTCTTACACCCCAGGATGCTCCTGCATCAGACACCCAGGGTAATTTGAGAAGTGACCCTGTCACGACTCAGGTGTGCAGAGGGAAAACCAAGATGGCTAACCTCCTCCTTTGTCAGCCATGATGAATCTTCAACAGGCCGTCTTTCCACTTGACCAGACTATTCTTCATATGTCCTGTTCCTTGTGCTTCTGCCAACACTGACTGTCCAGTATATCTTCGATCTTCTTAGTATCTGAACTAGTTGTTGGAATACTCCACTGTGCTGCTGCAACCTCATCTTCAACACCTCCTTCGTGATACTCTGTCAAATCTTAAATGTTAAACACTGGTGAAATATTCAGCTCACTAGGCAATCTCTACCTCATATGCATTTCCTGAATCATGCTTCTTCAGTATCTTACATGGCCCAAACTTCTTCATTTTCAGCTTGTTATATGTACCAACTGAAAACCGCTCCTTCCGCAAATGAACCATGACTTCATCACCAACCTGAAATTCCTTATACCATCCTTTTCTCATCTACCTTAGCCTTATACTATGCATTCATCTTGGTAATATGCTTCCTCACCTCCTCATGGATGTTCTTCAAGTGTTCTGCAAAATCCTCAGCTTCAGCACTACTTATTTCTCTTTTATCTATCTTTCTCAATTCAGATGCATTTCTTGGACTACTTCCATATACAATCTGGAATGGTGATTTACCAGTGCTCCTATTGACAGAATTATTGTATGCAAATTCTGCCTATGGTAAAATCAAATCTCCATCCTGTTGGCTTATCTCCAACCAAACATCTCAAAAAATTTCCCAAACTTCTATTCACCACCTCTGTCTCAAAAATTTCCCAAACTTCTATTCACCACCTCTGTCTGTCCATCAGTCTGTGGATGATGTGATGAACTGAACTTCAAATCTATCTTCACTTCTTCCACAATGTACGCCAGAAATATCCAACAAATTTAGTGTCCCGATCTGAAACTATGGTCTTTGGCAAACCATGAAGTCTCACTACTTCTCTGAAAAACAATTTTGCTACATGAACAACATCATTAGTCTTCTTGCAGGGAATGAAATGTGCCATCTTCAAAAATCGGTCAACTACTACAAAAATTGAATCATGTCCCCCGCTGTGTCCTCGGTAAACCAAGAACAAAGTCCATACTGATATCCTCCCAAGGCTTCTCTGGTATAGGTAATGGCTGATACAACCCTGTATTCTGCTTCACTCCTTTTGCCATCTGACATACTCTGCAACTCTGTACAAACTTCTTCACATCTTGCTGCAACTGTGGCCAATAATAATTCTCACTAACCAAACCAAGGGTTTTGTCACGACCAAAATGTCCAGCCAATCCTCCGCTATGCTTCTCCTTGATGAGATTCTCCCTCATAGAACTTCGTGGAATGCACAACTGACTCCCTCTGAATAGCATATCATCTTGGATGATGAAATCCAACCATTTCGTCCTGTCTAGAGTAACAGGTTCTGTACAAGCTTTCCAAGCTTCACCAAAATCAGGATCCTCTGGATACAAATTCTTGAGTTCCTTGAACCCAACCACTTCAATCTGCATTTCTGTTAGCAATAGTTGCCTTTTGCTAAGAGCATCTGCAACCCTATTAGACTTTCCACTCCTGTGTTTCAAAACAAATGTATAACTCTGCAAAAACTCAACCCATTTCAAATGCCTTTGATTCAATTTTCTTGACTATTCAAATATTGCAAAGCTTGATGATCAGTATACAAAACAAACTCCTTAGGAAGTAGATAATGTCTCCACTTCTTTAATGCCTGAACTATAGCATAAAATTCTTGATCATAAACAGAATATTTCCTCTTGGCATCATTTAACTTCTCACTGAAATAAGCAACAGGTTTACCTTCTTGGCTCATAACAGCTCCTATTGCGGTACCACTAGCATCACAATCTACTTGAAACACCTTATTGAAATCTGGAAGTGCTAAAACAGGTTGTTCTGTAACTTTTTGTTTCAATAATTGAAAACTCTTTTCTGCTCCTTTAGTCCACTTAAACTCTTTTCTATCCCCTCTCATTGTTTCAGTCAAGGGTCCACAAATACTGCTAAAATTTTGATAAACTTTCTGTAAAAGCTAGCTAGACCATGAAAAGATCTTACCTCAGTAGCACTCCTTGGAGTAGGCCATTCAAGGATAGCCTGTACCTTCTCTGGGTCCATTTTTAGACCTTCTGTTGAAACTACAAATCCAAATACACTAACTCTTTCTTCACAAAACTGCACTTCTTCAAATTAATCAACAATTTCTCATCTCTCAACTTCTCAAATACCATACGAATATGCATCATATGCTCATCCAATGTCTTACTAAAGATCAAAATATCATCTAGGTAAACAATGACAAACTTACCCAGAAATTCTTTCAGAACCTCGTTCATAAGCCGCATGAAAGTGCTCGGTGCATTGGTTAGCCCAAAAGGCATGACTAACCACTCATATAGTCCTTCCTTTGTTTTGAAGGCAGTCTTCCATTCATCTCCTTCTCTGATCCGAATCTGATGATATCCACTTTTCAGATCTATCTTTGAAAAATACACAGCTCCACTCAAACAGTCCATAATATCATCCATTCATGGCAATGGAAACCTGTACTTGATTTTGATCTTGTTTATTGCCCTAGAATCTGTACACATCCTCCATTCTCTATTCTTCTTTGGTGCTAATACCGCTGGTACAGCACAGGGACTCAGACTCTCATGGATCAAACCTTTCTGTAACAGTTCATGTACTTGTCTGTTCAACTCCTCACTTTCTGCAGGTGTCATTCTGTGTGCTGCCTTATTCGGCAAACTCGCTCCTGGGATCAAGTCCATCTGATGACTGATCTTCCTGACTGGTGGTAATCCATCAGGCACGTTATCGGATGCAATATCCTGAAACTCATTCAACAAATCTGCAACTTCTACAGGAACATCTTCTACTTCCTCTTTACCAGCTTTTGGAATTAAAGCAAAACATACATGCTCATGCCTCATACCATCTAGGAATTTCCTTCCATCAACAAATGTTATTCTTGCATTACCACATACCTTTTCTTCGGTCTCCTTCAATGACTTTAGCTTATGTCGCACTCCATCCTTTGTCAGGGAATAGGTATTCACACGACCATCGTGTACAGCACATCTGTCAAACTGCCACGGTCCACCCAATAACATATGACATGCATCCATAGAGATGATATCACATAGTACCTCATCTTGGTACCCCGCCGATCTTGAACTTCACTAGGCATTGTTCATTGACCATGACCTTGTGGTCATCCTGTACCCAGGCAATCTGATATGGATGTGGGGTGTTTCTGTCTCTTGAGCTTCAACTTTGTCACCATCTCTTCTGACACCAAATTGTCAGTGCTTCCACTATCAATAATCACATCACAAAATTTACCTTCACACTTGCACCTGGTGCAAAAACAGGCTCCTCCTTTGCTCAGGTTCATTCTCACCACTCAACAGGACTCTTCTGTTAATCAACGTTTCTCCTCTTTCAGCATCTTCAGAATTTGATGATCTGGCATCTTCATCTACATGTGCAACTCTGGCCTGGCCTTCATTTCTCCTGTCTGTTCTGCCTTGGCGCTGAGGACATTCAAATGCCCTATGACCTTCTTCTCCACAGTGAAAACATGTTCCACGGAAGCCTCCTCTTCCAGATCCTTGTCCTCTTCCTCTTCCTCTTTGATATCTATTATTATGATCCTGGAAGCGATTGGAATTATTTCCGCGCTGATTCTAACTGCTACTAGCCTCATCCTTCTTTTTCGGATCTTCATTTCGACCACCATATGACCGTCCACCAGATCGTCCACCGCGACCTCTTCCGTTTTGTCTGCTCTCGAACTTCTTGTTCAGCTTTTCCTCTACTTTTAGGGCAAATTGGATGCCTCCTCAATACTGTTCATTCGAACCAGATTCAACTCCTCCTGAATGCTTGGCCTTAACCCATTAAGGTATCGGGCAACTTTCTCCTTATCAGCTTCTGCATGGCCTGTTCTGATGAGGAGTCGATAGAACTCCTCTGTATACTCCTGAACAGATCTTCCTGCTTGCTTCAAACTTTGCATTTTCTTTAGTAGATCAAGCTCATAATCAACAGGAATGAACTGTCGCTTCAATTTATCCACCATTCGATCCCATCTTGTGATTTTATCTTTCCCTCTTCTATTTCGCTCCAATTGAATTCTTGCCACCAGATCTTCGCATGACCTTTCAGTCTGGCCTTCACAAATTTGACCCTATCAGGATCCTCAACATCTTCATACTCAAAATATTCCTCACATTCATTGATCCAGTCGATCAATTCCTCTGGGGTTAAGATTTCCAGAAAATGTAGGAACCTCAATCTTAGGTCTTTTCCCAATCTTGGAAATCGCCCGAAAAAGTCTTTCTTCCTCCTGGTTCACAATTTCAACTTCTCCTCCTTCTTGATATTCTTCTTCGGTTTCATCCTCGCTTTCGTCTCTGACATTAAGATTCATTCCTCTGCGAATCTCTTCTTGTAATGCTCGCACTTGTCTCTGCAGCTCTCTAACCTCAGGTGTTACAACACCAGCTCTTCCGCCACGTTCCCTTCGTGGAGGCATTTTCGCGATGCGCGCTGAAACCCTAGCCACGGTCCTGGTGCAAACTGCCTCACAGTCGGCGATCTGTTTACACACTCAAGAACTCCTGCTCTGATACCACTTGATGAAGGGTGCTCCCCTTAATACCACAAACACATAACAGAAATAGAGAAACAACAACAATATGCAAGAACAGAAAATTGGCTTCTTATTATCTCCACAAATGTGGAATTACAAACTTTCAGAATTACAATATGCAAAGCCACATGGGCATTCCCTTACAATATTCTGTAGGACAAAGCCTCGAACTATTACCCAGATCTACTACCCAGAACTATTCTGAACTGCCTAAGACAATAATACAGCCTTCCTTATATAGGCAATTTTCCACCGCTTGGGAGGTTCTAGAATTTTTAGCCAATAAGCCGACCAAACTTAGAATTATTTTATTTTACATTTTATTACATCATAGTCGGCTCAAGATAACCTTTGAAACCCGAACATAAATTTTGAAGAAAATTATTTTTCGCCATTTCAGGTGGCCAACTTCCGAAGACCATAAGTCATCACCCGTTGACCCGCTCGGCTATTATAACCACATTTCAGAAACGCCATGAAGCGCTCTACAGGTCTAACCGGCGCAAGTGCTCGTCATCCAAATTTTTGACCTCATCCGGGGCCTCTAAAGCCTTCAAAACTGAGTTCAAAGTTTCTGTAACCCTGCTGCCAATACCGAAAATCTTCAATATCTTCCAACATACACTTGATCTGGAAATGAAACTTTACTGGCAGACTTATATGACCAAAATGAACCTCCCAAGAAAGAAATTAGATCATTCTGAGCACAGACAAAAATTACCAAAAATAGTAACTTTCCGTAAATAGTAGCTCTGCACAAAATAGCCCTTATTGAAAATAAAAAAACAAAAATATTTTTGAGTGATGCAAGATTGCTCTTACACCCAGGATGCTCCTGCATCATATACATACATACATATATATATATATATACATATATAGACATATAGATATATATACATATATAGACATATATATATATATATATATATATATATATATATATATATATATATATATATATGTATATGTATGTATATATGTATATATATGTATATATATGTATATATATAATACATATACATACATACATACATACATATATATATATATATAGACATATATATCTGTATATAAATATATTTGTATATATATATATGTATGTATATATATATATGTATATGTATGTATATATATATGTATATATATATATGTATGTATATATATATGTATATATATATGTATATATATATGTATATATATATGTATATATATATGTATGTATATATATATATGTATATATATATATAGATGTATATATATATGTATGTATATGTATATGTATATATATATCTATATGTATATATATGTATATGTATATATATATGTATATGTATATGTATATGTATATATATGTATATATATATAACATATATATATGTATATATATGTATATATATGTATATCTATGTATATATGTATATCTATATATATCTATATATATATGTATATATATATATATATGTATATATATATGTATATATATGTATATATATATATGTATATATATATATCTATATATGTATATATGTATGTATATATATATGTATGTATATATATATATGTGTGTGTGTGTGTGTGTGTGTATATATGTGTATATATATATAATATGTATGTATATATATGTATGTATATATATATATATATATATATATGTATATATATATATATATATATATATATATTTTTTTTTTTTTTTTAAATTTTTATTTTATACACACACACAAAATTCTTTTCTCTTCCATAGAATTTTAACAATGATTAATTTACATACAAAGCACAATATCTTAGAAGCTTAATTCCAGAATTTCAACACGTGATAGGAAAATCAGCTTTTCATCAGGCTTCATGGCCCACTTATAAGCCTCTTCTACACTCCTAATCTGCAACAAACTAATTTCATATTGTATGGACAACTTCAAACCATTAATGTAGTGAGAAACTTGTTTAGCTTCATCATCTATATGACCGGATCTGATGTTCAACTTGTAGAACTCCTTAGTGTAACTTTTAATATTTAGGTCTCTTTGCTTCAAGTTATACAATCTCATAAACAAATTGACTTGGTAATCCTCAGTTAATAACTTATTTTTCAACTTTTTCACCATCCTATCCCAAGATTTGATCTTGTCTTTACCTCTTCTCTATTGATATGTCTATAGATGTTCTTACCATAAGGTTGCATGTCATTTTAACTTGGTGCATGCATACTTCACTTTCTTCTCCTCACTAGTTCCTTCAAGATCAAAATATTTGTCCATATCTTTGATCCAATCTATCAATTCATCAACATCTAGGTAGCCATGGTAATCAGGTCAGTTGAAATAAGGTTTCTTATTAACATTAGTCAAGGCTCTAATAAACCTCTCATCTTCACTATTCAACTTTGGTTGTGCCTCATTGTTCTCGCCTTCCACCACTTGATCTTGATTTTGTTCATCTCCTTCTTCATCACTTGCATCTTCTATATGTTACCCTCTCCTCTAAGTAGTCTTTACCACCTCCAATCTAGGATAAATTTATCTTAACAAGTCTAATAATGTTGGATCTGGATTCCTTGCTCCAGCTCTAGGTCAAATCTTCTTCAATCACCACCTTATAAGAAAGCCCTAGGCTGGAAAACGTGCTCAAATACCATTGATGTAGTCAAGGAAGGATAAACCTACAAGAGATGAGTCCAACCTTGTAGTCAACACAAACATAACAAAAACAATAGCATACATGCCTGATTATGATTAGAAATCCCTGAAAAACCTAGCCAAACTACAACCAAATAATCTTATGAAAAACCACCTTATCCCTTAGGAATATGTCAATGAGCTTATATAGCCAATACAACCATAGGTTGGCCCAGAAAAGATCACATTTCCTAAGAATAGAGAAAATGTAATACAAAAAATAGGCTGGCTCCAAAATCCCAAGGGACAACCCCCAATGAATAAAACAAGAGATTCAATCATGAAAGAAAGTCAGCCTCAAATGAAACAATGAGCTTTCATGATCACAAACAGAAATTCAAATCGGTAGATTAGAAAATCAACTGATGAACACCAAGATTGACCAAAAAATGAATAATAGGACAACCTCACAAAGAATCTGCAATAACTCCCGTGCGATGAATCCAAATGAGGTGCAATTGTAGGATAAGGCTCAAGACAAAGACACAAATACACTATAGAAACCACAACTCACAACAAGTATAGATCAACCATAACCAGAATACTAGACTGATCAACATGAAACTAAACATATTTTTGTTGATGCAAGATTTCTGAAATCCCAAGATGCTCTTGCATCAATTTTGTAGGGTTCTTTTTGCCTCTTGCAAAATGAAAAAATGAGTCGGGCTTTTCCACATGGATCTAGTCAGTTTGGAGATGTGGGCCAGTGCTATTCCATGTTTCCTCAAGTTTTAAGGCCCATGCGTCTTCATGTTAACCAACAATCATGGTTTACTTCACCATTTCACAATTCTCTTCAAGGTGCCTTTTGAAATGGTGAAGGTTAATAGGTCAACGCTAAAGGGTGGGATAACACATTGTGTTATCTGCATTTTGTAGTTTCATGAGGGGCAAAATGAAAGCTTGCAAAATGGGAAAAATTTTCCATTTCAACTTATTTCCATCCTTCTCTATGTTATTTGTTACAAAACCATGCTAGCTATATGATCAAGAGATTTTTTATCAATGGTTGTGTTTTAATCTTACATTCAGGGATTTTTGTGTTGTATTAAATAGGTTGTCCATTCCAATTTGAACTTTCATTAGTGTCTCACATTTTTACTAGTGGTCGGGGTCCTTTTCTACATTTGGTGGTGTTACATGCAAGTTTGTGGGGTGGGATAACACATAGTGTTATCTCATGTAGATAGTTTTTCCTAGCGGATTGATTTGACTATTTTCAGCTCGGGCATGTTACCAGGTCTGATTATTCAATGTCAAGCCATATTATTTGACTTTGTAAGATGACACCAGTGTACTCCATGCCTATTTATTATTTCTAAGGATATTTATCCCCTTCAACTATTAGTGCATTCAACTTTGGCCTTCCTGTCACTTCATTTATGATTGTTCATGTAGAGATCAGATTTATTATCTAATTTTAATTTATTTCTACCCTCTTTAATCTAACTCCACCATGGTTTGGGTTCAAAATTCATTTCTATATTCAGAGTTATGCTAGCTCAATAAAAAGAAATTCTTTGTCAATATTTTGGGTTATTCTATGGTTCATTTGTCACAACATTATGCTATGCAATTGTAACTTCATTTTTCCATATGTTAATGAAAATATTTGTTTTACTTCTTCTCCCAATCTAATATTTTGTGAATTCTTTTCCCTATTATTGATTGTTTCTTTTATGTTCTCTTAGTTTTTCTACTATGTTAAATCCTCTTGATAGTTTTTGTCTTGAGAAAGTGTTTTCCTTCTAGCACCTGTTAAGTTATAGCTTGCATATGAGTTCTAAGAGAATAGATTAGAGCGAGAATTGTCTAGATTAGGTTTTATTGATTTTATGTGTATTAGAGGTAGAGAGAGTAACCAAGTTTTAATCTGGTGCATCACCACGTTTCCGTTTCAGAATACCCTTATCCCTTTCCCTCAAAAGAAGTAGTTTAGGTGCATCCTGATTATAAGGAAGCTCACCTTCTCCAGAGATTCAACCTTTCTTGTCAAGCCCCACAATTGGAGGTTATTTCCATGTTTCACAAGGTTGTTTATATCACTAACCATCATCTAAAAAAGGGTACAAAATTTTGTGATAACAAGCTCATTGATCCTAATTTGGACTTGATAGATAAGGTGCACAACTTTAGGGAAAGGTACAAGAGACTTGCAAAATTGAGATACACAATCACAAAGAAAGATACAAGATTGTAAAAGTTTCCAAAATGACTCACTATCTTCTAGAAAACATAATAAATTGATGAATTAAAGTAATATAGGATCTCTTGACCATGCCAAACATTCAATTCCACAAACTTTGTCAATCTTTAATATTCATATATCTACTCTTTGACATTCACATAACATTAAATTTACAATCAATTCATGCTCAATCCATGCTAAAATAAATTATATGTAGGCCTATATATAATAACTTTATTGCCAAAAACCTCAAGTAGGCTGGCCAAAGTAGAGATAAACAATATTTATACAAATTTAGCCACCATGAATACTCATGCTCAATGTGGTCCATCCTAGGAGATAAATGAGACCTTAATATATCATAGCACACCTCCCACACTTGATATAATTGGGAAACACACAACAAAATATCCTCCATTAATGACATTAAACATAAGTTTTAATAAAACATTAAAAAACATGTTAACCATTTGGCTAAAAAATATTCTCCAGTACACATAGTTTAATGTAGATATAGAAATAGTATGGAAATACCTATAACAAACTCTCAACTCAATCTGTAATACATATTTGGATTAAATATCACAATTCAATCAAGATAATCCATTGAGTCGGATAGAGACCAACACCAACAATGATGTCAACCAACAAAATAAAATATCTTCACTTGTGGAACAAACTAACAAAATAGTTCTAAACTATAACACTACATGAAACTCCTAAACATGTCCACCAAGATGAACACCCAAAGGCACCAATGGAGATAATTCTCCTAAGCAATCCTGACACTCAACCTCACAATAAAAAAAATAAAAAATTACAACTTCAACCTTTGAACTTTCAGAGACCTAAAAACATGATAGTGCAACATTCACAAACCATATATATTACAACCAAAAAAATGCAAAGGATTGGAGAGAATTATCCCATAAGGATTTCAAATACTCTTCCTTGTATATTCAAGCTTCTCATAGTATCACCTTCCTAAAAGACTACATACTGACTTGATATCACCACCAGAAATCATAACGACATTTGAATACTCATTTTTGGACCTCTATTAGCTTCCACACATCATGAAATACAACATTCCATCAAGTTGGCCTCAATTCAAATACTAGGTTAACTTCAATGAGAATGCTAAACGCATATTGCTAACACAAAAATGATATAAAATTTAGTATGCCCTCAATTGCTTACATAGGCATCTTCCATTACAATAAAAAGAAATGACACAAGTATTCAATATTAAATCTTGGTGATTAGTAAAGTGGCTCAATAAACTATGTGCATTCATTTCATAAATTTTAAATATCAGAAACCACTAACATGTAGAGAATTGGTATTATAGTCTCAAAAAAGTCCAAAGACAAACAACGTTGAGCAAATATTTTTTATACAAGAGGAATTGGTAGGAACAACCCAAAGACCTATAGCTTAGCTCAAGACAAAGTGATTCCCCTATAACTACCTCAAGTTGTAGACTTGGCCTAACCAGACCAATAGCCAAGTAAACCCAATCAATGAGAGTTGAACCTTGGACCTATATGGTAAGAACTCAAAACCTTAACACAACCATATTAACCATTCGAACTAGGGGTGAACCATTATTCTGAATAAATACCTAATTGATGATGTATAATTTAAGATTTCAATTGGTTCATTTGTCCATATGCTAAATATGCTTCATTTTAAATTAATAGAACAATAAATTTTTAAAATTAATTTACTTGTAATAGAGTAATGAACTTCAAATAATATTAATTACTTTAATGGATAAAGAAATTGAAAATACAAAAATATGTGTATACCATGATTTAAGTGTCTAGAAATAATAGAATACAAAAATGTATCTTATGATTATTCAAATATTTAATATCTAATGGTATATGGGCCAATGGGTTTGATTCAAATTTAACCTTTCCTTAATTAAATCTTGATAGAAACAACATAATTCAATAGATTGCTTAAAATATATCTCCCAGTTATTAGATGAGTTAAAGAGTTCTATAAAGAGTGATTCATGAGGTACAAAACTTGTTAGATTTTGTTTTAAATTGAACATCGATTGAAAATATCTTGCTCATACAAGTAGCAACATTAGACCAATGCAATCTTCTTAAAGTAAACACATTAGAAATCATGTATGGAAGACAAAGAGTCACTACTTAGAAATCCACTTTTATTTAGAAGCTACCTCCTATTTAAGACCAAGAATCAAAACTTAGTATTCCACTTTAGATGTCCTATGATGAATTGAACTTGGTCTCCACAATGAGAACCCAATATTTTAACTAATTAAGATCAAACCCTTAGACACTTGTTAAATTTTTTACAAATGAAATAACAAGTTAAATGAGTAGATAATAGTGAGATTAAGTTTATGATTAAATACAATTGAATCAAAATAATACTAAGATGTATTATCTCATTAAGTCTTGATACTTCATCCTTATGAACATCGTCTAAATATAATGAATGCTAAATAAATCAATCATAGTCATAAAAGATAAATTCACATTACTCAAAAATAAATAAATAAATAAAATTCACTCAAATCTACTACCAATCAAATATGAATCAATATATTTGATTATGCCAAAGGAGTTCAACATGCACGACCATTGCAATGCCTAGGACTGTTAGATCACTTTTTATTTTTATCATTTCACTTTTTCATTTATGATTTTGGTATGTTATTATATGGTCCACAAAGCATCATGGATTCCCATCGGTGAAAGAATATCCTTTTGTGCACCAACCGTACCCGCGAAGGAAACATGCAACATAACATGACACGACTAAATAGCCAAAAATTTGTACCACGTGGGATGTTGTGCCCCATGTTCCATTTCCCCCATACATGCACATACACCCGTATCGTTGTCCTTTCATGTGCAGCTTGCTAACAGTTTATTATTAATTATACTATTATTAGTTTATAATTGTATAGGTTGATTTAAATTCTTAAAATTTATATATAAATAATTATATTATTTGTAAAAGAAAAATAGATTAATAAAAATATTATTTTATTAATATTTAATATTTAATATAATAGTTTTAGTTTTTATATTTTAAATATTTTAATTTTATAATATGTTATATAATTTTTTATAATATATAATTTTTATTTTTCATATCTTCTTTTTTAATTTTACTTTAAAAAATTCAATTATTTGTATATATTTGTATATATTCATTTTCAAACTATCATTTTATTTTAAAAATTTATTATGGGTATGTGCAGGATCATGGTATGCCAAAAAGTGGCGATGTAAAAAAACCTATTTTCACTCGTCTAAAAGTGTACAAATGGATTTGTTGACTTTTTAGTATGCCTGGGTGTTAGTACACCTGGCCAAGCCAAAAGCCAAAGCAAAGGCTTAATTAGATATCCGATATTAGCCAGTAATTATATATTTGCATACCCTGACCACGTTCAACATTTTCACTGTGAAAATGTTGAACACGGCTAGGGCTTTCAGGTATCCAGTTTTAGATCCCCTATCCGATTTTGCTTCAATCTAAGGTAAGTTCAATCTTCAAATTCTTATTGTTTTTATTACGTTTTATTAGAAATTTATAGTTTTTCATATAAAAATTAGCCCGTTTAAATGAGTTTTTGTATTGTTTTTTATATTAATTGTAATGATCTATTTGTTTTCTAATTGTAATCAGACATGGAATCAGAAAACCCTCCTAATGATCCCACAAATAATCCAAAACCACCTTCCAACAATCCCCCACTTCCAGAAGATGTACCAATCTCAAACCCTCGTTGTTTAGAGGATCTGATAGGAGACAATCTAAATGAACTTAGAGAATTTCAAACCATCTATGCCAATATCCCCACATTGCGTCCCATGTTACGACATTGAACTCAATTATTAAAAACATGGAGAAACTTATAGAGAAACATAGTGTTGCACTTATTTGGCAGGATTCCATGCACGCCCAGTTTGATGATGGGCTTGACTATGATCAAGTCATGAACCTAAACATAACAAAAAATGACATATGTAATCTTTTTGTAGATCCTAAAACCGATCTAAAAGTGGACCCTAAAAAAACCAAGCTGTCAATTAAATGATCCACAATTAGTGCAATATGTGACAACTTTTGGGACCTTTGGTGGATGGTTTTTGATAGACCACCCCACAACAATTTGGATGTCCCATTTTATTTTATTAAAAAATTGTATGCTGAATTTGTGCTCGGTCACAAGGTCAATTATTGGAGTATGAGACTAAACCAGGGTGTAGGTTTATACACTCCTCAGGACAGGCCATGGGCACAACGGGTGAAATCCCACACATATGTCCCCCCTCCCAAGATCTCACCACCTCCCACAGTGTAACATCCTGACATTATTGCCAAGGGCGTCTCACAGACTTTTCGATCCATTCACACCTTGAGTGATCTGCTGGTTACGTATAGCATGACATTGTTTCCTCCTCGTCCTGTTGCTTCTGGCCCTTCCACATCCTCCATGAGCTCACATGTTTGTGTATCCAACACTTGCATTATATGCAATAATCTGTGCTTAGGTTCCTTGAATGATAGTGATGCATATAACTACATCTTCAAGGTGGATGATTCTACACAACACACTTCAAGCACTGAAGCACCTCATGAAGATGTGCATTAGGGCCATACAGAGCCATGGACTCCTACTGTTACGATAAGGGTAAACAATTCACTTTTTACATTGTATTTAAATTTAATTGTTCATATTTTTAGTAGAATTTTCTTATAATAATTTCCCAATTATGTTTTTTTATGTGTTACATTTATGTTCAATTGATGATAGAGGAGGAGATGGCACAGGTGGAGGGGTCCACGCTTTCAGCAATATCATTTGGTCTTGACACTTCCACGGTACATATGTTTTAATGTACACATCGGTTTCCTTTTAAATTATTATAATAGTATATGCACATTGTTTTCTAATTTTTATGATCATCTTATTACATACTGATGCAGGTGTCACCAATTGCCACCGGGGGGCAATGTGATGGGGTGCAGGTGACAGGCGTTGACAAGGGAAAGGTAATTGAGTAATTTAGTTTGTTTATGCATATATGTATACTTGTCAATTGTGCGTACACATTTTTAATTTACATGGTTTATTTGATAGAGAGTGGCATTTGATGATTTTGTGAGACCCTATTGTCATGATAGAGTCACAGGCATATCCATTCATAGTGATAGCCCCACAGTACGTACATTTCAAAAGTTATTTGTGTGTATTTTACTATCAAGTATATATAATATGATCAAGTTATGATAGTATGAAGTATTTGTTTGAATTTTGTAGGTCACTCCTAGTTTGAAGGAGGTAGAATGCCAAGGGTTTGTATCGCTGATGACTCAACCAACATTTCCTGAAGAAAGTTCAACACAGGTAAGTTTTAATGTTAATGAATAGTTGTTTTGTAAACATATATTTTTTACCAAGTATTTAACATTAAATAGTATAGCTCATAGATCAATTTCATGTTCACAAACATATACAGGTCAGAGTTGACATTGGTGGCATTGTTCTTGCGCTACCAAGGACATATATTAGGTCTCTTGTCCACGAGAGGAGACAGAGAGGTGAGGTATATGAGAGTTCAAGTTTAGGTTGAATTTTATTTATTATTGTTGACTATGATTCACTTTTGTGTTTGATTAATGCAAGATCCATCAGAGCCAAATAGTACTTCAAAGAGGCTGCATTTTGATGATCCACTAGTAGAATAGGATGTCCTAGAAACATTTGTAGTTGAACTTCTTATTTTGAGATGTCATATGACACATTTTGAGATGGTGTATGCCACATTGTATCTAGATATGTTGACATGTAAATATGTATAGAATTATTGTTCATTTTGATATATATGAAACTTGATATTCGATCCAATTTGTTAATTATGTGTTCATTTATTCATTGTTAGTATGTAAATATGCTTGTGTGTATGTACTCATGTGTACGATTTATGCCTTAAGTATATTCATGTATATTCAAGTACATTCTTCATAACCTAAATTCATGTGTATGGGATATGTGCATGACTTAATTGAATTCATGTGGTATGCTTTATAATCTATGTACTACATGTATGCTTCATGACTTAAGAAAGTTTACGTGTTATGTGTGTTCACACATGTAATTCATCATTTAAGTGAATTCAAAATTTATCTACTACATTGTATCCATGTGTATCTGATGCTCTCAACCAAGAAAATATGATGCAGATCCCTCTACTATCCCCTCATGGAACTCAACTCAACTTGAGGATTCTACAAGCATCTTGGAATCTACTCAAGGAGTTAGCCTCAACTCAAGGGTCAAATAGAGTGCTACCTAGTGCACCTAGTGCCTCCACCATACCAAAACTCCAACTAGACCTCTCACCTTGATCCAACACCATAGATCATCTTATCATGGTCTATTTACCATATTCCAACTTCCCATTCACTCGAATCACCTCAAATTCAACCATTTTTCTTATATAGCCTTTCTAGGCTTGTCTAGTAGCCCTACAAACACTGAAATCAGTAAATTACTCTCAAACTCTCCAAACAACCTGACAAGGTATTTATATTTTCTAATACCCTTTTCAGAGTTACTAAATTCATCTCAATCTCAGTCCTCCATCATTTCACTGGTGAAGACTTTCTCCACCCTCTAGCTCTCCATCTAGGCCTAATTAGCCCTTGCTCAAAGAAGCAACTCCTATCTCTGCTTATCTCCAGGACTCAAAGACTTGAAACAGTCTTCCTAGACCTTCCAAAACACAATATTTTCAAACTCTTAAAGTCACTAGTACATTTTGCACCATTTTTTGGCAGATGATTGGTCGAAGTTTCTACCCAACTCGATCAAATAGTCGACCAACTGGTTTGTCACTATTATTGGCATCGAAATATCGACCTATAGCTGCAACCATAGAATGATCGACACCAATATTGGTCGAAAACAACATTAGAAAGTGGCCATATATTAGTCAAACATTCAACCATAGTGGTGAAATATTAGTCGAATATTTGCTCACAATTTAGACCAATATTGGTCGAAATATTTGACCGCTCCGACCAGGATGCCAAACTCACGACAACCATATTTCAACCAAATTTCATCGCACTTTAGACTAATATTGATCAAAATATTTGGCTGCTCTGACTAAGATGCCAAACCCACGATGCCACATTTTGACACAGAATGGTCAATTTTTAGACCAAACTAGGTCAGACTTTCAACGACGGTGAGTCGAAACGTCAACCATGGTGAGTCAAAATTTTGACAAAATATAGAATGTTTAAAAAAAAATTGAAGATAAATTTCCAAACTAATCACGAATGACATCCTGATCGGTGATTAGTCTAGATATTTATCTTCAGGTGTCCACACTCATTCTGCTACTTGTTGCCAGCGGGTCCCTACTCATTCTATTTTCCAGACTGCTTTGGGCTCTAGAAATCCATCTGCTCTGCTCTATGTGAAACTGTGGGTTTTTTCATTTTGTTTAAACTATTTAAGAGATAGGCTCTGACTGGTGATGCATAATTGGTTTTCATGTTTGCAGCGTGGAAGCAATGTTGGGGGTGCTGGTGGTGCTGCAGAAAGAGTCCTTAGCCAGTTGTTGACGGAGATGGATGGTATGACAGCCAAGAAAACAATTTTCATTATTGGTGCTACAAACATACCCGATATCATCGATCTTGTATTGCTAAGGCCTGGCCAACTTGATCAGTTGATTTATATTCCCTTGCCTGATGAGTCCTCATGTTATCAAATTTTTAGTTCTTTCTTGAGAAAATCACTCATCTCAAAGGATGTGGACCTAATGGCATTGGCTTGTTATACCCAAGGATTCAGTGGAGCTGACATTACAGAGATTTGTCAGAGAAAATATTGAGAAGGCGAGTTTCAATTGTGGCGGCTTTTGCAAACTAGATTTTGTTATAAATTTCTTAATGGTTTTTTTTTAACTGGTTTGTTAGAGTTTTACATTTTTTGATTCAATTTTCCTCAACTTGTATCTTATTATTTCAATTTGTCATGTTCTCTTTCCTCTCTGTGATTAGTCTAGATATTTATCTTTAGGTGTTACTTTGCATTAATATATATTGTTGTGTATTTTGTTATGTTACTTTACTATTTATTTTTTAATGATAATTGGTAATTTTATTAATCGTAATAGGTTAGAACCTAGCCTAAACAAGGGATAGCTACATTCTTTTCTCTGCCCT
The DNA here is from genome assembly GCA_027943335.1 of Chamaecyparis obtusa. Taxonomy (NCBI): domain Eukaryota; kingdom Viridiplantae; phylum Streptophyta; class Pinopsida; order Cupressales; family Cupressaceae; genus Chamaecyparis; species Chamaecyparis obtusa. Next base: position 26,667 of record BSBK01008349.1, read on the forward strand.
CTGGTCTCGGCACCCAACAGGTCTTTTCATTTCTCTATCCTCTAGTGTGGTTGCTACCTTTCTAGCACTCTTCCCATCATCCAAACCATCCACTCCCTTCGTAACATTGGTCACTTTACATGCATTTCCAATTTCCTGATTCGATGTCTCACCATGCACAGCTTGAGAAAAAATCTTTGTTGCTTCAACTTCTTCTCCACCATATAATGATGGTGTGAGACATCTTTCTACTAGGATGCCCTGTTTGAATACACCTCTCGCATCGGAATGGAATCCCTTCGTAATTCAGAGGCTGTTCCCAGCACCCTTTACTAGTTTTAAGTAATTTTATATGATCACTAGCACATTTCATACATGGATGAGAAACAGTATCCACATCTAGAAAATCTCCACAAAAATCCCTTACAACCTCCATTGCATATACGTCTTCTCAGAATCAAAAAAATCCCCATCATTGATTCTCATCAATGTACCAATTTGGATAGTAAGTCTAATTTAATTTGTCCGTGGACTAAGACCTAAAATTATTGAGCTTCTCTTTGTTTTGAGAATAGTTTAACATTCTCTACTTAACAGGGCCAACCACGTGAAGGTGGAAGCTCATCTGGCCCCTCCTAGGAGCCTCTTATGACCCTTTACGACATTTTAAGACCTCTAAGATGTATTCTTAGGGATCGTAAATGGTTGTAAAGGGTCATAAGGGGTCTTGGGACACAACAGTTGAGAAACATAATTGTAGGGATCATGGTCACATTTTTTTGGAGACAACATAATTGAGTGGTATACCTAGATGATGTAAAGCAACTTTTGCTCCTTCAGTTCCAAGTTGACACTGCGGGATCCAAAGACCATAGATAAGGAATAAATTTAGAGAGCGGAGGAGGGCCATAACAACAAAAATAATATAGGACAAACCTCAACTAGTTAAATGAGGCAACTGCAAACATTTTAATAGATTTTTATTTTTCAATAATGAAATTTTCATATACTAGTGTTCTAAGCCCCCTTATTACATGATTTATTATTGTAAGCCCTCTTTGACTTACACATCTAGAAAATGAAACTACAACCTATTGGGATTGAGACAAACCTTATAAACAACAACAACTAAGAAGGATTGTTTGCCAACATTTGTTGAATACATTTGTTGGAGGACTTGGTATTCATGAGCAACAGACGTATTCAACAAATGTTGGAAAGCAATCCTTCTTAGTTGTTGTTGTTTTATAAGGTTTGTCTCAATCCCAATAGGTTGTAGTTTCATTTGCCAAATGCGTAAGTCAGAGGGGGCTTACAATAATAAATCATGTAATGAGGGGACTTAGAACACTAGTATATGCAAATTTCATTATTTAATAATAAAAATCTATTAAAATGTTTGCAGTTGCCTCATTTAACTTGAGGTTTGTCCTGTATTATTTTGGTTGTTATGACCCTCCTCTACTCTCTAAATTTATTCCTTATCTATGGTCTTTGGATCCCGTAGTGTCAACTTGGAATCAAAGGAGCAGAAGTTGCTCTCCATCATTTGGGTATACAACTCAATTATGTTGTCTTCAAAAAAATGTGACCATGATGCCTACAATTATGTTTCTCAACTATTGTGAAATCTACATTTATGTTTCTCAGCTCTCTACAGTACTCTTCTTCAATCTGTGTTCGACGATAAGCATCTTCTTCTTCTTACTAATTGCAGCCAGAGCTTCCTTTTTATCAAGATTCAACTCCACTTCCCCCATCTCATCATCCTAGTCACCCTTAGCTACCATCCTAAGCCCTTCTTCCATCTCTAGTTCTTCAAGCCTCTACAAGATATCTAGATCAATAAAGTTTGCAACATTGTGTCCATCCATGATCTCAAGAATATCATCTTCTTTCCACTCTTCATTTGCCAAAATATACCACTTCTTCAAGCTTGTAGAGTAAACTCCAACCCCACCATTTTCATTCTCAATATCCATCTCCAGCTTCATGGCCTCCTTGGCAGCACGTGCCCTGGCATCCAAAATAGCTTGAGGAATACAAGGGGGCCTCTCTTTCCCATCTCGCAGCTTGGGCATTGCAACATGAATCCTATTGAGATAACTACTGATCTTCTTTGACTTCATCTTAATTTCCACTCTCTGCTCCAACAACCTCTTGCATGTTGCATTCTTCACCGCAATCACCCCTTCTTCCTTCAAAGTACTCATAGAGAGTATCATGCCATCATCCCTCCCTCTTGATTCCCAATTAAGAACCCACCCATATTTTTCCTAGCCTCAGATCTCATCTCCCCACCCAATTTTGCATCTTCCTCTGGTAGTGTCTCTAGTGGTTGCAAATCAATCTTATTACAAACTACAATAAGAAATCTTGCCAACATTAGGGTACCCACAAAACTCTTGCCTCACCTATTTGAGGTAATCCAAACTCGATCCAATTCTCTTAACAATGGTACACATCCATCCAAGTGCAGCAACCTTCAAAGATTTGCAGCGGTAAAGAGAATCCCCATATTTTATCAGCCTAACATAGTCCTTGGCCACTTTGGCAATGAGATTGCGAGCAGTATTGATCTAGCCCTTGGCCAAAATGTTCCTAAAAAAAATTACAAAACTGAACCAATCACATGTTTACAACAAAAAAACACTATATGTTAAATCAAGAAACTAAACCAATCATTGTTATTAATAACCAAGAAAACACTATACATTAAATCATGTGATTGATAGCATATTGGGGCTCACCTGAGCCATAAACATGAAGAATTATTGTAAAAAAAGATGTAAACCATATATATGTGCACTTGAGGCAAAGAGAAGTTACGCCATATCGATATTAAAATATTAGTTACAATATGAAAATACTAAACCGACTAATTATTGAGCTCATCTCTGCATATGGTCGCAACAAAGATATGCGATTACAATACAGAGAAGGCATCGTAAAAATATAATTTCAGCATTTTCCCTAGCCTGACACGTTTTGCACTCAAATCCTTCATCGCGGATAAGTGGAAATGGGCAGATAGATGCAGATGAGTTGTCATCGACCCAACTAAAGTATCCGCAGCCATTATTTCCCTATGATGCCCAATCTACATTAGTTCTTATAATATAATGAATAGTATTTACATTAGAAACATTAAATATATACACATTAGCAACCTTTTTTCTATTTGGGCAGCACCAAGATTGTCGTCCAGGGTTGATCTATGTCTGTGAAGTCTTCAACACGCACTGCCCACCATCGCATTGACATTTTGGCACATTGACAAGAGCCATCGAGCCTATATCAATAATGTACCACACCATTGTTACTACATTTATTACATAAATATTATAACATATAATCATATGACTATAATAATCATACATTCACTACTATTGTTCTATTGTAGATTCAAGTACTTAAAAAATGTTTGCAATCAATGGTTTGAACAAAGATGTCATTCTAGGGCACCAAGGACAATTTAACTATACCTAAGCTAGAATTAGTCAACTTCAATACTTTGAAAACTGAAATTGAACCTTGTGTCTTCTAGCGCCAATATTTATAAATTTCATGTAACATGGGATGATTAGAAGCCTCCCTTCACTATATTTTGACATTGTGTACTTGTTTTGTAAGGGCTCATTAAGATAGTCACCAAGGAGTCTCTTACCATGAAAATAGCCAATAATTAATGAATTTCAGATTCTACAAGCTCACTCCAACAAAAATTTATTTGTCTTGACTCCTATTCTTGTGATGGTTTGGATATAAAAAAGAACTATCCACATAGGTTATAGAGACTAAAACCTTGCCATTGATCCATATGGGTATAATACAAAACTTTACCACAACTTAGAAAACCCGAATGATATTATACCACTATTTACTTTGAAACTAACATGGGTGCTAAAACCAAACAGAGAGTTTATCAAGATAACGGTCACTGAAACAAATTTACATAAACCAATTAACTCAAAACACAAACCCTTTTTTGAATAATTTAATTTTAACTTTGGTTGTGTTAAAGGAACTATGTTGACTTTATTTTGTAGTTGTTTAACATGAGAGTTTGTAGATTAAAAGGACTTCACATTTTTATGGGAACGTATCATTCAATTGAGCATTAATGCCCATCTATATCTAGTGAGATGAACATAACTCATGTACCTCATGCTAGTGTGCTTGGATTAGACTAGACATTATCCAACCGCCTGTGAGGGTTGTCACTGTTATTAATTGGTGTAAAAGGAGGACAGCCTATGTTATAGCACTTTATATAAATACTCACTATTTGGATAATGTTGAGTCTAATGAAAAATAGTGTATACAAGGTATCCAAGCACACTAGCATGAGGTACATGAGTTATGTGCATCTCACTAGTTATAGATGGGCAACTATGGCACACCAGTATCTATGAACTCCTATTAATCTACAAACTCTCATGTTAAACAACTACAAAATAAAGTAAACATATTTCTATTAACACAACCAAAGTTAAAATTAAATTATCTCTATCCCTAAGATAAACTAAGTAGCCTTCATATATTTTATGTCAAACTACTATTAAACTGACTGTACCCTAGATGTTTAATAAAGAAGAAAACCCAAATTAATTTCATAGCCTACATAAGGAAAAAAAATTCCTTCACAAATGAGGGTTCTGACCACAAAACCAATATCCTTCTCCATATAAAAGGGGAAGCATTCACACTCACTTTTAGGTCAGCAGTGTACAAAGAATATAATGTCCACACAAGAGGAATAGATATTTTAACAAAGCTATTTTTTCTAGTCATGTCAATCAAATCCCCAGTGATGCAGAACTATGTAGCCAACAACCAAAACAAAGGTCTTCAACACTCTAATCCACACAATAATGGATTCTAGGATCGATTCTAGATCCTTTACCCACACCCGAGTACACACTCCTGATGAGCGTAGTTTCCTAGTAGCCTTCTAGACTGATTTCACAAGGTTCTTGCCAAACTTTCCCAAAAGACTTGGGAAGATAATTGCATATTTGGATACCCTTTTCAGGGTTATACAACATACTAGAAAATGAAATATTATTCCTTTGGACCAACTGGTCACATCCAGAGGACCCAAAAATGCTTTCAAACTTACACAAAACTATTCATAACTCCAATGACATGCAACACCATACCCTAGAAATAATTTGGATCCATATCAACCATAAAAATAAATGTTTTTCAATAGAGTAGTCAAACTATACCCTCATGGGCAATGATTGGCAGATTACCAATGAATTTATGTTTTCATTACTTGAAAATAGTTTACATTCATTGTTATGATCTGGAATTGATCATTAACTTGGTCCTCCCTCTTCTCTACCTCTAACACATGCATCCAACCACAAATAAGCCTCTTCAAGGCCAGTTGTAACCACCAACTAACTGGAAGAGTCTGTTGACAGTTAGTTACTTTTTAAGTTTGGTTGTCTAGTGATTCTTAGACATTGTATTAAAGGCAAATAATAGTCATGAAGAAGAAGTGTCAAATTTTTCAATCATGAAAGACAACAAAAGACAACATGACATCCCACTACTAAGAATCAAATAAATAAGTTTCGTAATGTATAATAGTGATAATGAAAGAAATTACAAGAGAAGGGGTGGTCATATCAAAAACCCAAGGAATTTGATGGTAAAAGAAATAATAACGAGGTTTAAGCATATCATTGTGAAGATTTTGACTATGATAATATTCCATGTCATGGTCACAATACATTGAGGACATCTTAAGGAATACAACAAAGGAATAGTCATGGTTGTTGTTGAATTATCAGTTGAGATGGCCTAAACAAGCCTGTAGTCAATGATAGTAAACAACAACAAATTGCAGGGATATGATAGATCTATCAATGGACAAGTAAGCAATGAAGGTGTGGTTATAAAAGATAAGAGCATACAAGAAATGAATTTTTTTATCGCAAAGGTTTCCATATTGATAGTTGAGTGACAAAGGGTTTTTGAGGGAAGTCATTAAAAGAAGCATAGATGACAGTCTTCATATGGGTTAGAGCAGTCTTGTGAATATATAAAAGACTTAAGAAAATGTGACAAGGTTAGTCTTAAGTACAAGTGGAATAAAAGGGTAGTTAGTTAGCTTATAAATAGATTCATTAAGCAAAAGAAGACATCCCAAAGCATGAGTATAAATTCATAAAAAAATGTGGCATGATCAACATGAAGTGATACCACAGTCATGAGACCTTATGTCAGTGAGCACTATGAGGAATGGATTTCACAATGAAAGAGTATGCAAGAAAAAAAGATAATGAAATATTATGAGCTATGCAAGGAGATGGTAAAATATAGATGATATGCATGCTCTTATGTCACTATGCAAAGAACATAAATAATGTTGCAGGTCAGTTCAAAGGATAATGGTTACAAGGAGAGGTTCAAATTAAGATTCATAAGTGTAAGAATGCCAAACAAGTGACAATTCCATAGTTTCTTTTGAGAGGAATGTGATGTGTATCATACTAGGAAATTTTGAGATAACAAATACATTACTTTGTAGTCTTCATGAAGTGTAATGTTGGTGATAGTGTCATAGAAATAAGATTCTTCATAGGTCAAGATGTCTGATGAATGGTTAGTAATGAGTAAGATATTAGAGGCATTCATGAGGGTGCACTCTTAAAAGATACAAAAATATGGCATAGATGCCCTTTATTTTCTCCAATGCCATCCTAATAAGCCAAGCACCTTAAAAGCATGTTTTTCACAAGGCCTATATGTATAAAGACCAAGTTGGGATAGGTTAGAAGTAATGAATTTTTTTGGACAGAAACAAGCATCTAATGAGAAGATAAAAGAGTTGGAAGATGTTTCATTGTAACTTGAAGGTATTAGTGAACATATGAATAAGAACATTTACTTATATTTGGCATGCTGCAAGTCCATTAGATCAATTTTCAAAGGTGTGATGATGCAGATAAATTTTCAATAATGCGATCATAAGTTAAACAAATTTTTCCTAGAAAAAGATAAAATTATGTGTAGACTATAAAATGGAATAATTACATAAAGATTCCCTAGCTTCATGTAATTTGAAGAACATAATAAGTACCTCATGAATGTAATAGCAGCAATGTATATAAACAAAGATCAAAATCTCAAACACTTATACAGTGATAAAAAATGTGCCAGTAAATACACAATACATGACGCCCTGACACATTGCTCACGGGCCCTAAGTAGGTAACCAACAAGTACCAATAGCATAGAAGCATAAAAAAATGCTAGAAAAATGCTTCCCAATCACTTCATCTTATGGAATGTGGTGGAATGTGGATCTGTCTCATTGATCGCCTCAAGAATCTTTGCTAGAGTAAACATCTTTTGGAAGTACAAATTAGGTATTGTAGATGCCATCTACATAACTAGGAGTATAGGGAAAGATGATCAAAGTTGAGTGGTAGGAGAATCTATTGCAAGCAAGGGATGGAACTGAGACAAAGTCACATAATTGTAAGAATTATTTGGTGAAAGCAAATCTGGAAGTGGCTTGGTGGAAGTATAAGAGATATATTGTCATGGAAGACATCTCTCTTTATAAAGATTACTTGGATGAACAATTATATAAATGATAGTCCTTGGAATCATCATTCTATTTGATGGAATGCACTTCCAACTTAGATGCTAGCTTGTGATGAATTTTATAAGGAATGTATGCCTAGGCATCAGATCCGAACACTAAGAGATGAGAAATATTTGACTTTTCTTTCATCAAACCTTCATATGGAGTACACCCTTTGAGCAATCAAGTCACTATTTACTATTTAGTTGATGATGTGTATGACATAGGCAGACACTTCTCCTTGGAACTTAACAACCACATACTTGACATGAATTATGCATCTAGCTATTTACATAATGGCATTGTGCTTTCTTCTAGTAAATATTGGAAAATGTCCTGATGGTCCTGGTAAGGACCATAGGACCAAATTCATGTAATAGGAAAAAATGATGCATAGGTTGGTTAGTTAGGATTTTAGAGATTTTGATGATGTAATAAGGTCACAAAATGACCCATGCTAAAGTTATAGGTCTATAAGAGTTTATTTGAATATAGTTTAAAAAATTCAAATATTTAAATCCTAACGACTAGTGTCAATTAGAAGGGAAAGCTTGTTGAAAGGCTTAAGTGCATTTTTAAACAAAGGGAAATGATTGGAATTGGTTGGAAAAGTTTTCATACACCTTATGTAGCTTGGTCAAGGCATAAGGAAAGAATAGTACGGCGGAGGAAGCATTTTGTACAAACTGTGCTGTTTGGAAACAATAAAAGTAACCAATTTATGAAAATTTCCTTATGGTAGTTTGATTTTCTATATTTCATAGTTCTTGAATGGTTAATTAACATTAATAAGTGTCAATGGAAGCAATTTTCATGATTTAAGAAACTATTGTAGACTATTTTTTCTCTAAATTTGCTAACATCGTATTAAATCTGAGTTTTTTCTTAATTGTTTTGAGTTTCATGATGATCCCATGATCATTCCATGGATGTAAAGAATTGGTACACATGTAGTGATCATGTTGTAACACATATGATATGAAAATAATCTTAAATTTTAGAGGAGTGTTGAAGTTTGGTGATCACTATATGCATATTGGTTGAAGGAACACCAAAATTGGAGGCTAATATATTGCAATAGATAATCTACCATAAGGAGGGTACCTTTTTATGGTTGAAATAGTTAGTATATGTTGGATATATGGTGAACCAACATTTTTTTGGTTGATATTGGGTTTATAAGGTGTACATTGAGTAGGCCCTAGTTTAAGGAGGGTTTAGAGGACAATTTGGGGATTTTGTATGTAGAAATCCTATAGAAACAAATTTGATTGTATTTTCCTCTCATTATTAAATTGTGAAATGTATCAGATTTTATACTGTAACATGATGCGGTGATTTGTAAGGAATTGTTGAAACTCTTTGTTGACATAGTTGCTTCCCTTGCCTGATCAAAGACATTTGAAATTTTTCAATGTCAGAAACACTTCATCCTTGCTTTTGATTTGGTAGAACCAAAGTAATTAAGAGTGGTCATCGAAGAAGGTGAGGAAAGGCTTTATTCATTGGAAAGGCTTCTCAATGGATTTTTCCTACGATGCAGTCTTCTTAGACCCAGCTTGGAGGATTCTCACAAGAGGTTCTTCTAATTGTGTTGTGAAATCCTCACATCAACCCATAGTCTACTTTAGGTTTTAAAGTTGTTTGTAAAAAAATGGGGGGCTTTTTTTTGTGCTTCAGGTTTAGCATTCAGAAATTTAGGGTTTTGCAAGTTTTTGCTGAGTCACTGAGTTTGAATCAAATGTATATAAACAAAGATCAAAATCTCAAACACTTATACAATGATAAAAATGTGCCACCAAATACACAATACATGATGCCCTATCACATTGCTCATGGGCCCTAAGCAGATAACCAACAAGTACCAATAGAATAGAAGCATAAAACAATGCTAGACAAATGTAGAGTAAGGAAATCCTTAGAGGAGGCCCTCCTTTTACACCAAATAATAGTGGCAACCCTCATAGGTGCTCCTCCTTTTACACCAAAATAATAGTGACAACCCTCGCTGGTGGTCCTCCTTTTACACCAAATAATAGTGGCAACCTCCAGGCGGTCCTCCTTTCACACCAAATAATAGTGGCAACCCGCAGACAGTCCTCCTTTTATACCAAATAACAGTGGCAACCCACAAGCGGTCCTCCTTTTACACTAAATAATAGTGGCAACCCTAGCTCCCAGATGGTCCTCCTAAAACTCTCACCAAATAGCAGTTAAAACCCTCGCAGGTGCTCCTCCTTTGCATGCTCCAAGTTAAAACCAAATAATGAAATGAGATATGAAATCTTTTTTCTTTTTAAAGTTATGCCCGTGTTGGTTGAAATTTACACCTACATGGTATTGGTCGAACTTTCGACCAACATGGGCATGGATTTAAAAATAAATAAAAATTTCCTTCTATAATCCAACAAACCTAAACCTTTATAATTGATGGTCAAAAATTTTGGTAGAAAAATGAGTTCAAATGTACTAGTGAGTCCCACCATTCATCAAGCTCCCAAATCAATAAACCCTTGTTTTTAGGGTCAATAGCCTAGGGTTTTAGGGAAACTACCATTACCTGCAACTCTCAAGCCCTATAAAGGTCCTAAACCCTTCCAATACATCCCTATAGAAATCTTCAATCATCATATGCCCTCTCCCTTCATCGGGTATTCCACAACCAATACTGGTGCTTTCAAATGCACCCTTTCATTGTATGTTTACCAAGCCTTTCTCTACCTCTTCTCCCCTTCTTCCACTTTCTCTGCATTCAACAACTACTATAAAAGGAAATATACATGTTTAGACCTCTCCCACAAAGTTACAGTCGCAATAGGGGTGGGAGGGTCACTACATAAGGCTGGCTACAAACTTAGATGTTGATTGTGCCTACAATGCTAGTCCTGTCCTTGACATCAATCAATTCCAGTATCTTAATGATATTCCAAATAATGAAATAGTTACATAAACTTGTAAAAAAACAAAAGACATTGTTCCTATATCATAACCAAGCCAAGATCACATTAGATTAATTCTAATCACTAGTACATTTGACCTAGGTTTTCTACCAAAATTTTTGACCATGAAATAAAAAGGTTTTGGTTGGTCAGATTATAAAAGGAAAAATTTCAATTTTTTTTAATCCATGCCTATGTTAGTTGAAATTTCAACCACTACCATGTACATCAAAATTTTGACGAATACGGGCATAACTTTAAAAAAAAAAAGAATTCATTTCTCATTTCATTATCACCACGGCAAAGTTTTTCAAGGGGCAGTGCGCGAAACCTCATCGGCTAGGGCAGATTCAGTACTTTGTATAGGGGTTGCAATAGAATTCATTTCTCATTTCATTATCACCACAGTGAATTTTTTCAAGGGGCAGCATGTGAAACCTCATTGGCCAGGGCAGATTCGGCACTGTGTATAGGGTTTGCAGTTTTTATCTGGACTTGGGCCTTTGATCTTTGAGCTTGGTTTTGGAAACTTGGATTTTCCTCTCCTTATCAAATGGAAGCTCATTGAGGTAGGGATTGTCTCATTATCTTCTCTGTATTTTGATAGAATACATTGCATTTGATCACTTGATTGAATACCATCATGTATTTCGAGGGCACATCTTAATGTTGTGATATTCATTACTCCATGCTTTGTTGTGTCCATGGCATTGAGTTCATTTCTTTGGATGATTTGATTATGGCATTTTCTATGTTAGTGAACTAGGGTATCATGTTAATGTGTGTTCATTGGATTCTCTGGCTACCCATGAGCTAGGGCATCCATTTATACGAGCTAGGGTATCATTGATTATTTCCTATCAATTATATGGTGTTGGTAAGTCTTTCTCAGCCCACACAATGGCTATTAATACCAATATAAATAGACACGACTGGCATCATTTCATTATCAGTTGAATGGCATCATTTTATTATCTTACACAGTGATAGGAATAACCACTAATTAGTGGTTATTGTAACACATTAACAATGTGTTACGATAACCATTAATTATTGGTTATCATGTGATCAAGCAATCGACTAAGTCAATCTTAACAGTGACTGCATAATATATATAATGTGACTACATAATATATTAACAGTGATTGGTTAATTACCCTGATCCAAAGCTCCCATTTTGGCACAAGTGGGGAGGATGGTGGTAAAGGTTGTGGAATTTAGCTTTACACCTGCCATTTGCATTTGCTTGAAAATTTCTAAAGCCTTTTCAAAAAATTCATTTTGTACATAGCCCGTAATCATGGCATTCTATGATACCACATGTCTTTGATGCATTTTGTCAAAGAGTTCACGTGCCTTGTCTATAGTTCCACATTTTGCATACATGGGCAGTTGCAACTACAACATCTAACAAAATTTATTTATCTTTTATACTTTGATGGATGTCCACACCCTCTTCCAAAACTCCCATTTTGACACAGGCAAGGAGGATGCTGGCAAGGGTTGTGGAATTTGGCTTTACATCCGCCAATTGCATTTTTTTGAAAGTTTCTAAAGCCTTTTCAAGGAATCCATTTTTTGCATATCCTGCAATCATTGCAGTCCATGAAACCACATTTCATTGAGGCATTCTATTAAACAACTCATGGGCCTTGTCTATTCTTCCACATTTGGCATACATGTCTACCAAAGAATTTCCAACCATAATGTTTGACATAAAAGCTTTTGAAGTTGTTAATCCCTACGGTATACACTTGATTTTTAAGTGGCATTTATGTTACAAGTAGTAGTTGTCGTTGCACCAAAAGATTGACCTGTTAATGCCCGATACAACCACTAGACTTATAGAACACAAGAGGTTGTTAAACCATGTCATGAATCCCGAAGGGAGACGTTGGTGATTAGTCCAACAATTCCCCCCTCAGCATCACCTGAGGGAATTCGAACCTGTGACCAAGCTCTGATACCACTTGTTACAAGTAGTAGTTGTCATTGCACCAAAAGATTGACCTGTTAATGCTCGATACAGCCACTAGACTTATAGAACACAAAAGGTTGTTAAACCATGTCACGAATCCTGAAGGGAGACGTTGGCGATTAGTCCAACAATTTATTACATTTATCATATAGTATATTTGTTAATACTTACACCTTTGAAACTGACATTGATGGAAAATTAAGCTGCATAACAGAAGCCCAATTATTTGGAGTAGTAAATTGTGTCAAGTGGATTGCTATTTTTTTAATAGACTATTGACTATTCATTATTTATAGAAGTGTTGATTTTTTATATAAATCTCTGCACTGCTCAGAGGCAATAACAATTTCTGATTCAAATCTTGATAATTCTTGTACCTCATATGAAGCCATCTTTCATTTCAATCAGGCTCATTTTTTCTTTGACCTCTTAGGTTAAAAATTCCAATGATTATTTTACAGTTTGAGGTTTATGGCTATATCATTTGATGTTAAATGATTAAATCTCTAGAACAAATTGTGCATAATCTCAATGAACTACCTCTATAAAACAAAATATTTAGTGTTTTTTCCTTCCAGTTCTTTTTAGTCTTGGAGATTTAAAATTTCTTAATAACACATAAATCCATCTTGACACCTTTTGATGGCTAAAGAAAAATGACACTTGATGTTTATATGAAATAGTAAATAAAATTCTGATTGTCATTATAATTTGAACATTTTTATAATTATAATTTGAACATTGAGATCTCAATAATTGAAGCTCAATATGTTCTGGTGACATTTAATGAGGCTTAGTAAATCTTTTTGCGATAAAGTTTTTGACTATTGGTGGATGCATCAAGTTTAGAAAGAATTACCTCATCACAATATCTACGAGCACATCCCATACCTATGAATGATGGTAAAGAAATGTAGCTATTTATTGCTAAAGGATGATGAGCATTGTATATTTTATCAATGCTTTTGATGTCAACTAGAAGACAGTTTTCACTACAAATAATATAGGCATCTAACTAAAATAATAAGATAGCTCAATATAATCATATCTCTAATGAATTAAAGTATAGAATGAGCCATGCAAGGTTATGACCTTTTTGATTAAGAAGTTCATTGTAAAATATCTCTTCCTATGTACATGCCAAGTATCTTTGCATTATACTTTATTACTTTCAGTTTTGTTCATGTCATATATATTGTATAATCCCCCACTTGTGTAGATCAAATACTAACGAAAATCATTAAAACCTGTTGGAGATGTTCAAATTTATTTAAGGATTCAAGATTTTATTATGTTCAAATAGATTTTCTATTTGTTTTCCCTTTCCAAGACAAACCTTGGAATTGGATTCAAGTTCAAGATGTCTTGTAATCATTTTAGTTAATTTGATAAATTTTAATTGACTAGGTACCTTGACTAGCAACTTTATGAAGATGATGACTAGCCAAAGTAATAAACCAAACCATGAAGTCGATCTGCAGCACTTTAGTTTGTCAATTTTCAACTATACAATTCTTTTTATCTCATAGTTGCTACATCTTAGAACCACTTTAAGTGAGGTAATGAAGCTCACTAAGTTTGAATGTGAGATGCACATGCAAATTCATATACTATTTAGAATATCTATTTATATTTGTTGATGACTGTATCTGTTGTATGGAACTCACATCACTTTTCAACCATTTAACAATCAATTTCTCATAGTTGCTATACAATAAAATTGCAGCAACTCTACAAAGTTTGATGGCCAAAGACCTAATTTTTAGTTTACTATTTGAATTCTTAAAATAAACTTTATGTAGTGCAGTAGAAAATGTTTGTGGTGGGTTTCTATTAGGTAGTTAATGAAAAAGCTAGGAATGTGTTTTGTGTTGTCTCTATTAAGGTAGATTGATCATGATAAAGATTGAAAAGGACATGATGGGTATTGAAGACAACTTGATCTTTTTAGAATGAAGATTGAAAAGAACATAGAAAGACCCCACCTTGAGACCCTACCCTTAGCAAATTGGTCTGTTATAAAAAATGTGCCTTAGTGTTGTAGCTTGTTGGAACCAGGGAAAAAAGTTTCAAATCATGGGCACATAAATTAGGGACTTTGCATGTCAAAATTTCATTATTTTAATGAAAAGATCTTTTTGGGAGCTAAAATGGAGTTGTGTGCCTACGTGCTGAAGGGACATTTATTTAAAAATTATTTATTGTGAGTTGAAGGTCATATCTCCAACTGTGCCATATGTTACATGAAATTTGTAAATATTGGTGCTAGAAGACACAAGGTTCAATTTTAGTTTTGAAAGTATTGAAGTTGACTAATTCTAGCTCAGGTATAGTTAAATTGTCCTTGCTTCCCTAGAATGACATCTTTGTTCAAACCATTGATTGCAAACATTTTTTAAGTACTTGAATCTACAATAGAACAATAGTGGTGAATGTATGATTATTATAATCATATGATTATATGTTATAATATTTATGTAATAAATGTAGTAATGATGGTGCGGTACATTATTGATATAGGCTTGATGGCTCTTGTCAATGTGCCAAATTGTCAATGTGGTGGTGGGCAGTGTGTGTTGAAGACTTCACAGACACAGAGAAACATTGGATGACAATTTTGGTGCTGCCCAAATAGAAAAAAAGGTTGCTAATGTGTATATATTTAATGTTTATAATGTAAATACTATTTATTATATTATAAGAACTAATGTAGATTGGGCATCATAGGGAAATAATGGCTGTGGATACTTTAGTTGGGTCGATGAAAACTCATTTGCATCTATCTACCCATCTCCACTTATCTGCGATGAAGGATTTGAGTGCAAAATGTGTCAGGCTAGGGCAAATGCCGAAATTATATTTTTATGATGCCTTCTCTGTATTGTAATCACATATCTTTGTTGCGACCTTATGCAGAGATGAGCTCAAGAATTAGTCATTTTAGTATTTTCATATTGTAACTAATATTTTAATATGGATATGGTGTAACTTCTCTTTGCCTCAAGTGTTGATATATATGGTTTACATCTTTTTTACAATAATTCTTCATGTTTATGGCTCAGGTGAGCCCCAATCTGCTATCAATCATTGTCATTTAAGGCTTATCATTGCCATTAAGGTTTACATTCAAAATTTGATTACAATAAGATCAATATATGATCAAAACAATATCATATGACCATGAAGGAAGAAAGATTTGACATAAAAGATAAGAAGGCTAGTTAGTTTATCTTAGGGATAGAGATAATTTAATTTTAACTTTGGTTGTGTTAAAGGAACTATGTTGACTTTATTTTGCAGTTGTTTAACATGAGAGTTTGTAGATTAATAGGAGTTCACATTTTTATGGGAACATATCATTCAATTGAGCATTAATGCCCATTTATATCTAGTGAGATGAACATAACTCATGTACCTCATGCTAGTGTGCTTGGATACCTTGTATACACTATTTTGCATTAGACTAGACATTATCCAAATAGTGAGTATTTATATAAAGTGCTCAAAGATCAAAGGCCCAAGTCCAAAATGTCAAAATTAATAACAGTGACAACCCTCATAGGTGGTTGGATAATATCTAGTCTAATCCAAGCACACTAGCATGAGGTACATGAGTTATGTTCATCTCACTAGATATAGATGGGCATTAATGCTCAATCGAATGATATGTTCCCATAAAAATGTGAGAATATATTAATCTTATTCAAATCTTATTTAATTCATTACTACATAAAGATATAATATTTTTATATAAATATAGACTAATTAAATAATTGAGAGTGTTTGGATCAACATTTGATTATATAAGTCAGACCTAGAACAAAAGAAAGAGAGAGGAGGGGAATGACAAGGATATTGATGCTCCTCTTAGCCATTACTGTAATGGCTAAGAGGAGCATCAATATCCTTGTCATTCCTCTCTCTCTCTCTCTCTCTCTCTCTCCCCCCCTCTCCTACTGGTCATTTGGCATGTATTAAAAAGAATAGAATTTTTAGCATATTATTATCAGTCTATTTCTTTGTTGTAAACATGCCATTGGTTCATTTTTGTAAAAAAAAATTGTGTTAACATGCCATTGGTTCAGTTTTGTAATTTGTTTTTTGTTGTAAACATGTCATTGGTTTAGTTTTGTAATTTTTTTTCAAGAACAATCTGGCCAAGGGCCAGATCAATACTGCTCGCAATCTCATTGCCAAAGTGGCCAAAGACTATGTTAGGCTGATAAAATATGGGGATTCTCTTTATCGTTGCAAATCTTTGAAGGTTACTACACTTGGATGGATGTGTAACATTGTTAAGAGAATTGGACCGAGTTTGGCTTACCACAAATAGGCGAGGCAAGAGTTTTGTGGGTACCCTAATGTTGGCAAGAGTTCTTATTGTAGTTTGTGATAAGATTGATTTGCAACCACTAGACACTACTGGAGGAAGATGCAAAATTGGTTGTGGAGATGAGATCTGAGGCTAGGAAAAATATGGCTAGGTTCTTTGGAAATCAGGAGGGGGGGGGGGGATGATGGCGTGCTACTCTCTATGAGTGCTTTGAAGGAAGAAGGGGTGATTGCAGTGAAGAATGCGGAATGCGAGAGGTTGTTGGAGCAAAGAGTGGAAATTAAGATGAAGTCAAAGAAGATCAGTAGTTGTCTCAATAGGATTCATGTTGCAATGCCTAAGCTACGAGATGGGAAAGAGAGGTCCCCTTGTATTCCTCAAGTTGTTTTGGATGCTAGGGTGTGTGCTGCCAAGGAGGCCATGAAGTTGGAGAAGGATATTGAGAATGAAAATGGTGGGGCTGGAGTTTACTCTACAAGCTTGAAGAAGCGGTATATTTTGGCAAAGCAAGAGTGGAAAGAAGATGACATTCTTGAGATCATGGATGGACACAATGTTGTAGACTTTATTAATCCATATATCTTACAGAGGCTTGAAGAAATGGAGAGGGAAGAAGGGCTTAGGATGGTAGCTGAGGGTGACGAGGATGATGAGATGGGGGAAGTGGAGTTGAATCCTGATGAAAAGGAAGCTCTGGCTACAATTAGGAAGAAGAAGAAGATGCTTATCATCGAACACAGATTGAAGAAGAGTACTATAGAGAGTAGGCCTAGCATACTAAGGAAGTTTGACAAGAACAAGGATTATGGATTAAACAGAATGGGGAGACATCTTTCTAGCCTGGGCTTGGATCCTTCAACAATTAGCTTGATAATAAATGAAGCAGATGAGAGCTGAGAAATTAGCTTCCCAAGAAAATTCTCATAAATGAACTGTGCGTAGCCCAATTCCTATGCCCTCTGTGCGTACCCAGAGGATATATTTGAAACAACAAGGGTAAGGTTAGCCTTACCCTTGTTGTGTCAAATATATCCTCTACTTAGCCTTACCCTTGTTGTGTCAATTATATCCTCTGGGTACGCAGAGAGAGCACAAGAATTGGGATACACATAGTGCATTTATGGTATTTCTCTTGGGAAGCTAATTGCTCATCTATCATCTACTTCATTATTATGAAGCTAATTGCCAAAGGTTCCAAGCCCAGGCTAGAAAGATGTCTTCCCAAACACAAAAAATATGCACATAAACATGACAACTGAGAAAAATCAATGTAGATATCACAATAGATAAGAAACATAAATGTAGGCATCATGGTCACATTTGTTTGGAGACAACATAATTGAGTTGTATACCCAGATGATGTAGAGAAACTTCTGCTCCTCTGATTCCAAGTTGACATTGTGGGATCCAAAGACCATAGATAAGGAATAAATTTAGAGAGTGGAGGAGGGCCATAATGACCAAAATAATATAGGACAAACCTCAAGTTAAATGAGGCAACTATAAACATTTTCATAGATTTTTTATTATTAAATAATGAAATTTGCATATACTAGTGTTCTAAGCCCCTTCATTACATGATTTATTATTGTAAGCCCACTCTGACTTACGCATCTAGAAAATGAAACTACAACCTATTGGGATTGAGACAAACCTTATAAAATAATAGCAGCTAAGAAGGATCACTTACCAACATCTGCTCATGAATACAAGGTCCTCCAACAGATGTATTCAATAGATGTTGGCAAGCGATCCTTCTTAGATGTTGTTGTTTTATAAGGTTTGTCTCAATCCCAATAGGTTGTAGTTTCATTTTCTAGATGCGTAAGTTAGAGGGGGATTACAATAATAAATCATGTAATGAGGGGGCTTAGAACACTAGTATATGCGAATTTCATTATTTAATAATAGAAATCTATTAAAATATTTGCAATTACCTCATTTAACTTGAGGTTTGTCCTATATTATTTTTTTCATTATAGCCCTCCTCCGCTTTCTAAATTTATTCGTTATCTATGGTCTTTGGATCCCGCAATGTCAACTTGGAACCGGAGGAGCAGAAGTTTCTCTACATCATCTGGGTATACCACTCAATTACATTATCTCCAAAAAATTGTGACCATGATGCCTACAATTATGTTTCTTAGTTGTTGTGTCCCAAGACCCCTTATGACCCTTTACAATCCCTAAGAATACATCTTAGAGGTCTTAAAATGTCATAAAGGGTCATAAGAGGCTCCTAAGAGGAGCTAGATGAGCATCCACCTTCACGTGGTTGGCCCTGTTAAGTAGAGAATGTTAAACTATTCTCGAAACAAAGAGAAGCTCAATAATTTAAGGTCTCAGTCCACAGACAAATTAAATTAGACTTACTATCCAAATTGGACAAATTATGTCCAAGGTTGCATCCTAGTGGATGGTTTGGATGATGGGTAGAGTGCTAGAAAGGTAGCAGCCACACCAGAGGGTAGAGAAAAGAAAGGACCTATTGGGTGCCAAGACAAGGTGGATGAGCGATTAGATGATCATCTGCATCAACATGGGAAGTTTGGCTTGGGTGTGGGTTGTATTTCAGGGGATAATCTCGGGGATTGGAAAAATGAGGTAGCCAAAGTGGAGGTGCTTTCTTTCTTTCTTCTGAAGCTTGTGTGATTGATGTGGGTTTACCAAATATTTGGGGAGATAGCTCTCCTGAATGAAGCTATCATTGATTCGGACTAGGTTCTAACCCATTATGATTAATAAAATTACCAATTACCATTAAAAAAAATAGTAAAGTAACATAACAAAATAAACAATGATATATATTAATGTAAAGTAACACTTGATGATAAATATCTAGACTAATCACCGAGCAAGATGCCATTGGTGATTACTCTGGATGTTTATCTTCAGTTGTTTTTTCTTCAAAATTCCATTATTAGTCGATCTTTCGATGACTTTTGGTCGAAACCCACACAAAAATTGGTCTAATGTTCGACCAATTTATGTCAAAATTTTATGTCGTGGGTTTGGCATCCTGGTCGGGGGGTCTAAATATTTTGACCAAGTAAGGTCGAAAGGTCTAAAGATTTCGACCTATTTTGGTCAACAATTGGACCTGATGAATTCCCAATAGCAATGTGAATTTTGACAAAGAGTAGTGTCGAACTTTCAATGTTAAAAATGTTATGTCATACATTTGACCCAAAAAATAGCGATGAAACGGTTGGTCAAATAGTCAACCAATATTGGTAGAAAATTTGACCAATTGTTCATCGAAAATAGGTGCAAATTGTACTAGTGAATCAATTCATTGTTGCCTGGACTGTTCCATGGGACAGAGAACTATAGCAATGTAGAGAACTTTATTTTCATTGATTGATTCGATTGCAAACTTCAACCATATATTACACATCAACACTTATCTCTTTTGTCTACCCCCGTAGATCTCTTCAAAGATAGAGTCTAATCCTCAAAAGACCGACTGGAACCTACTAACTAACTTTCTAACTGTCCCCTAACTGACTGTCACTAATATAAACAAGAAATTTGTTGTCAAGTTGACAACAAAAGTCATCAACTTAACAACACATCATCCAAAGCCCATCTAAAGACTTCTAAAAGGTTTAATTTCAACCTTTAGAAACTTATTACCCCTACTAACTCCAATGAAGCCCTATTTGGTTTATATTGCCAATATAGGCAATTTACAAATTATTGTACTCTTAGTGATCTCAACACCATTTAGAGGCTTTAATAGCCTTATTACATCTTTTTACACCCTTATAGGTCATTTCCATCAATCCCTAACCTAGGATCAATCAATAATCCATTCTTAGTGACCCCTAGGTACCTTTTAGGCTTATCATTGCCATTAAGTTTTACATTCAATATGTGATTAAAATGAGATCAATATATGATCAAAACAATATTACATGACCATGCATATTCTTATTACATGATATAACAACCTTAGAAGGTCATTTGTCTTCCACTCCTCCCAAGGATCCATCAGTGACCCTGGGGCACTCCATGGCTCCTGCCTTTGACCTTGGTGCTCCTCAACCACTTACTTTTCCTCTTGATACACCAGAAAAATTTCCAACATATGCAATGGCATAGTCCATTTGATGCCAGGATGAATGGTTTGGAAGAAACCTAGTGGTGCAATTTCAACTAACCCTCACAACAAGTTTTGGCATCAAGCGAGACTGAGAGTGCCAAATTCAAACAAATACGAATCTCCCAAAATGGAGAGAGATTATTGTAGGCCTTAGAAAAATGGTCATGTAGCATCTCACAGATCACCAATACCTCTCACAGGGTCCGAGATACAAGCCTCGAAAGTTTGCTGTCCAATCTTGCTTAGTGCACCTTGGGGACACTTTGGTTTGGCATGGTCCAAAATTTTCTAGTGACTCAGTGGTTGAAATGGGGTTGTCACTAGTGTTTACCCACCCAACCAAAGCTAATGGTACAGTCCATTCAGTGCTAGGATGAATGGTTTGGAAAAAATCCAATGGTGCAACTTTCAACTGACCCTCACTGCAAGTTTTGGCATCAAGCGAGACTAGATTGCCAAATTCAAACAAATTTGAATCTCCCAAAATAGAGAGAGGTTATTTTAGGCCTTAGAAACATGGTCATGTAGTATCTCATAGATTGTTGATACCTCTCATAGGGTCCAAGATATGAGCAACAAAATTTTGCTGCCCAATCATGCTTAGTGCACCTTGGGGACACTTTCCTCCGGCATGGTCCAGAACATTCTAGTGACTCAGTGGTTGAAATAGGGTTGTCGCTAGCATTTACCCATCCAACTAGGGCTAATGGCATAGTCCATTCAGTCCATTCAATGCTGGATGAATGGTTTGGGAAGAAATCTAGT
This sequence comes from Chamaecyparis obtusa, assembly GCA_027943335.1. Lineage (NCBI taxonomy): Eukaryota > Viridiplantae > Streptophyta > Pinopsida > Cupressales > Cupressaceae > Chamaecyparis > Chamaecyparis obtusa. The sequence continues at coordinate 48,372 of BSBK01008349.1, forward strand.
GGTGCAACTTTCAACTAACTCTTACAACAAGTTTTGGCATCAAGCGAGACTAGAGTGCCAAATTAAAAAAAAATTGAATCTCCTAGAATGGATAGAGGTTATTGTAGGCCTCAAAAACATGGTCCTATAGCATCTCATAGATTGTTGATACCTCTCACGAAGTCTGAGATACGAGCCTTGAAAGTTCGTTGCCCAATCGTGCTTAGTGCACCTTGGGGACACTTTGGTCCAGCATGGTCCGGAACATTCTAGTGACTTAGTGGTCAAAATGGGGTTGTCACTAGCATTTACCCACTCAACTAGAGCTAATAGTGTAGTTCATTCGGTACTGGGACAAATAGTTTGGAAGAAACCCAGTGGTGCAACTTTCAACTAACCTTCACAGAAAGTTTTGGCATCAAGCGAGAATGGAGTGCCAAATTCAAAAAAAATTGAATCTCCCAGAATAGAGAGAGGTTATTGTAGGCCTCAAAAACATGGTCTTGTAGCATCTCATGGATTGTCAATACCTTTCATGAGGTCTGAGAAATGAGCCTCAAAAGTTTTCTGCCAATCATGCTTAGTACACCTTGGGGACACTTTGGTCCAACATGGTTTGGAACATTCTAGTGACTCAGTGGTCAAAATGGGGTTGTCACTAGCATTTACCCACCCAACTAGAGCTAATGGTGCAGTCCATTTGGTGTCAGGATGAATGGTTTGGAAGAAACCCAGTGGTGCAACTTTCAACTGACCCTCACTGCAAGTTTTGGCATCAAGCGAGACTGGAGTGCCAAATTCAAACAAATTTGAATCTCCCAGAATGAAGAGAGGTTATTGTAGGTCTCAGAAACATAGTCCTGTAGTATCTTAGGAATTACCAGTACCTCTCACGGGGTCCAAGATACGAGCCTTGAAAGATCGCTGCCCAATCATGCTTAGTGCACCTTGACGACACTTTGGTCCGACATGGTCTGGAATGTTCTAGTGACTCAGTGGTCGAAACGGGGTTGTCCCTAGCATTTACCCACCCAATCCGAGCTAATTGTGTAGTCCATTTAGTGTCAAGATGAATGGTTTGGAAGAAATCTGGTGGTGCAACTTTCAACTGACCCTTACTACAAGTTTTGGCATCAAGAGAGACTAGTGTGCCAAATTCAAACAAATTGAATCTCCCAGAATAGAGAGAGGTTATTGTAGGCCTCAAAAACATGATCTTGTAGCATCTCATGGATCATGGATACCTCTCATGAGGTCTGAGATACAAGCCTCAAAAGATCGCTGCCCAATCGTGCTTAGTGCACCTTGGGGACACTTTAGTCTGACATGGTCTGGAATGTTCTAGTGACTCAATGGTCCAAAATGGGGTTGTCCCTAGTGTTTACCCGCCCAAATAAAGCTAATGGAAAAGTCCATTCAGTGCTAGGATGTAATCCTTGAACACTATCCCTTCACCCTAGGGAATCATCATTTTACTTTGGACACATCTAACCAATTTTGACTCAATGACTCCAACTATTACATCATTTGACGATACAAATGTACATGGAATTAAGACAATACAAATGTAAGGATTCATAATTAAGATGATACAAATTATATAAGGATACAACATTCATAGTAAGGAAGCACATTTTTGCACTTTACATGGCATTAAGACGATACAAATGTGGCTCTTAATATTTGCAAATCAACCCCATGGGCTCTTTTATATTTCAAATTTTGCATCAAATTTTTTATATACAAAATTTTGGCATCTAAATATGCACATTACATTCGATTGTTTTTTTAATATACAAAATTTGGCATATAACTATGCACATTACATTTGATTGTTGTTTTTATATACAAAATTTGGCATCTAACTATGCATATTACATTTGATTGTTATTTTTATATACAAAATTTGGCATCTAAATATGCAAATTACACAACTACATATAAAAAATAAGTGTCCTTTTCACTCCAATCCCTGCATTCGGAAGGCAGAAGAAAAGTTAATAAAGAATATAAGAAGTTTATATAGGTTGAGAAAAATATTATGAATAGAATCAGATATCCAAAAATATTAGATATCCAAAATCTCTCTCTCTCTCTCTCTCATTTCTATCTCTCTCCTACTCTATCCCTTTTTCCCTCTCTCTCTCTCTCTCTCTCTCCTCTCTCTCTCTCTCTCATCTCTCTCTCTCTCTCTCTGTCTCCCCTTCTCTCTCTCTCTCTCCTCCTCTCTCTCTCTCCTCTCTCTCTCTCTCTCTCTCTCTCTCTCTCTCTCTCTCTCTCTCATATAGAGCCTTCAGCTCCACTTTTTAATGTATATTTAACGGTTTCATATACCTTTTGGTGGACAATTTACCTTAAATGTTCTTACATCAATTTTTATGCCATTGTTAATTTCTAGGACAGATGATGAGCGTACAGTGGTTCTACATCTATGTGAAATTTCTTTTCCAGAGTTAAAAAATTAATTGATTTTATTCAATCGAGGGGAAGTCCATTGACATCTACTTATTCAGTATAGTGAGACCGTCGAAATTACAAGGAGTCTATAGAAAAATCCTGTGTTGGATACTTTCAAGAGGACATGGGCTGAAACTGTCTATCATCAAATCAAATGTGTAGGTATTTTTTCAAAATCATTTTCTATATCAAATAATATAATACATACTAATATAAAAATTTATATTATAATATTAATGTTGTGCTATTATTATTTAATATTAATATTAAAAAAATAATTTGTAATATATATTTTAAAATTGAAAAAAATACTTAACTCAATTATTATTAACATAAAAAAAATACAATTTAATATGAAACTTGAAATTGAGAAAACTTGCAATTGAAATTTTGAATTAGGTGGGAAGTTTTGGATATTTAATTTTATCGGATATCCGATTAGGCTTGGTATTTTCTTGGGCAATACCAAATGTGGATGGTCAACTCTTTTAGGCTTGTTTAGGAGATTTTTTTGATATCGAGACTTTGACCATGTAGTTGACGACTATTTTTTCACTCAAAATTGATGAAACAAAAAGGGTTTCTTAAAGACATTATCAGCTTTCCATCAATATAATTGCTGTCAAATTTTGAGTTCAGTAAGTAATTATTACTTATTTTTCAATTGAGTTATCTTTCAAGTCGTAATTGACATACTGATTGAAAAACAACTATAGCTTTCAAACCGTTTAACCTTTTTGAAATTTGAAACATGCGTCACATTCTATGCTTTAGCTACTATAAGAAAAAAAAAAATTTCAATTTTGTAAAGTTTAGAATTAGTTAAGGTGGTCACACATGAGAGTTTTTTTATTCTAAAAAATTTATAGCAGAAAAATTCATAATTAATTATTTACTTTGCAAAAAATTACAAAAAAATATGCATCACATCCAGGCATGAGTCTACTACTTATATCTAGAATCTTGGGAAAATATATCATCATTTTATTGTGATTAAGGTGGTCAAACATACATGTACTTTTTATCTTTTCCTTGAAATTTTTGTACTACTGCATTGAAATCTAAAATTTTGAACAATTAGATAAAAAAAATTCAGACAAGGGCTAGTAGTTTAGAAACTACATTCAATTTCCTATAGATTCTATTTTTACAACTTTTTCACATAAGGTTCATAAGATGTTCAACTTTTTACATCAAGTTGACTAACCCTAATTTTTTTATTTTTCATTACCATTTAAGGCCATAGTTTGGTATACCATGATCCTGCAAATGGGTAAGTGCACAAAGATGGGGGACCAAAAAGATGTCACTTTTCTTTTTGGTCCCCCATCACGCATAGTGTGTATGCACTAAAGGGCGTGCACCCTATGGCTTGGGTTGCCCAAGCCTTAGGCTTGGGCAATCCAAAACAAAATGCTTTGTAAAACCCCAAAATTTCAACCCCCCGTGCACCCTATGCAAAACCACAAAAATGTAATCCATATTCTTACATAGGGCATGCGCCCTATGAAAAACTAGAGAGAGAGAGAGAGAGAGATAAGGGATAGAGAGAGAGGGTAGGAAGGCAGTAGAGAGCATATGTGTGTGTGAGAGAGGGAGACGGGGTGAAAGAGGGTAATAAGGGAAAATGTAGAGGGTACGAAAGTGGAGAGAGAGAGAGAGAGGGGGGGGAATATAGAGGGTAGTAAGGTGGGAGAGAGCATATGTGTGTATGTTAGAGAGATAGGGGGTGAAAGAGGGTGATAAGGGAAAATATAGAGGGTACGAAGGTGGAGAGAGAGAGAGAGAGGGTGAAAGAGGGTAATAAGGGAAAATATAGGGTACGAAGGTGGAGATATATATACATATATATATATATATATATATTATATATATATATATATATATATATATATATAAATATATATATATATATATATATATATATATATATATATATATATATATATATATATATATAGGGTTGAAACCAAGTGATTTGTGATAAAAATGAGTTAAAACCCTTTGGGAATCCTTTTGCCAGCTTCAGTTTGACCTTATAAATCCATGATCGATTGTGGGAGGTAACCCTATTGAAGGCTTGCTGAATCCTGAAATTTGGCTGATTCTGGAATTTTTCTAAAACCCCCAAAATCTAGAATCTACATTTTAACTCCTACTAAGCTGGATCCTAAACCAAGTGATTTTTGATAAAATGAGTTAAAACCCTTTGGGAATCCTTTTTCCAGCTTTAGTTTGACCTTAGAAATCCATGATTGATTATGGGAGGTAACCTTGCTGAAGGCTTGTTGAATCCTGAAATTTGGCTAATTCTTGAATTTTTCAAAAACCCCCAAAATCTAGAATCTGCATCTTAACTCCTATGAAGCTGGAACCTATCCAAAACATCTTGGAAGTATTATATTTTATAATTTATACAAATATAACTTAAAGTATAAGAAATTAAATAAATTAAACTTATACTTTCACTCTGACTATTTCTCATCACTATTTAAATCTATGACTTAAATAAGGCACACACGCTATAGGGCACACGCCCTATTGAAATCTATGACTTTCATAGGGCGCACGCCCTATGAAAGTCATAGATTTAAATAGTGTGTATGTGTTATAGGGCGCACGCCCTATTGAAATCTATGACTTTCATAGGGCACACGCCCTATAAAAGTCATAGATTTAAATAGTGCGCTCACCCTATAGGGCATGCACGCTTTGTAAGGGATTTGAATTTACCAATCCTAAGGCTTGGATTTGCCTTGGAGATCCAACCCAAAGGCTTGGACGATTGAAATAGGCCTGAGACGTGTTTTCCAACAAACATACAAAAAATGACATCTTTTTCTGTGTGCTCCTCATCATGTTTACTCGTGGCTCAAGAACATAAAAATTAGACGATGTGATATTGTAGATCTCTCTGTTAGCTATCTAAGCATATAATTTATTTTGAATTCTGATTATGTTAAGTTTTTCAACTCTAATTTCTTTTGTGTGTATGTCTATTTTTTGTTAAAAACCAACATGCAGTATTTTGGGCATAGATTTTGGCTCGTTCATCGAATTTTGCAACAAGTTACATTTTTAGAAACTAAACTCCATTCTACACACTTTAAAAAAAAATAAAATTTTATTTTCAATTAGTTTTAAATGATTTCTAGGGGGAGCACATAGAGATTTCATGTTTTCAAGATTTATGCACTTCGTAAATTCATCAAAAATTACCAAAAAATTCCAGGATAAACTACATGGTGTTAGCTAACTTCTCATCGGAGCAATTAAAAAAATTCAAAAAAAAGTTAATATTTTAGGGGGAGCACACCAGACGCTATCTTATGTTTTTTGACAATAAATAGGACCACTTTTTGTGTTCCCCCTTTTTGAGGGCCTTAATCTACACCATTTTTAAAATAAGTTAGTAGTTTAGGAACTAGATTTAGAGTATTACAACTCTTGTTTTTGTTGCATCTTAAAATTTTGAGTCTAACTATCTTCAATTTCTTGTTGAAGTTCAAGGTTTTCTGATTTCAGGAAAAAAGTGGCATCTTATACCCCTTTTTGGTCCCACATCTTTGTGCACTTACCCACATACCCTTATATTATAAAATTGAACAAGATTATTTTTTATAATTTTATTTTATTATATATTGATATATAAATTTCACATTTCCATATTATATTGTGATATTATTTTTAAGATTATTTGTCTTTGGACCAGTGCAATTGGATGCATAATTATTTTTTGCTACCACTTCTTTATTAAGACATATCTTGTGTAAACATCATTGAGTAAATATTCTTCTCTACCAAAAATAGACCAAATTAGGGGTTAGGATTACAATTTTTATTAGGGTTAATATTTAGGGTTAGGATAAGAGTTTAGGTTTATGTAATGGTTAGGGTCAGAATTGGGTAAATACATTTTGGGTTATGATCTTGTTTAGAATTAGGGTTAATGTTTGAATTGGTACTAGGGTTAGGGTGTGGATTAGGGTTATGAATAAGGTTTAAGGTTATAATTATGGTTAGGGTAAGGGATCACATCAAGGTTAGTATTATGGTTAGAGTTAGGATTTTGACTAGGGTCAAGGTTAAGTTTACGATTGAGGTTTGATTTAGGAATATAGTTAGTTTTATGGTTAAAGTTAGGGTTTCTATTAGGGGTAGGGTTAGGATAATGGTTTAGGTTTATGTCATCATTAGGGCTAGGGTTGTGTTTATAGTTTGGATTATGATCTTGTTTAAGATTAGGATTATGGTTATGATTCCATTTTAATGTTTGTGATAAGGTTTAAAGTTAAGGTTTATGGTAATACAACATGATTATCTTCCTAATTGAGAGATTTTTTAAATTTATTTATATTTGGACCAAATGCATAAATATTTTGTACCTATCACTTCTCTATTTAGATCTATCTTGGGAAAACATCAGTGACTAAATAGTCTACCAACTCACTTTATTAGTTGCAAAATTATATGCAATAAAAATAAGACCATTTTTCCCCCTAATTGACCTTCAATATCTCTTCCATGTACCCATTACACCCTAAGGTGTGATTCCTGGTTATATCTAAGATGTTGATTCACCCTTAAATTTAAGTTTTCCCTTAAATTGAATATATTTGAAACAGATTATAATATGATTCTAAAATAATAGAAATTAATAACCATAGTGACTTCTTTTTTCAATAGTATTTGAGTGGAAAAATGAAAAAAAATAAATTATAAAAAAAAATGTAAAAATATTAATATTAATTTTTATTTTATAATTAAGGGTATGTGCAAGATCATGAGGGGCCAAATAGTGGCGATGTGAAAAATATTCACTTTTCACTCGTCCAAAAGTGCATGAAAATGCTTGTTGACTTTTTAGTAGGCCTGGGTGTCAGTACACCTGGGCAAACTTGACACCAAAGCACAGGCCTAATCGGGTACCTGATAACTGTGGCATAAATCTGAAACCCGCGAGCCCTTTTCTTCATTTCTTTCCACGGGCTTCTTTGCCAAAACAACTTGATATATCATATACCCGATATATTTTCAGGTACCTAATTTTGGAAACAACAAATTTGACTCCCAAGCATATTTGGTAAGTAATTATTTGTATATTTTTATTATTTTATTTCATTTTCATGCTAAATGTAGCATTTTTTTTTTAAAATAGGGTTTCGTATTTATATTTGTAATAATATATGAAATTAGATTGAAATTTAGATTTGTTTTTTATTTAATCAGGCATGGCTGACAACAATGAAGAAAATAACCCTCCCGCACCAAATAACGATCCCGAAAACAATCCCCCATATCTAAACCCTAAATCTTTACAAGATTTGATAGAAGAAAATTTGAACACAATATGAGGTTTCCAAAACATGTATCAAAATATACCTACATTAGGTCCCATGCTTGCCACACTAAATACAATTATTGGAAATATTGACACACTCACGCAACAACATAATGTTGCTCTTCATTGGCGTGATGATATGCATGCCCAATTTGATGACGAGCTTGACCATGATGGGATTGCGGCCCTTAATATAAGTAATGAAGATATAGCCGCCCTTTTTGTTGATCCTAAAACTGGAATACCAGTTGACCCCAAAAAGCCCAAATTATCAATAAAATAGTGCACAAATGAAGCAATGCACACAAACTTTTGGAATCGCTGGTGGATGGTTATTGATAAACCACCCCATAGCAATTTGGAGGTCCCATTTTATTTCATTAAACAATTGTATGCTGAGTTTGTGCTTGGTCACCATGTTGATTATTGGAGTATGAGGCCCAACATGGGCATAGGCATAGGAGCTCCTCAGACTAGGCCATCTGCCCAATGCCGAAAGGCCACTACCTTTGTCCCCCCCACTGATGTCGCACCCCCTCCTCCAGTGCAGCATCCTTATATCATTGTAGAGGCTGCCTCACAGACTATTAGGGCCATTCATTTACTGAGTGATTAGTTGATCACGTAGACTAGGTCAGTGTTGCCTCCTGGTGTGGATGATGCTGGGGCATCAACATCTCATCGAAGTTCACATGTATGCGAGCCCCATATGTGCATTATGTGCATTCATATGTGCCTCAGACCGCTTATTGATTCTAATACATATCAGTTTCATGTTATTGATGAGGAGGATACAGGAGATGTAGCTGTAGAGGCTGCAACACCTCATGGAGCATCTACATCTCATGAGAGTGCTCAGGAGGTGCACGCAGAGCCATTGACTCCTGTTGATACGGTAAGAGTAAACATTATAAATAAATTTGTCACATGACTTATTTAATTTAAAAATAATTTATTTATTTAGATTAGTTTTAATGATTGCATGCACTTATGTATATATATTTTTTCCATTTATGTTCAATCGATGACACAGGAGGAGGTGAGACAGGTGGATGAGTCCACACTTTCGGTCATTTCATTTGGCCTTGATGACTATACGGTATATTATAAATTATGTACCCATTAGTTTTTTTTTTATATCATTTGGTGTACATGCTTAAATCTCTATCAATTAGAGCAATGAAATTCATACATTTACTAATATATTGTCATCTTATTGTGTTCTTGCAGGCTACAGCCAATGTCAGTGGGGGGCATGAGGGGGTTCCTTCATTAGGTGTCGACAAAGAAAAGGTAGTTAATTGTTTAAGATTAATTATGCATGCATATGTATGCCACTTGCGTGTAGTAATAAATATTTTACTAGCACTTTATTATATAGGGTGTGGCTATTGATGATGTCCCGACACCGGTTCACGAATGTAGGGTTACAGGCAACTCAATTCGAAGTGATAGCCTGATTGTACGTAGACTTTTACATATTGTTATTTGTATTTTGTAACCAGGGTTGCTATGATTTAGTACATTGATATATAATTGACAATCTTTTTACTCTCATAGGTTACTCCGACTGTTAGGGAGGGCCCATGAGAATCTTTCGTATCTTTGTTGACCCAGCCCACTATTCCAGAGGAGGGATCACCAGATGTAAGTTTTAATTTTAGTTCAATCAATTTGTAATTTTATTATGCTATCATCCTATTTTGTAGATTTATTACTCTATGTTGCACCACTCTACTAATCTCATTATTGCAAATATATATTTATAGGTCAGAGTTGGTATTGTTGGCATGGTCCCTTCACTACCCAGGACTTATGCTAGGACACCTGATCATGGTAGGTGATCGAGAGACCAGGTACAAATATTTGTATTCAGTTATAATTTTAATTAAATTAGTGTTTGAATTATGAATTTTATATATATATATATATATATATATATATATATATATATATATATATATATATATATATATATATATATATATATATATATATATATATATATATATATATATGTACAAATCATATAAAGTAAGCAATCTAACTTCGGTTTGAACTCATTTTTTATGCAGGATCAATCAGAGCCCAACACTTCTTCAAAGATGCTACATTTTGATGATCCCCCTACAACATAGGATGCAATTTTAGTTTTGTGGTCATTTAGAGATGCCACTTGGCACATTTTGAGATGGCATATATGCCACATTGTACACCTTAAAACATTGATTTTGTAGACATTTTGAAATGGCATGTGCCATATTTGTATATGGACATACTTTTGATACATTTGATACATATATAGAACATGTTCATTTATATGTTATATTTGCGTAATCTTTTGTTTATACATATTTATTATTCATGTTTATGGAATTGAATGGTGAAGTTATATCTTGACTATGATTATCATTATGATTTAAATTATATCTTGTTGAAGTTACATTTGTTTTTCTTTACTCTGGAATACTCTGTTCATGGAGCTTATTATGTTTGAGGTTTAACTTCTATAGATTTCCTAGATTTCTGGTGCTTAACTTTCCCTGTGCATGAGACGATGATGAGGCCATCAGTACCGATACTGAAAATCATTTCTCTGCAAAGAAAAAACCATGCCATCTCTTCATCACTAAATTAAAACTTCAATCGCTGCTAATATGAGAGTTTCGTTTACCACTTCTATGAATTTTCGTATACAAATTCTATACCATCAATTATGTCACTATTTTTCATTGTGTGCACATTCAGTCTCATACTTGCATTGCTAATTTCATTTATTATCATTTTCAATTCTTTTTGTTCGCACTTATAATAATTTTAACTGCTAGCAATAATGTTTCAATATCATCGTGTATACAGGAGCCTTCATTTCATGCTATAAAAAATCTCCATTATCGTATAAGATTATGGTCTTAATTTCCAATCTTTGATATTACCATTGATAGATATGACATGTGACTATTGAATTTTCCATTGTGTATAATATATGATTGCTTGCGCAACATGATATCCCTCAGACTTACAAAAATACATCTCTTGAATATATCGTCTCTCAAATGTTCATTGAATGATTTTAATACTGCCTTTGAACTATGTTCAGCACTGTGTATATTTATTCTTTATTACTGCATGGCTCCTTCGAATGTCTTCATATGCATATGTTTAATCAATCTTTAACTCATGTTGTGTTCACTTCATTTGATGAAGTTGTTGCTTCATGGGTTGATTATTGCTGACTGGACATTCATGATGAGTTTTACTTTACCGCCTCTTGTAATATTCTTCCAAATCATATGTTTATTGTCATCTTTGTAATATGCTGCAGTTGTTAACATCTACAAGGAAATGAAATTTATTTGGGTTGACTTTGATCATTAATTGCTGGTGTGTATACTTCACTCCATTTGAATGCTAATATGATGCTTAATGTTCCAATGTTGCCAAGTTGCATAGTTGTTGATGCTATTTATTCAATAGTCTTTTCTATCTGTCTTAATTTTTATCTCCACTTAATAGTATGTGTTCGTATATCTTGTGAGCAACCAAAAAACCTTCAATGACATCAATGACATCAATGACAGCCTTATCAAATCTCTGACATTATTTCTCAAATGGAGGCCCTAATTTTTGTAAAAAATTAAGGCTCCATCAGGCGGAATGAGGTTTTCACTGGCATTTACCCAGCCAACCGAAGCTGATGGAGCAGATGGTTTGATGCAATGTCTGATGGTTTGAAAGATACGCTACTGAGCCACTTTCAACTGACCCTCACTACAAGTTTTGGCATCAACTAAGATCGCCTTGCCAAATGCAAACAAAGTCAAATTGCACAAAACTGAGAGAGGTTATTGTAGACCTTGGAAACATGATCCCGTAGCACTTGATGGTTTGTTGATACCTCTCATGAAGTCTGAGATATGAGCCCTAGAAGATTGCTGCCCAATCATGCTTAGTGCACCTTGGGGTCACTTGGGTTGAGCATGGTCGCGAGTGTTCTGATGACTCTGTGGGTAGAATGGGGTTGTCACTGGTGTTTACTCGGCCAACCAGAGCTGATGGAGTAGATGATTCGATGCCAGGTCAGACGGTTTGAAAGATACGCTGCTGAGCCACTTTCAACTGACCCTCACTACAAGTTTTGGCATTGACTGAGATCACCTTGCCAAATGCAAATGAAGTCAAATCGCCCAAAATTGAGAGAGGTTATTGTAGAAATCAAAAACATGATCCTGTAGCACCTAATAGTTTGTTGATACCTCTCATGAGGTCCGAGATACGAGCCCTGGAAGATCACTGCCCAATCGTGCTTAGTGCACCTTGGGGTCACTTGGGTCGAGCGTGGTCGCGAGCGTTTCGGTGACTCTGTGGGTAGAATAGGGTTTTCACTGGCATTTACTTGGCCAACCAGATCCAATGGAGCAAATGGTTTGATGCCAAGTTAGATAGTTTGAAAGATACGCTGCTGAGCCACTTTCAACTGACCCTCACTACAAGTTTTGGCATCGACTGAGATCGCCTTGCCAAATGCAAATGAAGTCGAATCACCCAAAACTAAGAGATGTTATTGTAGACCTTAAAAACATGATCTTGTAGCACCTAATGGTTTTTTGATACCTCTCACGAGGTCTAAGATACGAGCCTTAGAAGACTGCTGCCCAATTGTGCTTAGTGCACCTTGGGGTCACTTGGGTCGAGCGTGGTCGCGAGTATTTTGGTGACTCTGTGGGAAGAACAAGGTTGTCATTAGTGTTTACCCAACCAACCGGAGCTGATGGAGTAGACGGTTTGATGCTAGGTTAGACAGTTTGAAAGATACGTTGCTGAGCCACTTTCAACTGACCCTCACTGCAAGTTTTGGCATCGACTGAGATCGCCTTGCCAAATGAAAACAAAGTCAAATCGCCCAAAACTAAGAGAGGTTATTGTATACCTAGAAAACACTATCCTGTAGCACCTAATGGTTTTTTGATACCTCTCATGAGGTCTGAGATATGAGCCCCATAAGATCGCAGCCCAATTGTGCTTAGTGCACCTTGGGGTCACTTGGGTCGAGCATGGTCGCGAGCATTCTGGTGACTCTGTGGGTAGAACGGGGTTTTCATTGGTGTTTACTTGGTATTTAAGCAATCTTTTTTATAAAATAAACAACCATCATCTCTATGACATAAAAATTGATCTAGCAAGTCTCTTGATGATTTGGGAAGACCACTTGCACCACAATCCTCTAGCATTTCATTAGTATGCAAAGTAGAACGAATGGACCGTAATAATTCATGATGCATTGAAAACTCAACATGATATTTGCAACAACATGTATTCTAAATCTTAAGGGGTACACAATAAAATGGCTTCACAGATTCAAAAAACCTTTGTGATATTTTCAATGTTGGATGTGTCTCACAAAATTTTTTATACAACATTGTTTGACTTACCTCCACATAATGTTTAGGATGTGGAGTGCGGTCTTGATTGCCAACTCTCAACTTCAAGACATCCTTCACATTTGGTGACACTCTTGAGTTAGCATCCCAAAATTATTGAATTTCATCCTTGACAACATCCGTTAGCTTCTTATCGAAATGTGGAAGTCTCCCACCATAAGCCCATGTATCAATTTGAAGCAAATCATCAAGTCTTTCTCTTATTGCAAGTGCTCTACCCAAAGTTTTACGGTCTATATTGAAGTCAACACAAGTTTGTCTCATCAAACGAGCCTTTCTCAACTGATGACTTACTAAGGAGGTTGTAAGAATCCTGCGAGCAACTCTCTTGTCTTTTTCTCTACTAGTCTTCCCAATGCTATTGAGAGCATTGAAAAGATTCTTCACAAGAATGGCATTTCTCTCACACAAATCTTCAATTTCACAAGCATAGGTCTCATCTTTTGCATCTTTAACAACTGCACAAAAATTTGACATTGCTCAACCAATGTCTTGTTTTCAAAAAATTGATCATAAAGTCTTGAAGCCCACAACCTAACAGTTCTATGTGACCTCTTTCCTTCCCAATTATTCATAATGTTCTCCTCAATTTCAATTAACCATTTAGGTGTTCTTGATAGCCCTGAATTTGAAGTTTGATTATCTTTATTGCAAGGGACTTCATTTCGCATATAATTTGGAGATCTATAACGTTCATGTGGTTCTTGTGCAACATTTTCATTCCCAAAGTCTACATTTTCAATCTCCATCTATGCATTTTCAAATTGAACATCCTCTTCACTTACAACTACATTTACGGGGTCACCTTGATTAATGTTTAACATACCTTCTCTCCTTCTTCGATGATTTTCCTTATCTTTTTCCCTATATGCTTGAATTTCTTCATCCGTCAGCTTCCTCTTGCGTTTATCCTTTTCGACGACTGCTGCTTCCCATGGTGAGACCACAAGTAGACAAAAATCAAACAATGGGCCCCAAATCATGTTTTTTTTTGCAACACATGAAAAAAGTATAAAATCCCGTGATTGTCTAGTCTGTGGGGACAAGGAATATTTTGGTCAAATATTACCTGTCAAAAATCAGGTATCTGATTCCATATCAGGTACTCGATATTCCTAGGCAGATGAAAAAAGGGCAGGAGCAAATGAAAAAAAATGAACTTTTACATATATTGATGTATAAAATATATATATATATATATATATATAGACATATATATATATATATATATATATATATATATATATATATATATATATATATATATATATATATATATATATATATATATATAATATATATATATATATACATACATATATATATATATATATATATCTATATATATATATATATGTATATATATATGTATATATATATATATATATATGTATGTATGTATGTATATATATATATATATATATATATATATGTATGTATATATATATGTATAAAAGAGGCATATGATATATATAATGTATATTATATATATACTAATGTACTATAATATACTAATGTATTATATGTACTAATGTATTATATACTAATATATATAATATATTATATATATACTAATGTATTATATATACTAACATGTATATAATATATATATAATACATATACTAATGTATACTAATATATTATATATAATATTACCTTTTAGCTATTATTTTTTTCCCATTTGGTCGATCCCTTCCCTTTTATTTCACTTGGTTTGCTCATTTTGCACATCATAGGCCAGGATTTGACAGTGGATATGACCTTGGTACTGCCGGTGTTAATGATAAATTTTACCTTTTAGCTATTATTTTTTTGTCATTATTCCTGTATGATGCTTTGGTATACGAATTATGGATATTCTGTGGGAAACTTTTCATTTTTTACTGTAGGATGCCTTTGTATACAAATTTTGGAGAATCTCTTACAAAAATATGGAAATTATAATCTTCCTCCTAGAGCATACATTAATGAAGTTCTTCATGCCTTAGCAGAGGAAGCTGGCTAGATTGTTGGAGCTTATGGTACTACATACAGAAATGCGGTATGTATTTTTGGCCTAAATTTTTTTCTGGTTTCTTTTAGGTCTTTAAAGGTGGTCGGCTAAATCTTTCTATTAAATGTGCCTTTTACAGGCATCGCAAACCCTAGCTACGTAGAAATGGAGGCTTTGAAGAATAGTTCACTAGAGGTGGAGAGAGAGACTTCCTAGGGGTCATGGACTCCCTAGGGGTCCTAACACACGAAAAGGCATACTAGGACCCCTAGGAAGTCCCCATGACCCCTTTTGACACATTGGAATTCTCAGTGTCTCTTAAGGGGTCCTAGGACCCCTAAAGACACACTTGAGCATTCCAATGTGTCAAAAGGCATCATGGGGACTCCCTAGGGGTCTTAGTACACCTTATCATGTGTTAGGGACCCCTAGGAAGTCCCCATGACCCCTTTTGACACATTGAAACACTCAAGTGTGTCTTAAGGGGTCTTAGGACCCCTTTGAACACACTTGAGCATTCAAATGTGTCAAAAGGGATCATGGGGACTCCCTAGGGGTCCTAATGCATTCACTAGGGGTCATAGTATGCCTTATCACATGTTAAGACCCCTAGGGAGTCCCCATGACCCCTTTTGACACATTGGAATGCTCAAGTGTGTCTTAAGGGGTCCTAGGACCCCTTAAGACACACTTGAGCATTCCAATGTGTCAAAAGGGGTCATGGGGACTCCCTAGGGGTCCTAGTACACCTTATCATGTGTTAGGACACCTAGGAAGTCCCCATGACCCCTTTTGATACATTGGAATGCTCAAGTGTCTCTTACGCGGTCCTATGTCTGAAGGGGTCCTAAGACCCCTTAAGACACACTTGAGCATTCCAATGTGTCAAAAGGGGTCATGGGGACTTCCTAGGGGTCCTAACATGTGATAAAGCATACTAGGACCCCTACGGAGTCCCCATGACTCCTTTTGACACATTGGAATGCTCAAGTGTGTCTTAAGGGGTCCTAGGACCCCTTAAGACACACTTGAGCATTCCAATGTGTCAAAAGGGGTCATGGGGACTTCCTAGGGGTCCTAACACGTGATAAGGCATACTAAGACCCCTAGGGAGTCCCCATGACCCCTTTTGACACATTGGAATGCTCAAGTGTGTCTGAAGGGGTCCTAGGACCCCTTCAGACACACTTGAGCATTCCAATGTGTCAAGAGGGGTCATGGGGACTTCCTAGGGGTCCTAACACATGATAAGGCGTACTAGGACCCCTAGGAAGTCCCCATGACCCCTTTTGACACATTGGAATGCTCAAGCATGTCTTAAGGGGTCCTAGGACACCTTAAGACATGCTTGAGCATTCCAATGTGTCAAAAGGGGTCATGGGGACTTCTTAGGGGTCCTAATACGTGATAAGGTGTACTAGAACCCCTAGGGAGTCCCCATGACCCCTTTTGACACATTGGAATGCTCAAGTGTGTTCGAAGGGGTCCTAGGACCCCTTAAGACACACTTGAGCATTCTAATGTGTCAAAAGGGGTCATGGGGACTTCCTAGGGGTCCTAATGTGTGATAAAGCATAGTAGGACCCCTAGGAAGTCCCCATGACCCCTTTTGACACATTGGAATGCTCAAGTGTGTCTTAAGGGGTCCTAGAACCCCTTAAGATACACTTGAGCATTCCAATGTGTCAAAATGGGTCATGGGGACTTTCTAGGGGTCCTAACACGTGATAAGGTGTACTAAGACCCCTAGGGAGTCCCCATGACCACTTTTGACACATTGGAACACTCAAGTGTGTCCAAAGAGGTCCTAGGACCCCTTAAAACACACTTGAGCATTCCAATGTGTCAAAAGGGGTCATGGGGACTTTCTAGGGGTCCTAATGTGTGATAAGGTGTACTAGGACCCCTAGGGAGTCCCCATGACCCCTTTTGACACATTGGAATGCTCAAGTGTGTCTTAAGGGGTCCTAGGACCCCTTAAGACACACTTGAGCATTCCAATGTGTCAAAAGGGGTCATGGGGACTTCCTAGGGTTCCTAATGTGTGATAAGGCCTAGGGAGTCCCCATGATCCCTTTTGACACATTGGAACACTCAAGTGTGTCCGAAGGGGTCCTAAGACCCCTTAAGACACACTTGAGCATTCCAATGTGTCAAAAGGGGTCATGGGGACTTCCTAGGGGTCCTAACACATGATAAGGCATGCTAGGACCCCTAGGGAGTCCCCATGATCCCTTTTGACACATTGGAACACTCAAGTGTGTCTGAAGAGGTCCTAGGACCCCTTAAGACACACTTGAGGATTCCAATGTGTCAAAAGGGGTCATGGGGACTTCCTAGGGGTCCTAACACGAGATAAGGCGTACTAGGACCCCTAGGGAGTCCCCATGACCCCTTTTGACACATTGGAATGCTCAAGTGTGTCTTAAGGGGTCATAGGACCACTTAAGCCACACTTGAGCATTCCAATGTGTCAAAAGGGGTCATGGGGACTTTCTAGGGGTCCTAACACGTGATAAGGCGTACTAGGACCCCTAGGGAGTCCCCATGACCCCTTTTGACACATTTGAACACTCAAGTGTGTCCGAAGGGGTCCTATGCCCCCTTAATACACACTTGAGCATTCCAATGTGTCAAAAGAGGTCATGGGGACTTCCTAGGGGTCCTAGTATGCCTTATCATGTGTTAGGACCCCTAGGAAGTCCCCATGACCCCTTTTGACACACTGGAGTGCTCAAGTGTGTCTGAAGGGGTCCTAGGACCCCTTAAGACACACTTGAGCATTCCAATGTGTCAAAAGGGGTTATGGGTACTTCCTAGGGGTCCTAGTATGCCTTATCAGGCGTTAGGACCCCTAGGGAGTCCCCATGACCCCTTTTGACACATTGTAATGCTCAAGTGTGTCCGAAAGGGTGCTAGGACCCTTTCAAACACACTTGAGCATTCCAATGTGTCAAAAGGGGTCATGGAGGACCCTTTCGGACACACTTGAGCATTCCAATGTGTTAAAAGGGGTCATGGGGAATCCCTAGGGGTCCTAACACATGATAAGGCGTACTAGGACCGCTAGGAAGTCCCCATGACCCCTTTTGACACATAGGAATGCTCAAGTGTGTCTTAAGAGGTCCTAGGACCCCTTCAAACACACTTGATCATTCCAATGTGTCAAAAGGGGTCATGGGGACTCCCTAGGGGTCCTAACACGTGATATTACATACTAGGACCCCTAGGAAGTCCCCATGACCCCTTTTGACACATTGGAATGCTCAAGTGTGTCTTAAAGGGGCCTAAGACCCCTTCGGACACACTTGAGCATTCCAATGTGTCAAAAGGGGTCATGGGACTCCCTAGGGGTCCTAACGCATGATAAGGTGTACTAGGACCCCTAAGAAGTCCCCGTGACCTCTTTTGACACATTGGAATGCTCAATTGTGTCTTAAGGGGTCCTAGGACCCCTTAAGACACACTTGAGCATTCCAACATGTCAAAAGGGGTCCCCAGGACCCCTTAAGACACAGTTGAGTGTTCCAATATGTCAAAAGGGGTCATGGGGACTTCCTAGGGGTCCTAACGTGTGATAAGGCGTACTAGGACCCCTAGCGAGTCCCCATGACCCCTTTTGACCAATTTGAATGCTCAAGTGTGTCCGAAGGTGTCCTAAGACCCCTTAAGACACACTTGAGTGTTCTAATGTGTCAAAATGGGTCATGGGGACTTCCTAGGGGTCCTAATGCGTGATAAGGCATACTAGGGCCCCTAGGAGTCCCCATGACCCCTTTTGACACATTGGAATGCTCAAGTGTTTCCGAAGGGGTCCTATGACCCCTTAAGACCTACTTGAGCATTCCAATGTGTCAAAAGGGGTCATGGGGACTTCCTAGGGGTCCTAATGTGTGATAAGGCGTACTAGGACCCCTAGCAAGTCCCCATGACCCCCTTTGACACATTTGAATGCTCAAGTGTGTCCGAAGGGGTCCTAAGACCCCTTAAGACACACTTGAGCATTCTAATGTGTCAAAAGGGGTCATGGGGACTTCCTAGGGGTCCTAACGTGTGATAAGGCATACTAGGACCCCTAGGGAGTCCCTGTGATGCCTTTTGACACATTTGGACACTCAAGTGTGTCCGAAGGGGTCCTAGGAAGTCCAGATTCTTTAATGCTTCTGGTGAATCCAAATTTAGTTCTTATATCTTAGATGAGATGTTATTGAATGACTTCTTGCTAATACTACTCTTCCACCAGATCCAGATTTCAACCCTTTTGTGGATCTACAGGCTTAATTGCGAGCCCACAGGATTGGCCAAGAGAAAAATGTGATTGTATATCAACTGATTAGAAAATGTTCAGTTGAGGAGAAAATATTGCAATGATCAAGAAGAAAATTGGCTATGGAAAATCTAGTTATGAATTTTGTTAAGAATCAAACTATTAAGGAATTGCATGAATCACAAACCATGAAAATAACCTTCTACAACAAGGAATATTCAAGCTATAGAATTTATTAACTCTGAATTTAAACGTCTTATCAGCATTCATGGAAGAGATTTCATTAGCATCCATGGAAGAAATTTCATTAAAACTTCAGACAAAATCATCTAAAAATATTTATTAACTTCAGGCGAAATCATTTAAGACGGACAAAAATAGAATCGTATTTCTCAGAAATGGTAGAGAAAGAAAATGAGATAAACCAAATTTATCAAATTCTTGCAATCCGCAACTTCTCTCTGAGCGCAAAATGACAATCCATGGATCCAAAATTACGGTAAAAATTAAATTCTTTGAGTAAGTCATTCAGAAATGCACAAAATATTGTAACGCATAATGATTTATATAGAATTTATGATGGACTATGTTGTGTAAAAGCCCGCAATCCCTACCATATCTTAGAGTACTGATGAGAAGCAATGGAAAAATTCTGAGACAGAGGCGGCGTCGGCATTGAAGCGGCAAGACATTCTTCATAATATCAAGGCGGCGCCATCGAAATGGCAAGGCTTTCCTCATAATGTCGCGCTGCCGCTGATCTCTTCTTTAAATTTATTAATGCAATCAGTTCTATGATGCTTGCATAATTTCCAGTACAACTGCTCATTTTACCAAACCCTTCCCTACTCTCCATAATCTTTGACCAGTTCAAAGATCCATCTGGTTGTTCTTGTTTAACCTCCCAATGACTCTGTTGAGCTGTCGGATTATCAACAGGCATGGTACAATTGTCTGGTGACCAGAATCTATTTCGAGAACCTTTGCAATTTAGCATTCTGGTTGAAAAAGAAGGGAAAGATACCATTTCACAACCACAGGTGGTGGAAACAGAGTGATTCTCTTGCCCTCTTCTTCTATAATCCACCTCCAGTGAACTATTCTTCAAAGCCTCCATTTTTGCGTAGCTAGGGTTTTTGGCACCTGTAAAAGGCACAACTATGCCCCTGTAGGGACTCATGCTCGTGCTCAGAATCATATTATTTTCATGCATTCCCTAACATTTAATACAAAGATTTAGCCAGCCACCTTTAAAGACCTAGAAGAAATGAAAAATAAAAATTAGGCCAAAAATACATACCGCATTTCTGTATGTAGTACCGTTAGCTTCAACAATCCAGTCAGCTTCCTCTGCTAAGGCACGAAGAACTCCATTAATGTCTGCTCTGGGAGGAAGATTATAATTTCCATATTTCTGCAAGCCCTAAAAAATTTTTGTCATTATCACTCTCCACCTCTACTCTCTCAATTTAGTCATCTCCCTCTCCACTGCACTCAGCTTAGCCATCCTTACCTACTCTTTAATAGAGATTCTCCAAAATTTGTATACAAAGACATCCTATAGGAAAAAATGAAAAGTTTCCCAGAGAATATCCACAATTCGTATACAAAAGCATCATACAGGAAAAATGACAAAAAATTAATAGCTAAAAGGTAAAATTTATCATTAATGCCAGTAGTACCAAGGTCATACCCGCTGTCAAATCCTGGCCTATGATGTGCAAAAGGAGAAAAGCAAGTAAAATGAAAGGGAAGTATGGATCAAATAACGATGGTGCATCAAATCGGATCAATATCATAATAAATGTAGAAAATACTGTTACAGACAAAAATATTTGCATATTAATGGGAAAGAGTGGGAAGAGCTTCTTGGAACCATGATAGAAGTTATAGATAAGGAGGAAGAGCTAGGAAGGGGAAAGTAGCAAAGGAAAGAAGTAAGATATGCGTGTGAGCCTATGTCAGATGATGATGATGAGTACTCACCATTTGGTAGTAGCTCAAGTAGTGATAGAAGCTCTTCAGTGCACATGTACACTGACACAAAAAATTCAGATACAAAAGTAACAAGTGTTGTGGAATTATCCACAGAGCAATGTAAAATGAAGCCTCAAATTGGTTCATTAGCAGGCAAAGAATTTGGTCATGCACTTCATTCTAGCACCACAAATATTTCTATTAGAAATGCCTATTCGTTAATGGCCTTGAATTTACAGGACTTGGGAAACTAGGTTACTCATGTTGGGCAATATCCCTCAAATGTAAGTTCATTGCCACCTTTGGCAAGGTAGTCTCACTCCTCATTTTACAACAAAGGGAAGCCATCTATGGTCTAAGGTTTTAATTCAGCTGACAAATGGAGAGCTTCTCAAGGTACTGATCTCTTTCATAGAGAAGTTCCTGATTCATCTCAAGGTTCTCGTTTAGGTGACCAACTCCTTTGAGGTCCACAAATAGACCACTTGATTTCCCAAATTGGTTTAAAAGGGTAGATGCAATTTTGGAAAGAGTATCCCAATTGAAGAGAAATGGAAATTATAGTGAGCATAAAGTTAAATTGCAGATCCAATGGGTGTATCTCCTCCACTGACAAATATAACTGCTTCCAGAAACTTGAGTTTAAATGGAGACTGTTTGTTCCCAAACATGCCCCAGTCGAGCAGATAAACCAGATGTTGCTTGAGTAAAGAAGATAGTGGTTTATTAAAGCATCTACATTATCCCACTTGCTATCAGTTACTACTTTTTGAGCGGCTTGTCAACTACTTCTGTGCGGGATTCCTGTAATATATAATGTCCTCATGCAAGTACATGCCAGTTTTTGTAAACATTTTCAGTTCTAAAGTGTTAGTGAGCAATATCAAAGAAAAGGTTCTTGCATGTGTTATTTAGACACATATCAATAAATTAAGAAACCATTTTTCTCCCATTACATGGCAGAAATGCCTAGATTCACTTTGTCGGTATCAATAGGCAACAAGATGAGGGAAGAAATATATTTGTGAAGAGGAAGTACAAATTTTACTGTCCAAAACCATTTGGAGAGTAATATTCTTCTCCTGATTGTAATAAGAAACTCAAAATGCAAAAGACACCAAATAGTTGGGGCATTTATTTCCTATGACCTATTTCAATTTCAATTCAATTCCTAAGGATGATATTCTCAATGTGTAAAAATAAATTGATGTTTTATTTTAAAATGGTGTTGACTGAAATTTATGAACATATGTCAAATATCCATTTTTTCCAGAATTTGAAATAGAACCAGTGGCAATGTAATCAAATTTGTGAATTTCACATCCACTCATTGGATGTTAATCAAAAGTACAACATATTAATATTTTTGAACCGATAAAAAATCTTAGTCTTACTTCAAACCTACTCATGTGTATGTGGGTTCTTGGAGGTATCTACTAAATAATGTGTGGATCTATAATGTCCCTATCTAGGACCTTACTCACTTCGCTTAAAACTCCTAATTAGAATTTGGATTTCTAATGCCTGCTGTGATATTATTTAAGTTTGCCTTTCTCCTTACTAATTAATATTGTAATGAATTGGTTATCCTTCCCCTTCTCTCTCTCTCCTACTCTCTCCCCTTCCCCTTCTCTCTATCTCTCCTACTCTCTCCCCTTCCCCTTCTCTCTCTCAACTACTCTCTCCCCATCCCCTTCTCTCTCTCCTAATCTCTCTCTCTCTCTCTCTCTCTCTATTATCACTCTCTCTCTTCCTCTCTCAGCCCCCTCCACCTTCTCACTCTCTCTCTTCCTCAATGGCCACCCGTGAATTTTTTAAATGGTTGATTAATTTTCTTTGCTTCTTTCAATGGCCATCCATGATTTTTCTGCAATCTTCCAACCTTTCATAAATACATATTAATATATTATACATATAGAATAATATATAATATATGATATATAATGTAACATTTAATATTAATATATATTAAATAGTATTTAAAATGTAAAATGTATAATATATAATATATAATCTAAAATCTCCAGAGGCAACGGGGCTGCCAAAGTGGGAGGACCTGAGCGCTATTGCAGAACCAATGAACCCCTATCTGCAAAGGGGGAAGGCAGGATCTTACCTACTCAAGCACCTTCCGTCTGCACAACAAAGAATGATTTCACTTGGCAAATGGTAAAAAACCAGAAAAAGGTTAACAGGTATCAGAAACTCCATAGTCCTTTTACTTTATCTATAAATAATTCCTTTGATATACTTAAAGAGGAAGATAATGGCAAAATGAAATACTCTCCCCCCCATAAAAGGAATAATAGGAGTAATCATGATTTGTATAATGATAAGAATAATCTTGGTTCTCATGAAGCTTCTAAGCCTGTAGCTTATACGCCACCACATAGGCAAGTTATCCATCAGAAAATAGGTAAGGCTAATTTTATCCGGCATCATGATACTATTACTTTGGATAATGATATCTTTCTGCAGCAACAGAAGTACTTAGCAGAGGCGGGGATAATCTATTTCTGGAAGGGCACGGGAGTACCTGCTAATGATTTGATAGTAGAATTATCATTAATAGTACCAAGGGAGGTAAGTATAGCTCACCTTATGGATCATTTCATTTACATAGATTGCAAAAAAAAGGAACTAAAAAACAACATTATGGTTAAAAAGGACATTAAATTTAGGAACATATATTTCTCTTTGTTTGATTGGATACCATTATTCAATCCTATGCACTTAAAAGATTTTAGAGTAGAAAAGGCAGTCTCTTTAAATAACCTGCCCCTGGAGTTATCAAGCAAGGAAAACACTAGTATGATAGGTAATAAAATTGGGAAATTCATAAGGATCGCTGAACCAACACCCACTCTAGTTGACAAAACAATAATCGTGGAAATGGACTTTCACCAAAAATGCATCCCTCCCATTCTACTAAACTTCGGTTATAATTCTATAATAATTAATCCTATAATTCTTAAGAATTTTATAGAAGTTAAAGCTAACTCCCAAAAGCCAAGCAAAAACATAAATTTATTAACCCAACTTGATAAAGAAATGGAGGTTGAGTTCTGCAAGGACATAGGTGGCTTCTACATTAATCCAATTAAGAAACAGGCTCTAGTTAAGCTCTCTTCCCCATTACCACCCGACACTTGTCTACTTAACATGTTATCTACACATCCATAGAATAAGGAGGAGATTCCAACCTCTCTCAATACCTCTGAATCGGGGCAGGATATAGATAAAAATTTGAGCATAGCTATCCAAAATAATAAAGGTATTGTCAAAAACATGGTAATTAATAATACCCCTATTTCCCCTCAGGCTTATAGTAACACAATCAGATTGCCTCAGATAGGTACATTTCCTGCAGATATTCAAGAAGATAATTTAGTTAAGAATTCTATTAACTTACCTATTAAAGTCCTAGATAACCCTCAAAACATTGTAGCTTTTTCTCCAAGCAGTGATAACATATTAAGCATTAGGGGTGTGTCTAATAATAAGGAAATTGAACCAGTATTTACAGAGATAGAAGAGAATATTAGAACCTATATACAACTTGAAGAAAATAGGACTGATCAACAAACTGAATAGTCTAGGATACCTGTATGTGATAATATAGTAGCATTAGTAGATCAGGTAAATAAAAAGGAAGAGGAGGTAAATCAAATCATTAATTATTTAGGAGAGTCACTAACAGATGAATTAATGGATTTGTTTCTAGATGAGATCTGTGATTTTGATGAATTAAAAGTTCAAAAAGAAATCCTAATCAAACAGATTCAAGAATGTATTAAAGAAGAAAATAAAGATGAGGACATTAGATTCCTAGGTAAGGAAGTAACAAAAAATGAACAAAAAAGTAAAAATATAATTAAAAATGATCAAACCACTAAAGAGGGGACAGTACAAGTTGTTTCAATACCTCTAGAACTAGAAGCCTTAAATCTGGAGCTACCAGAGAGAACGGAAGATATTATAGAAATCTTTGGTAAGGAGATTATAGATAGAATAGAACCCTTAGATCATACAATTAATGAACAAAAAAGCTCAGATAATTGGGCTAATTCGATAATAGGGTCTCATGAAGACTCATCATTGGTTAAAGAAGCAATTGAAGGTCTCTTCGGAATTACAAATGAAAATAGAGAATTGGGCATAGCCTTGACCAGAGGTAGCCTAAGCACCCCTAATATTAATAAACTTAAAAAGAAAAGAAGTAGGAAATCAGCTGTAGAACTAAGATCTCTAGATGGCAAGGCAGGCAATCAAAAAAAGATAGTTGACATTCTGAACGTAGGGAAGGCGAAGTTCCTTCCCAAGGAGCAATGAAAGTCACTACTTGGAATGTTAGGGGTATAAATGCCCCTAACAAACAAAGATTAATCAAAAGATACTTAAAAAACTTCGAGTCTGAAATCATTCTTCTACAGGAAACTAAGCTTAACAAAGAGGAAAGCTCTAAATTCAGTAAAAGATTAGGCATCCGGAAGTCAGAATATGCTTGGGTAGTAGGACACTCAGGTGGTCTTGTTGTCCTATGGGACCCTCGTAAAGTGGTGGCTACACCCTCCCTTACTAATGATAATTGGATGTCACTAACAATTAAAATCCTAAAATCAGATTTAAAATTTTACTTGATCAATGTATATGGGCCTATTCCCAATGAAGGGAAAAGAAGAGTATGGCAGGAGATACAAGTCCTTTTAACAAATAATCAAGAACATCCCTTTGTTATTGGAGGAGATTTCAATGCTATTTTATCTCTTGAAGAAAAGTTTGGGGGATCTCAATATATATCACAAGCCCATTAAGATTTCAGCAAATGGGCAGCGGATAATCATTTAATAAGCATCAATACAATTAATGGAGTTTACACATGGAATAATAGAAGAGTTGGATTCAGTTACATAGCAAAAAAGTTAGATAGATTCTTTATTAGAACAAACTTAGATAACTTTAATCATTTAGTCAATGCAGAGATCCTCCCAGAAGCAGGATCAGATCATTTTCCTGTTAAGATTACCATTACAGAGAATTCCAAACCATTGAGAAATCCGTTTAAGCTTGAATTTATGTGGTTCCAAAATCTTGAATTCATAAACCTCTTAGAGGACTGGTGGAAACACATCTCGGTTAAAGGATAAAAAATGTTCTGCTTAACCGCAAAGCTAAAAATCATCAAAAATAAGGCTTTAGAGTGGAACAAGAACAACTTTAATAATATATTCGAAGAGAAAAATCAATTAGAAAAAGAAATAAATGATCTAAACAATATAGTAATAGAACAAGGGATGAATGATCTCAGTTACCACAAGGAAAAATAACTATTGGCTAAATATAATGATATCCTCCTCAAAGAAGAAATTTTCTGGAAGTAGAAATCCAGGGAGTCATGGCTTAAGGAGGGCGATAGTAACACCAAATTCTTTCATAATACAACTAATTATAAAAGGAGTATTAATAGAATAATCAAAATTAAGACACTTGAGGGACATATTACTGAAGATCCCGATCAAATCACAACTGTTATCACAAATTTTTATAAATCCCTTCTCAATAACACAGAGGCAGTTGACCTCAATGCTCAAAATGATATGCTTCAAGCCATACCTAAATTGATTACTGAGTCGGATAATAAAATTATGAACAACAAGCTATCCTTAGAGGAGGTTAAAACTGCAGTATTCCAACTCCATCCAGATAAAGCCTCGGGACCAGATGGTTTTCAAGCTGGCTTTTTCCAAAAATGTTGGCATTTTGTTGGTGAAGAGATCTGGCAAGTAGTGGAAGCAACCAAAAACTCGGGTTCTCTTCTTAATGAAATCAATAACACTTTTTTTACTTTAATTCTGAAAAATAATGATAGTACGGACCTTGGGAATTTCAAGCCGATATCCCTATGTAACACCATATATAAGATTATGTCCAAATGCTTAGCAAATAGACTCAAAACCTTTCTTCCAACTATTATTTCAGAAGAACAGACAGGATTTGTAGCAAACAGATCTATTTTGGATGGTATTATTATAGTGCAAGAAATAGTACATACTGCACAATTAACTAAGGAGCCCAGTATGCTAATGAAAATTGATATACAAAAAGCATATGATAAAGTAGACTAGAGATTCATGTGTAAATGCATGGAAGCTTTTGGTTTCTCGAAACAATGGGTTAACCTTATCTTTAATTGCATCTCGACCCCCAAAATTTCAATTCTTATCAATGGAACCCCGGAAGGATTTTTTAATATTTCCATGGGCATTAGGCAAGGAGATCCACTTTCCCCTTTTCTTTATGTCATTATGGCAGAAGCATTAGGTAGATCAATAACAAAGTACCAAGAGGAAGGGAGAATCTTGGGTTTGAAGGCCTTGGAAAATGTGCCTAATATCACTCATCAACAGTTCACAGATGACACGATTCTTCCAGGCTATGCTAATAGACAGGAAGTGAGTGCCTTCAAAGAAGTTCTTAACTTATACGTGAAAGCTTCGGGGTAGTGTGTTAACCCCTCCAAATCAAAAATTTTCTTTATCAACACTTGCCCAAAAATTGAAAAAGAAATATGTAGTATGATGGGATATAAAATTGGTAAATTCCCATGCAAATACTTAGGAATAGACCTCGATAAAGGTATCCAATCATCCAAATTATGGCAGCAGGTCATTACCAAAGTTCAAAATAAGAAAAGTTCATGGAAAGGTAAATGGTTAACTAAAGCAGGTAGAATGACAATGATCAAATCCGTCCTTTCAGCCATTCCCACGTATCATCTATCCATTCTACCTCTCCTGATTAACGTTAAAAAAGAATTAGATAAAATGTTTCGAGAATTTTATTGGTAGGGCCCTTCAGAAGACAAAAAGCTTGCCCTGATTAAATGGGATACCCTATGCAAACCAATTGCTAAAGGGGGTCTAGGTATCAAAAACCTACTTTGGCAAAATCAAGCCTTAGGGGCTAAACTCATATGGAGAATGTACAAAGAATCAAACAGTAAATGGGCGTCTATATTATTAAACAAGTACATCCCAGATTCGAATCCCATCAATATCTTCAGGTCACACTCCCATGTTAAAGGCTCACAGATATGGAATTTTATTAAGGACTGCAGAGGGATTATTAGCCAACAACTCTCTTGGGATGTAGGTTCTGGTGATCAAGCTCTTTTCTAGGATGATTCGTGGGTAGGCCTTACCCCCCTTAACAAATTGGGCTTCTCAAAGGAATGTATGGAAGAATGAAAGAGAGGCATAGGTTTACATCTTAAGGATTACCTATGTAATTTGGAAGATTCTAATTGGAGTGATCTAAAAGAAATAGATGATGTATGGCAAGAGAAACACAACCTCTTGGCATTAATGAAGGATAGGGAG
This sequence comes from Chamaecyparis obtusa, assembly GCA_027943335.1. Lineage (NCBI taxonomy): Eukaryota > Viridiplantae > Streptophyta > Pinopsida > Cupressales > Cupressaceae > Chamaecyparis > Chamaecyparis obtusa. The sequence continues at coordinate 77,206 of BSBK01008349.1, forward strand.
ATCACAATTAAAAATGGATCGGATACTCTAATATGGGCAGGATCAAAGAATAGTAACTACTCTGTCAAGGAGGGTTACAATTCAATCATTAGGGACCAAAATATGGATAATATAGACATACCTTTGAATCTTTGTTGGAATAAAGCCTGTCTCCCTAAAGCGGGTATGTTCCTTTGGGCAGCTTTGCAAAATAGAATCCTCACAGCAGACAGGCTGATTAAGCTTGGATTTGAAGGGCCATCGAGATGTCCTTTATGTGAAAATCAGTCTGAGGATGTCAACCATATCCTTCTTAACTGCCCTTTTTCACAAAATTGCTGGAACTGGCTACATCAAAGCTTAGGATGGAAATCTACACAACTTTGCGATCTAACCAACAACCTTAAAGCTTGGTCTTCTCTTTATAAAGATAACTTATTTAAAGATATTTGGACAATAGCACCTTCAATCGTAGCATGGGAAATATGGAAAGAAAGAAACAGAAGGATTTCTATGGACCAAAAATTAACATGGAATTCGGTTACAAATAAGATAGAAGCATCTATCATGGAAATTATTAACAGCAAACTAAAGGAAAAAATGAGCTATGAAGATTCATTCAAGAGCTAGGATAACAAGATTAGGTGTAAATGGCCAAAATTAGCTATCCCTCCCCTTTATGGTAAGGGGGGACCCAAAATTAAAAGTGACAGAGCCTCCTGTAAATGGGTACCTCCAAAAGATGGTTGGTACAAACTCAATTTTGATGGAGCATCGCGAGGTAATCCTGGGGAAGCAGGTATTGGAGGGATCATTTGCAACTGGAAGTCGGAAGTTGTTGCTAAATTCTCGAAACCCATAAGTCCTACAACAAACAATATGGCTGAGTGTATAGCGGCATTAGAAGGGCTTAAATTATGTAAGAATCTCAACATTAAAAAAGTAATTATAGAAGGAGATTCCCAAATTATAGTTAATGCCATCCGCACTAAAAAAAAACCCCCAATTGGATGCTGAACTAAAAAATAGAAGAGATTAATTTATTAATGGAAAGCTTGACAAAATATGAAATCAGACATACCTATAGATAAGGCAATTCAGAGGCGGATAAGTTAGCTAATCTAGGGGCTAACGGAGTGGTAACAATGGATAAGTATTCCTAAAAAACTATGAATAGACACCTATTAAATAATAAATAGACTCCATTATTTATAAACATCTTTAGCCTGCTCTGTAGAACAAGAATAGTATTAACTTATCTAGATTCATTTTGTAATAATGATTAGATATAACCTTAGATTAGCATAGGTTTTATAGATATGTTCTATAATAATATAATCATAAAAAGACCTTAATAATTACATATATATATGTATCAACTTGAAAAGGATCACCTTCCCCTGTCTGATATACCTTACGATAAATGGAATAATGATTTATCCATTACTGGCCTTTTTTATCTTGTAGATATCCTTGCCTCTTAGTAGAAGCATTCAAGCTCTATCCCCACATAAGCTCTTTCTATAGTCATTTCTCATGCATATAGTTGACATCCCCCAATTATTCCTTAGTCATATAGTTCTTTTAATCTAGGAATTAATAAATTATACTCCGTACACTCTCAAGGTCATTTTTATGGTCAATATGGTTATTATATATATAGCAATCACATATGCGGAAGTGTTGCGAAGAGGTTTCTTAAGATCATAAATCATGTTAACAGCCAATTCAAAGCTGGGTTATAAGATAAGCTTTGGTAGATTAGCTCCCTTGAAGATATTTTTATACCTATAATCATAGAAGTATGGCTTATACTTGTAAATATGGTAGCTTATTTGGTTCACTGACTTAGAAGATCAGGTCCATCCTTTATGAAGGAGGGGTCCTTTTGTTTGACTTTATTTAATATTAAGATTAAGATTTTTAAGGCTAATCTTTGCATGAATCTTTCTCCAAAGATGGTCACGATGTTTGGTTAAGTGTAAATCTCTGGTTTAATAATTTTGTTAATAAATCCTTAGACCTGGTTATCTGATACAATTTTTTAGCACAATGAGGAATGTATGGACTAGATTAGAATTTTATCTTATGCAGCAAGACATGTACCCGAGATATTCCAATCTGGAGGAAGGTAAATATGATTTTATTTTTGTGGGCTCTATATTTTTTTGTTTTAATTATAATAGATACCCTTGACTTCGAGACATGGAAGATGTCTATTATTTTTTTTCAGGAGATATCTTTCAAGCAAGCACCCAAATATCTTCATCACCAAAGAATTCAAGACTGTTATCCATATAAAAATAAATGCTTGTATATGACTTGGAATTGTATCCTTAAAAATTACAATGTAAAAAGGTAACAACATTACTCGTTTCTATCGAGCAGTGGGTATGCCCACTGTATTTTGTATCCATAGTCAAAACTTGAGTAATTGAGAGGCGTGGGAATGCCCATGATATCGATGTATTTTTATTAAATCTCGACGACTGTTGAGTTGTGGGTATGCCTACATAATTATTGTATAAGTATAGGACCTCTGGTCCCGGGCAAGGCTGGAGGTTTTCTCAACCCCGCTCTTTCCTACCAGCGCCTGTAGCGAGCGGGGTCACAATGTAAAATAATTTTTGATATTAATAAAAAATTTATAGGGCTTCAGTCTTTTACCGAAAAAAATATATATATATAATCTAATATATAGTTTTTGATATTAATATATAATTAAATAATATTTAATGTAACATGTATATTATATAATATTTAATATATATAATATATAATCTAATATATAGTTTTTAATATTAATATTTATTAAATAATATTTAATGTAAAATATATATTATATAATATTTAATATATAATTGATATTATATAATATTTAATATATCTAATATATATCAATATATAGTTTTTTATATATAATATATCATATGAAGGATGGAGAAATGGGAGGGAGAAAGTGGAGGCAAAGTGAAAATTCAAAATTCTACCGTCATATTCGGGTACTCGATTAGGCTCGGTATTGCTTTGTGCACCAAACCTACATGGTCAACTATTGAAATGTCTAAACTACGTGTTTTTCCCTTGTTTCTCTGAGTTCCAAACTTTGACAATGTAGCTGAAGACTTTTTTTTCACCCGAATTTGACAAAATGAAAAGGGTATTTTAAGGAGATTATCAGCTTTCTATCGATATAATTGTTGTCAAATTTTGAATTCGGTAAGTAATTATTAGTTATTTTCTAATTGAGGTACCTCTAAAGTGTTGATTTATATACTGATTGAAAAATGACTATAACTTTCAAATGGTATAACATTTTTGAAATCTGAAAAATGTGTCACATTCTATGCTTCACCTACTATAAGGAATTTTTTTTTAAAAAAAATTTGTAAAGTTTTGAATGAGTTAAGGTGGTCAGACACGGGAGTTTTTTTATTCTAAAAATGTTGTAGCAAAAAATTCATAATTAATTATTTTTTTGGAATAAAATTACAAAAAAATATGCGTCACATTTGGGCATGAGTCTACTACTTATATATAAAATCTTATAATAAAATATTATCATTTGATTATGATTAAGGTGGTCAGACATACACTTGCTTCTTATTTTTTTCCTAAAATTTTTGTACTGTTGCATTGAAATCTATACTTTTCACCAATCATACTAACTTTTTCTCAAAAAAGGCCTAGTAGTTTAGAAACTACATTCAATTTTCTACAAATTCTATTCTTACAACTTTTTGATATTGGGTTCATAGCTAGTTGAAATTTTCACGTCAAGTTGACTAACCCTGATTTGCTGATTTTTCATTGCCACTTAAGGGCATAGTTTGGCCCCTCATGATCTTGCACATACCCTTAATTATAAATATATTTAATTATCTAAATTAATATACATTATTAAATATAGATAATGTGAGATAATATTAGTACTTGCCGATAGGCTAAGCAAGTACTATTGCAATGATTTTTCATTTGTTGCTTTAACTAGTGATTAAAACAAATTGTATGGACCAATCATAATTTATCTTATTTTTTATTTTGTTGTAAATTTCATGTTTTCTATAGTGAACATGCAATATTTTTAAGTTTATAAATTACAAAATTTATTTTTTGAGCATATGATTGGTTGAATTGATTTGAGTCATATAATTCTTCAGTAATTTCTTTAATAGCAATGCTTAATTATAGCCAACATTTGAGGATTCACGATGATTTTTTTTCATTTTTATATTTAATTAACCGTACCATTCCTTTTTTGTCACCACTTCTTACCTTACTTGCAACACCCATGTTAATATAATCATATGTAATAAATCTATAACATATTTAAAATAAAACATATTTTTATTATATATAATAATGTTTTTAAGTATATATAATACTTTATATTATATTAAATTAAAAAATAATTTGTATAATAATGAATTAATATATTTAGTATAAATATATAATTTATAATATAAATTATTCATTTGTTTATGATGTGATTGTATTTTTTCAATAATATATTAAAAATATTATATTAGTTATAAATATAATTTATATTTTATAATATATTATATAAATTTTAGATTTAAATATTAAAAAATAAATAAATATCTATTTTAAAAAATTAATATTTTAATTTATAGTACTAATTTATGGTTATATTCTAAATTTTATATATATATATATATATATATATATATATATATATATATATATATATATATATATATATATATATATATATATATATATATAATATATATATATATATATATATATATATATAATAATAATAATAATATTATTATTATTAGTATTAATATTATTATTAGTATTTAATATAATAGTACGATATTATATAAAACTATATATAATATTTATATAAAATTATAATTATTTACAAAACTTAAGGCAATACTAGCCATTATGTGGCACTTGTTAAATTATATCTTTATTTTAAATTAAATTATTAAAATTTAACAAATCTATAAAATAAATAATGTTAAAATAATATATTTATAATTAAATAAAGAAAATAATATAATTATTTATATAAATGTTAATAATTTAAATCAATATGTAAAATTATAAACTAATAATAATAGTATAATTAATAATAAATATTTACTTCTTTATTTTTTAATATATTTGTATTATTAATAATATAAATAAGAATTAAAAAATATAGTCATATATCTTACAAGGGGGACACTTACACTTAGTATTTTTTCATTGAAAAAACAAATTCAAACCATTTCATTATGGAGGACTGTCAGCATGCTGCACGTGAAAGGACAACGATATGGGTGTATGTGCATGTATGGGGAAATGGAACATGAGGCACAACATCCCACACGGTGCAAATTTTTGGCTATTTAGCCGCTCCCACATAACACTAGTAATTATCTGTCATTCACGAGTCTTTAAACAAAAATAAGATAATGAGCTATTCCCTGTCTAATGTAACTATGTAATTAAATATACTTGCAATAATAGTTGGATAAATATTGTGGAGTTCCTGATATTCTTTTTATATTTTTAAATAATTATTTTAAAGATTATATAAAATTGTATATTATTTTGAAGAAATCTTTCATCTTTTTACAAATAGTTATTAGAAATTTAGGAAGTAAAAGTAGAGATTTTCAATTTGAAGATAAAAAATTTATATTAAATTTGAATGGATTTTTAAGATCTTTTTCAAAACAATGGAAAGATAAAATTTAAAAATTGATTTCAATCATAAAATTTAGTTACAATAATTAAGTCAGATGACTTTAAACAATGATAGAAAAATTATTTATAAACATTTAGCTTTTTCAAAAATATTAGACAGGCATTTGCATGTCTTCTAATATGAAGTGGACATTACATTTTTAAAAATGGAAGAATCTGAAGAGTTAATGATGAAGCGATTACTTGTTGATAGATTATGCATATTCCATGTGTCCACTTTAACTCCTTCCTATCTCCTCTCACAATTTCAATGATCAATTCATAGATTGAACTAAAGTTCCTAGAGAACTTCCAGTATAAACTAGCTAACCCATGGAATGATCTCACCTCTCCAATTGTCACTGGTATAGGTCACTCAACAATTTATTTTCACTTTCTCAAGATCCATCTTCAATCCCTCAGTAGATATAACAAATCCCAAGTATACTAACTCCTCTTTCATAAAAGTACACTTCTTAATATTTATCAATAACTTCTCTTCCCTCAACCTCTACAATACTTGTCTAAAATGCATCAAATGTTCTTCTTTGATTCTAATAAAAATCAAGATATCATCGAAATATATAATGACATACTTACCCAAGAATTCCTTGAATACTTTATTCATTAACCGCATGAAAGTACTAGGTGCATTAGACATTCCAAAAGGCATTACCAACCACTCATACAAACCTTCTTTTGTTTTAAATACAATTTTCCACTCATTAGCTTCTCTGATTCTAATTTGATGATGTCCACTCTTCAATTCTATCTTGGTGAAATACTTAGCTCCACTCAAGAAATTCATCAAATCATCCATCCTTGGCAAAGGAAACTGGTATTTAATAGTAATATGGTTGATATCCCTTCAATTAGTACACATCCTCCATTGACCATATTTCTTAGGTGCTAACACTGCAAGAACTACACATGGACTCATACTTTCTTTGATCAACCCTCTTTGGAAAAAATCTTTCACTTTCTTAATGAGTTCTTCATTCTCTGTTGATGTCATTCTATAAGCTACTTTATTAGGCAAACTAGCCCCCAATATCAGGTCCATGCAATCACTAATACTTCTCACTAGTGGTAATCCATCATGAACATTATCTAATATGATATCATCATATTCATTCAACAATTCAGTGATCTCTTTAGGGTGTTCTTCTACCAAGAATTTCTCCTCAGACTCCTTAGGTATTAATGCAACATACACATCATTATTCCTTATGCCATTGAAAAAAGTCTTGGTATCCAATAAACAAATTCTTGGACTAGTACATACTTCACCTCTTAGAGGTTCCTCTAATGGAAACAAATTTTGTTTCACCCCATTAGCAACAATAGTGTAAACATTCCTTCTACCATCATTCATAGATTTCCTATCAAACTTCCATGGCCTACCCAACAAGAAATGACACATATCCATAGGAACAATATCACACAAAAACTCATCATAATACTTCCCAATCTTGAATTTAACTAGGCATTGTTCTCTTACGAGTTACTTTTTCTCATCTTGTATCTATGCAATCTAATAGGGTTTAGGATGCTTAAATCTTTGCAACTTCAATTTGTCAACAAGATCTTTTGAAGCAAGATTATCAAAACTACCACTATCTATGAAAACATTACATACCCTTTCTTGTAGCTTACATCTAACTCTAAAAAAATTCTTCCTTTATACCAGTTTCTTCTCTTGTTCTCCATGATATAAGACTCTCATAGTCATCAAGGTCGTAGCTTCCTCTATGGATTTTTTTTACTGAACCAGTGGATTCTTTATCGAAAAATGCAATTCTCCTACTACTTTCTACCTTCTTCTTGTAGTTACTAGGCATGCATTCAAAGTATCTATGTCCTACTTCACTAGAATTAAAATAGGTACCACTGAACTTCCTCCTTTCACCACTACCTTGTCCTTCCCTTCATAGGAACTTCTTTCATTTCTCCTATACCATTCATTGTACTTAACTTCTAACTCATTCTTTCCCTGATCTGCATAAGATCACCCTCTTCATAATCTTCCACCTATGCTTCTTTTTCTTTTCTCATGCCTCCTATTCAACTTTTCATTAGGCTTCATGGCCCACTTATAAGCCTCTTCTACACTCCTAATCTACAAAAAACTAATTTCATCTTGTATGGACAACTTCAAACCATTAATATAGTGAGAAACTTGTTTAGCTTCATCATCTATATGATTGGATCTGATGTTCAACTTGTACAAATCCTTAGTATAACTTTTAACACTTAGGTCTCTTTACTTCAAGTTATACATTCTCCTAAATAAACTGACTTGGTAATCCTCAGTCAAGAACTTAGTTTTTAACTTTTTCACCATCCTATTCCAAGATTTGATCTTGTCTTTACCTCTTCTCTTTCGATCTATCTATAGATGTTCTTTCCATAAGGTTGCATGTCATTTTAACTTGGTGCATGCATACTTCACTTTCTTCTCCTCACTAGTTCCTTCAAGATCAAAATATTTGTCCATACCCGTGATCCAATCTATCAATTCATCAGCATCTAGGTAGCCATGGTAATCAGGTGGGTTGAAATGAGGTAAATCTTATTAACATTAGTCAAGGATCTAATAAACCTCTCATCTTCACTATTCAACTCTAGTTGTGCCTCATTGTTCTCTCCTCCCACCACTTGGTCTTGATTATGTTCATCTCCTTCTTCATCACTTGCATCTTCTATATGCTACCCTCTCCTCTGAGTAGTCTTTACCACCTCCAATCTGGGAGAAATTTATCTTAACAAGTCTAAGAATGTTGGATCTAGATTCCTTGCTCCATCTCTAGCATCTCTCCTAACCATTTTTATAAAAGCTTGAAGCTGTAGGTCAGATCTTCTTCAATCACCACCCTACAAGAAAGCCCTAGGTTGGAAAACCATCTCTAATACCACTTGATGTAGTCAAGGAAGGATACACATAAAAGAGATGAGTCTAACCTTATAGTCAACACAAATAAAATGAAAACAATAGCCAAGTTAGAAAAGAAATGAAAGATAATCCTTCAATTATTATTAGTAAATCAATTACAATCGATCTGCAACATGAAATCTTACATGCCAAGCATACATGCTTGATTATGATAAAAAGACCTTAAAAACATAGGCAAACTACAACTAAATAATCTTATGAAATACCACATTATCCCTTAGGAATAAGCCAATGAGCTTATATAACCAATACAACCCTCGCTCGACCCAGAAAAGATCACATTTCCCAAGAATAGAGAAAATGTAATACAAAAAATTGGTCGTCTCCAAAATCCAAAGGGACAACCCCCAATGAATAAAACAAGAGATTTGATCATGGAAGAAAGTCAGCCTCAAATGCAACAATGAGCTTGCATGATCACAACCAGAAACTCAAATCGGTAGATCGGAAAATTGACTGGTGAGCACCATGACTGACCAAAAAATGAAGAATAGGACAACATGACAAAGAATTTGCAATAACTCTCGTGCAATGAATCCAAATGAGGTGCGATTGTGGGATAAGGCTCAAGACAAAGAATTAAACGCACTATATAAATCACAACTCACAACAACAAGTATAGATCAGCTACAACCAAAATACTAGACTCATCAATTTTGTAGGGTGCTTTTTTGCCTCTTGCAAAATGGAAAAAATCAGTCAAGCTTTTCCACATGGATCTAGTCAGTTTGGTGATGTGGTCCAGTGCTATTCCATGTTTTTCTCAAGTTTTCAGGCCCATGTGTCTTCATGTTAATCAATGCTAAAGGGTGGGATAACACATTGTGTTATTTGCATTTTGAAGTTTCACGAGGGGCAAAATGATAGCTTACAAAATGGGAAATTTTTTCCATTTCACCATTTTTCCATCCTTCTTTGTTTTGTTTGTTACAAAACTATGCTAGCTATATGATCAAGAGATTTTTTATCAACAGTTATGTTTTAATCTTATATTCAGGGATTTTTATGTTGTATTTAGGTCATCCATTCCAATTTGAACTTTCATCACTGGCTCACATTTTTACTAGTGGCATAGACCGTCCTTTTCTACATTTAGTGGTGTTACATGCAAGTTTGTGGGGTGGGATAAAACATAGTGTTATCCCATGTCGATAGTTTTTTCTAACGGCTTGATTTGACTATTTTCAACTCGGGCATGTCACCAGATTTGATTATTCAACGTCAAGACATATTATTTGACTTTGTAACATGACACTAGTGCAGTCCATGCCTATTATTATTTACAGGGATATTTTATCCCCTTCAACTATTAGTGCATTAAACTTTGGGCTTCTTGTCACTTCATTGATGAATGTTAATGTAGAGATCATATTTCTTATCTAATTTTAATTTATTTCTACCCTCTGTAATCTAACTCCACCATGGTTTGGGTTCAAACTTCATTTCTATATATTGAGAGTTATGCTATCTCAATAAAAATAAAATCTTTGTACATATTCTGGGTTATTCTCTGGTTCATTTGTCACAACATTATCCTATGCAATTGTAACTTCCTTTTTCTATATGTTAATGAAAATCCCTTTTTCACTTCTTCTTCCAATCTAATACTCTGTGCATTCTTTTCCCTATTATTGATTGTTTCTTTTATGTTCTCTTAGTTTTTCTACTGTGTTAAATCCTCTTGATAGTTTTTGTCTTGAGAAAGTATTTTCCTTGTAGCACCTATTAATTTATAGCCTACATATGAGTTCTAAGAGAATAGATTAGAGAGAATTTTCTAGGTTAGATTTTATTGATTTTATGTGTATTAGAGGTAGAGAGAGTAACCAAGTTTTAATCTGGTGCATCACCATATTTCCCTTTCAGCATATCCTTCTCCCTTTTCCTCAAAAGATGTAGTTTATGTGCATCTTGATTGTAAGGAAGCTGACCTTCTCCAGAGATTCAACATTTTTGGTCAAGTCCCACACTTGGATGTTGTTTCCATGTTTCACAAGGTTGTTTATATTACTAACCATCATCTAAACAAGGGTACAAGATGTTTTGATAACAAGCTCATTGCTCCTAATTTGGAATTGATAGATAAGGTGCACAACCTTAGGGAAAGGTACAAGATACTTGCAAAATTGAGATGCACGATCACAAGGAAAGATACAAGATTATACAAGTTTCAAAAATGATTCACTATCTTCTAGAAAACAAAATAAATTGATAAATTAAAGTAATATATGATCTCTTGACCATGCCAAACATTCAATTCCACAAACTTTATCAAGCTTTAATATTCATATATCTACTCTTCCACATTCACATAACATTAAATTTACAATCAATTCATACTCAATCCATGCTAAAATAAATTATATGTAGGCCTATATATAATAACTTGATTTCCAAAAATCTCAAGTAGGCCAGCCACAGTAGAGATAAACAATATTTATACAAAGTTGGCCACCATGAATACTCATGCTTAATGTGGTCCACCCTAGGAGATAAATGAGACCTTGATATATCATAAAACACCTCCCACACTTGATATAATTAGGACACACACAACACAATATCCTCCATTAATGACATTAAACATAAGTTTTAATAAAACATTAAAACATGTTAACCGGTTGGCTCAAATATATTCTCCAATACACATAGTTTAATATAGATATAAAAATAGTATGGAAAGACCTATAAAAACCTCCCAACTCAATCTATAATACATATTTAGACTAAAATATCACAATTCAATCAAGATAATCTATTGATTCGACTAGAGACCAATACTGACAATGATGTTAAACAACAAAACACAATATCTTTACTTGTGGAACAAACTAACAAAATAATTCTAAACTAGAACACTACATGAACCTCCTAAACATGTCCACCAAGATGAATACCCCAAAGGAATCAATGGAGAGCATTCTCCTAAGCAATCCTAACACTCAACCTCATAATCAAAAAATAAAAAATTACAACTTCAACCTTTGAACTTTTGGAGACCTAAAAACATGATAGTTCAACATTCACAAACCATATATATTACAAAAAAAAAATTCATCAACTTCTTATGCAAAGGATTGCAGAGAATTATCCCATAAGGATCTCAAATATTCTTTCTTGCATATTCAAGCTTCTCATAGTATCACCTTCCTAAAAGACTACATATTGACTTGGTATCACCACCAAACATCATAATGACATTTGAATACTCATTTTTGGACCTCTATTAGCTTCCACACATCATGAAACACAACATTCGATCAAGTTGGCCTCAATCCAAATAGTAAGTTGACTTCAATGAGAATGCTAAATGCATAATGCTAACACAAAAATGATATGAATTTAATATGCCCTCAATTGCTTACATATGTATCTTCCATTAAACAATAAAAAGAAATGACACAAGTATTCAATATTAAATTTCTGTGATTAGTAAAGTGGCTCAATAAACTATGTCCATTCATTTCATAAATTTTAAATATAAGAAACCACTAACATGTAGAAAATTGGTATTATAATCTCAAAAAAGTCCAAAGACAAACAACGTTGAGGATATTTTTTTTTATACAAGAGGAATCAGTAGGAGCAACCCAACAGCCTATAGCTTAGCTCAAGACAGAGTGATTCCCCTATAACTACCTCAAGTTGTTGACTAGGCCTAACCAAACCAATAGCCAAGTAAACCCAACCAATGAGAGTTGAACCTTGGACATATATGGTAAGAACTCAAAACCTTAACACAACCATACTAACCATTCCAACTAGGGGTGAACCATTATTTTGATTGGATACCTAATTGATGATGTATAATTTAATATTTCAATTAGTTCATTTGTCTATATGCTAAATATGCTTCATTTTAAATTAATTGAACAATAAATTTTTAAAATTAATTTACTTGTAATAGAGTATTGAACTTCAAATAATATTAATTACTTTAATGGATAAAGAAGTTGAAAATATAAAAATGTGTGTATACCATGATTTAAGTGTCTAGAAATAATGCAATACAAAAATGTATCTTATGATTATTCAAGTATTTAATATCTAATGATATATGGACCAATGGGTTTGGTTCAAATTTTACTTTTCCTTAATTAAATATTGATAGAAACAACATAATTCAATACATTTCTTAAAATGTATCTCCTACTTGTTATTAGATGAGTTAAGGAGTTCTATAAAGAGTGATTCATGAGGTACAAAACTTGTTAGATTTTGTTTTAAATTGAACATGGATTGAAAATATCTTTCTCATATAAGTAGCAACATTAGACCAATGCAGTCTTCTTAAAGTAGACACATTAGAAATCATGTATGGAAGACAAAGAGTCACTACTTAGAAATCCATTTTTATTTAGAAGCTACCTCATATTTAAGACCAAGAATCACAACTTAGTATTCCACTTTAGATGTCCTATGAGGAATTGAACCTAGTCTCCACAATGAGAACCCAATATTTTAACCAATTAAGATCAAACCCTTGGACACTTGTGAAAATTTTTACAAATGAAATAACAAGTTAAATAAGGAGATAATAGTTAGAAAAAGATTATGATTAAATACAATTGAATCAAAATAATACTAAGATGTATTATCTCATTAAGTCTTGATACTTCATCCCTATGAACATCGTCTAAATATAATGAATGCTAAATAAATCAATCATACTCATAAAAGATAAATTCACCTACTCCAAAATAAAAAATAAATAAAATTTACTCAAATCTACTACCAATCAAATATGAATCAATATATTTGATTATGCCAAAGGAGTTCGACATGCACGACCATTGCACCAACCGTACCCGTGAAGGAAAAATGCATAACAATAGTAGCTATCTGTCATTCGCGAGTCTTTAAACAAAAATAAGATAATGAGCTATTCCCTGTCTAATGTAACTATGTAATTAAATATACTGCCAATAATAGTTGGATAAATATTGTGGAGTTCCTGCTGAAAAAAAATCCAAGATATATATTCTTTTTATATTTTTAAATAATTTTTTTAAAGTTTATATAAAATTGTATATTATTTTGAAGAAATCTTTCATCTTTTTACAAATAGTTATTAGAAATTTAGGAAGTAAAATTAGAGATTTTCAATTTGAAGATAAAAAATTTATATTAAATTTGAATGATTTATAAGATCTTTTAAAAACAATAGAAAAATAAAATTTAAAAATTGATTTCAACCATAAACTTTATTACATTACAATAATTAAGTCAAATGACTTTAAACAATGGTAACAAAATTATTTATAAACATTTAGCTTTCTTTTGCATGTCTTCTAATATAAAATGGACATAACATTTTAAAAAATGGAAGAATCTAAAGAGTTTGGCAATATGCAAAGGAGTTAATGGTGAAGCGGTTACTTGTTGACAGATTATGCATATTCCATTTTCTTTCATAACTTGGCAAATCAGTTTAAAACTAGAAATGGAAGGCGAAACATGTGGTGATGAGTATATTATGAATGGTTATACATCTTATATGAACGAAGAAGAATCCCAGAGTGATTAATTGTTCTTCAGAGTTGGGTATAGTGACAAGTTGTTAATGAAGATGCAAATCTAGACTTTTTATAATCATTTTTAGATTGGAATTTTGCATTCATTATGTGAAAAATCTATTTCAGATGTTGATTATTAATCTTAGATTATTTCACTCCTAAAAAACAATTTATAATAAATGCTAAAAAATAATACAGCTACAATTTCATTCTAAAATCACAAAAATAGAAAAGACAATCTGCAAAATAATAAACATGATATTTTTACAATTCTTGTCCTCTAGCATTGTATCATATGTTCTCATTTCGCCTTTGCTCTCACTACAAATATGTTCTCAGTCACTGCAAATCTTTTTACAAAATTATATTTTCCAAATACCTTTTGATCTCCTTCTATAACATTCTCATTGTGCAACCAATGGCCAAAATGGCTAAGATTATTTAGACTTTAATAAGAAGTTTCTAGAAGTCTCTAATTGACAACTTCTTAGAAATTTCTAATTAACATCTTTCTAAAAATTTCTAATTAACAATTTTTCAGAAATTTCCAATTAACAACTTTCTGAAAAATTCTAATTAAGAACTTTCTAAAAGTCACTAGAAAAATCAAAATATTTCTAATTCTAACACAATCTAATACATTATCCTTCTTGCACATTTACATATTTTTTCCGGTACTTACCCTAACCTTTTTCCTTCTTTACAAGTATTAATTTGGATAAGCATTTACCCTTTTCCTTACACATGATGAATGATGGGTTTTTACTAGATTTTTATTCTTTTGATGGGAGTTTTTTTTTCTTTTCTTGGGGGCAAATAATGTGTTGCTATCTGGTCTTCTTTCCAAGCCATTTGTCTAATTTTGGCACAACAAAGCTTCTCAATGTCGAATATTCTAACCAAGTAAAATTGCCTACTTCTTTTATATAAGGTAGTGGACATCATTTACAAATTTTAATTCTATATTTGATGATATTTCTCTTTAAGTTCAAGAACTCTTTCTATTGTGCAATGTATTTAATTTTGTGTCTGCTAAGTTCATGGTAGTTTTTTTTTTTTAAAATTAAGATTGAAATACTTGAATTAAGTAAATAAGTCAATAAATAACTTTGAATTTTGAAGTTGATTTTTTAATTAAAAATAGAAATAAATCTTTACAATCAAGGAAATTTATTCTTATAAAAATTATAATAAAAAAAAAATTCAAAATTTTTAAAGGATTATAATAGAAATATATATTCAACAAAAAAATCCAATAGAAAAAGAAAAATCATATTTTAAAGATTTATAGTAGAAACTTTTGTTTTAAAATTAGAAAATATAGTTATAAGAAATAAATTTAAGATGAATAATTGAAAAAAATTAATATTAAATTTGGTAGTTGATATATAAAAATATTATAAGAAAAACATACTCTCAAAATAAATAAAAAACCTTTTTAGAAAGAAAATATAATAAAGAAAGAAACTTTGATTTTTAAGAATTTATAATAGAAAAACGTTAATTAGTTGAGACCGTGATAGGTTTTTATCTTTTTAATTTTTTAGATTCATATCTATAAATATAATTTATTTACTATTTTCTATCATTTACAATATTCTTAAGTAATAATAATTTTTTTTCAATATCCATCATTTAATGCTTATAATAATTCTATTTAAAAGTTATTTTTATATAATAAGAGTTTATCTATAATTTTATATTTCTTATGTGAAAAATAAAATTAATGATAAGACATAAGAGATAATGCATCACTAACATATGATTGGAGATAAATATGTCTAACTGAATACAAATCTGAAAAGAATATTTTTGCTCAATTTTACAATAGTATTTTCTATGGTGAAGAACAACTATAACTCATTTTTAAAGTAATATGTTGGTTGGGTAGGGAAACATTGTCATGAGTGTATTTAAGAGTCTATTAGCAATAGTTTTCTACTTGTCTGAAAAAATCTAATTCAAATCCTTCCAAGGAGACTAAAAAGTAAAATTGCATATAAGTGATACATGGAATTTTATATTTTCATAGGTTCATATTTTATATGAATTGCACCAAATGTGATTTTTGGAGTTACAATATTTTATGAATATCAAGTTTATATCCAAATTTATACCCTTAAATATGTGGAAAATGTACCATAAAGGATTGTAAAATTAAACTTGGGTTGT
The DNA here is from genome assembly GCA_027943335.1 of Chamaecyparis obtusa. Taxonomy (NCBI): domain Eukaryota; kingdom Viridiplantae; phylum Streptophyta; class Pinopsida; order Cupressales; family Cupressaceae; genus Chamaecyparis; species Chamaecyparis obtusa. The sequence goes on from BSBK01008349.1 coordinate 93,532, forward strand.
AGCAATTTTTTCTTAAATGTTTGGTTGTATCTAACTTATTAAGTAGCATACCATCATAAATTTAATTTGGACTTATGATTTTGTTATGATATTACCTATATTATGCTTATGGTCGCATTTATCATGCATTCCCTAAACCCTAACTAAATCGTTATCTTAACTTAATGGTAACCCTTATTATAACCTAAATTTTGACTATAACCAAGTCACCCTATCCCTAATCTAAACCTAATTTAACTCTAACCCTAACTATTCATAAAAATAACACTAATTTAACCCATTACTCTAGCTATAACCTAACCTATCTCAAATCTAAACCAAATTAAACTCAAGCCCTTATTGTGCTTAAATAATAACACTAATTAAACTGTACAACTCTAACGATATTTTAACTCTAATGCTAGAACTAGAACATTGACCACATATCCCTAATCTAAACCTAATTGAACCCTAATCCTGATTCTGTTTGAAAGATAACACTAATTGAACTACATCTCTAATTATATTTGAACCCTAACCCTAACCTTCACATTTTTTTATCACTAATCCTAATCCTAAATAAATCTTGGTCCTAGACCTAACCCCAACCTGAATGAAAATTTAATTAAATTTTAACCTTAATTAAATCTTAAACCTAATCAAAATGTTAATCCTAACCATAATACTAACCATGATGTAAACCTTTATCCTAATATAATCCTAACCATAACCCTAATTCTAACCCTTGTTAGGTAAACCCTAACCCTAATCAAAACAATAACCCTATTCATAATATCAAACATGATATAAATTATAACCCTAATCCTAAACCCAACCCTAACCCTATCTTAACCTTATCCATAATCATAATCCTAATGCTAATGCTAACCCTAATCATATTCCAACTTTAACTAGAGTCCTAATCTTAAACTGTAAACTTTAATCCTAACCTTAACCCTAAACTATATTCATTTAATCAAAACTCCAATCCTAATCCTAAATATAACTTTATAATATTTTATCTAATCCTAATTTAATCCTAATCCTAATCAAATTGAATCCTAACCCTAGTAGAACTTTAACCTTAACCCTAATAGTAGTTGAATACTTAGAATTAATTGAATACTCCATCTAACTATAACCTTCACCATATCTATAAGTGGGTGTATGGACAAAGATGGTGTGCTAAAAAGTGGCCACCATAGGAAGAAATGTCCAGAAAAATAATAACCTGATTTGGATTTTTAAAATTTGAAATAACCCAATTGGGTGTTTATTATATTCATTTTATTCCATCCGGGTATGCCTTCAAAGTAGAATTTAGAATAACATTTCTTTATTTTCTGAGCTTACTCAAAGTCGCAGTTAGCTTCCCCAAAATTTGGCTTCCATGCCACGGCCTTCTCGAAAGCCTCACATAGTTAACATTATTTTATCACATTGACAAAAGAATCCAAGAACATTTAAATATATAATTTATTTATATATAAATATATCAATATTCAAAAGGCTAATTCCTAATTATCAATTCTAAACATTAAATAAAATCAATCAATTCTTTACTCTTGAATAAAATTACAATTAAACTTAACACTCAAACATTTTTTCTCAATCATACAGTTTATGAGATAAATCTAGAAACTCATTAAATATCAAAACTATCTAAGTGGTGTTTGCTTGTGTCCAAATTTAATATTCCAATCTCATCCCTGCTGAAAAGATAAATCCCTCTACCTCAACAATCACATTTCCATCTTCGACCCCCTGTCAATCATGCTCTCACTCAAATGGTCATCATTAGGTTAGTCCATCAAATCATAATTGAAATAACATGCATAATTCATTGCATTAACATTCATCGATAATTAAAAACATTTTTAAATAAATGGGAAATTTGTATTTTTATAACATAATAACTTTCCAATTTATCTAAACACATCCTTAAATAACATTTCGTAAGGCAATTCAAATTCCAAAAATGACATCATTTTTCATTACATCACCTTTATTTCATTGAAAAACATAATAAAACCAATTCTAAATTATTTATTTAATACGACTTGGGTCGACAACCTTCGACCAAGTCAACATAAGTCTAAAATAGTTGCACAATAGTCCTATAAATTAGGAGAACAAAATCGGGTTATGACAAAAAAACCAAAACTTTGTTGCTTAACACTAATGGTGTACATGAATGTTGTGCATAAAGCTAGGATGGGGGACAAACAGTTGGTAAGTAATCCAATGAAAGAGGGTTGAATGAAAAAGATATGAGGAGAAAGAGAGTTGATGAAATATGATAATATTAAACAATAATATTTATTTAATTAATTTAGTTATAATAAAATAATGGACTTCAAATAGCATTAAATCTTTTAATGTATAGAGAAATGGGAAATGTAAAAATTGGTGTTTATTAGGATTTAAGTGTTTAGAAATAATATGTTGTTAACAAGTCTTAAGTATTTAATATTTAATAAATAAAAGGTAATGAGTTTGATTCAAATTTAATTTGTCATAACTGAATTTTAATAAAACAACATAACTATATATGAAGTGGATAGTAATTACAAATATCAAATCAAAACACTAATGTTAGACCAGTATAAGCTCCTTACGAGATCAGATGGAAGACCAAGAGTCACTATTTAGAAATCAACTTTTGTTTAGAAACCACCTTCTTATATGGAAGACCAGGAGTCACAACTTAGTATCTACTTTAGGTATCCCTGTGGAGAATTGAACTTGGGTCTCCATAATAAGAGCCCAACATTTTAACCCCTTGGACACTTGTTGAAAATCTTACAAATGAAGTTGCAAGTTAAATGAGTCTAATCTTTGTGGAAAGTTTGTGGTTAAACACAATTAAATCAAAGTAATACTAAGATGAGTGATATCTCATAAAGTCTTTATACTTCGTCTATATGAATGTCACCTAAATATAATGAGTACTAAATGGATCAATCATATAATCATTAAAAATAAATTCGCTCAACTCAAAAAATATCTAGATTGGGTGACTTAATTAGAAAGTCTCATGCTTCAACCTTGTGAGCATCACCTAAATGCAATAAATGCTAAGCGTTCCATTCATTCTCACATGAGATAGGTTCTTGTGGACCATTACTCATAAAACATGGATCAATAAATTTGACAAAAAAACTATACACTTGAATCCTCAATTTAAACAAAAGCTTTTTCAAGATTTAAATATGACTTTTCTATAGGCATATGTGTTTCCTCAACTACCAGTCAAAGAGCATAGTATTACCATGAAGTTTTTAAATTTTAAGTACTCTGAAGTTGGAAGCATGCGTTGCATGATGCATCCAAGGACGATCTATTCTTGTCAAATGAAATAGCATATCAGTAGAAATGAACTATTTTTAATATGTCCTCAGTTACGTAGTACGTATCACAGTTAAAAACAAACGACACAAAGTATACAATATTAAATTTCTGCGATCAATAAAATGGCTCAGACACCCTGCTCACTGAGCCGTCTACATTCACATTCCATGAATTCCAAACCTCAGAAAACAGCCACATGCAAAGAATTGGGAACTGGCAGTACAGTGTTATAAAATTTCTCAGTATGTATGCAGTTTTTAAATGTCTTCGACTGCTTGTCTGTCTAAGAAAACACAGATTCGTTTACTATGGGCACTGGCATTGTCAGGAGTAATACTAATTATGTCACTTAAAAGCATTAATTCAAGAATTTCTGGACTTTTACTGAGTCTACTGAGATTTTATATTTTTACAGTTTATGTAAATACAGTATAATAGTTTGGTATAATTTTACATTTGAGTATGTTAAAAAAAAAATTGATTAATAGTTTATATTTTATGAATTATTATTTTCTTTTTTCAATAATAAATTTTAAAAATTGGTGAAAAAAAATGATCTTTTATTCATCATTTTCTACTCTTTGCTATCTCATTTTGATGATAGATCATGTAATATGATCTAAAGTCTTGATCAAAAAAACTTTATATAACTTCGCATATTTTTCATTATGATCATGTAAACTTATTTTTTAATCAGTCTTTGAAATCATAGTCATTTTTTTTGTTCCATTGTTATTTCATTAGGATGATAGATGATAGGGTACGATACATTGATAATTTCTTTTAAAAAAATACATTATCATTTTCTTCTCTCTTACATGAATGATAAAATGTAATATAAAACCTTAATAAAAAAAACCACATAATCAAATTTACAAATATCTAAATTAATATCATTGACCACAATTTTTTTGTATCTTTAATAATATCATAATATTGATAGCAATATCACAATAAATTTATAATATTCTAATAACAATTGACAATTCTTACTGACTCAAAAAGGCTACTCAATAAGCATTGAAGTACATTCATGGATTTATAATTACAAACATATTCTACAAGTTTATACCCCAAAAAATAATAAATAATAAGTTAATAGATGTAATACACCATTAACATTGTATTGCCTCAAATTAAATCTTGAAGTAAGCTTTAGCTCAAAGGTAAAAATACATGGTCATTTATAGGGACCCTTGATACCTAATTATAGACGCCCCAATAACCATGTATTACAACTACCTCAAAAAACTACAACTAATCCAATGCATATTCTGAGCTAATAAACACTACATATTCTTCTAATAACTATTTTGGCTAATGCTTATGCACATATGTAACATGGGTGCTAATATAGTTACGCAACTCTAATAAAAAATTATAATTTTAACTATCAGAGGTACAAGTGGGCAGCTATTGATACATGCAAAATGCTTTTGTGGACTTTTTATTATCATTTTTATTTTATTTTTTAAAATTAGTAATTGGAAGTTAGTGAGTAAGGAGTGAGAAGTTATTGGAACATTGATGATAACTAGGCCCCTTCCCAAATCTTTCTAAACTTTCTTAAAATTTCTTCATCTCTTATGATGTAGCACTTGCTTCCAAATATCTTGAAATACTTGATAGTAGGTATTTTTTTAACTAAAGCTCACAATGTCTTTGTGTGATTCACTCTCACTTGTACTTTGTTAAGAAGATTAACAATAGTATACACAACATCTCTCCAATACACATTAGGAAGGTTAATGTCTTTCAACATAGTAGATAGCCATCTCAACAATAGTCATTTTCTTTCTTTCAACAACTACAATGAGATTACTATGAAATTCTATAGGCAGACAATTGTCTTGTAATTCCATGTTCTTCACAAAATCTATCAAACTCACGCGATGTAAATTCATTATCTCTATTAGAACTTATACACTTGATCTTAGCATCTACTTGATTATCAACCAAACTTTTGAATATCGTAAACTTATCCAAAGCTTCTAGTTTCTCTCTTAAGAAAGTAACCTATGTCATTCTATAATAATCATCAATAAGAAAAATGAAATATATTTCACCATTTAGTCCTCTTGTCCTTGTAGGTCTACGTAAATATGTATGAATTAGCTCCAAAGGTTTTGAGGTAGAATACTCCTTATTCTTGAACTTGTTTGTTGTCTTCTTTCCCATTTGACATTCTCTACACACAATGTCAATAGGCTTGATAATCTTTAGCAACTCTCTCACAACATTAGAAGAAATTCTCTTCACCATGTTGTCAAAATTAATCTATCTCATTCTCTTATGCCATATCCACCATTCACTCCTCTATGCCAACATATAATTATTTCCTAAGTTTTATTTTATGTCTTGTAGACATTGCCATCAATCCTTATGTCTTTTGCAACCATTCTTATGGAACCCTTTTTTATCTCACAATCGGATCCATAAAAGATAAGCTTACACTATTTACTACATATTTGACTCATACTTAAGATATTATGTCTCAAGCCTTTAACATAATAAACATCATTAATTTTATTCTTACCATCAATGCATATGATTCTCTTACCACAAATTGGTGTTGCCTCTTCACCAACAAATTTAACTGATCCACCATCAAGCTTTTAAAATTCAAGGAATTTCCTTCTACCACCTATCATATAATTTGAACATCTGGAATCAATTATCTAGGGTTTATTTTCTTCTCTTACATGTAAGACAATCCTCACAATTGTTGAACTTTCACTGTTTTATGTAGCATTCTGACTTTTGGACCTACCACTATCATTTTCCTCAATAGCGAAAAAGAACACTTCATCATTTGAATTATTTACATCTCCATCTTGATGAATGGGTCGCTACTGAGAAAAGACTCTTCTTAACCTTATCTTTGTATTTTTTTCATCCCTTCTATAAATAACCTTTCTATTATCACTATTACGATTTTTATAGTTATCTTCCTTAAAAGGACATCTAGTAGCATAATGACCTATTTTTCAACAACTAAAAAATTTAAAAGGAAACTTACAATTATAATTTGTACATGTCATTTAATCATTCTTCTTCATCATCTAGATCATTGCTTGTCTTAGGTACATCTTCAATGTTCTTTGTATCCCTGAATGAAACATCTATTTTTGCATGTTGAATGCACCATCAAATTTTGCATAATAACATGGAAAGACCCATAATAACCTCTCATCTCAAACTATAATGCATATTTAGATAGAAAGATCATAATTAAATTAAGTTAATCCACTGAGTTAGATAGGGACCTTGACACAAACAATGATGTCAAATACACAATAATATATCTCCATTTGTGGAATAAACTGACAAAAGAATTTAAACTAGAACACTACACAAACCTCCTAAACATGTCCATCAAGTTGAACACCCAATGCCACTAATGTAGAGCATTCTCTTGATTGATCTTGACAGAAAACCTCATGGTCAACAAAGAACAAATTACAACTTCAACCTCTGAACTGTTCTGGACCTAAAGACATGATAGTGCAACATTCACAAACCATATTAATGCAAGAGCATCTTGGGTCCTTGGTAATCATATGTTACCAAAAATAAGTTTGAGTTTTCCTATGTTGCCCAGTTCCTGCTTTGACCGAGTTGGCTTAGTAGTTGCTTGGTTTCTTCATTAACTGAGTTGGTTAGTTAATTCCCTGGCCCTCAGTTATCTTTTCCTGGCACTCAATTATCCTTGCTTACCGATTTGGTTATTTTGGTTTCCTATTGAGGCTGACTTGTGCACTTAATTATGGTCACGAATTTAATGTTGGTATCTATCATTGGGAAGCGTGTAAACCTAGACCTGGTCGTTCCTTCCATTAATGGTGGATCTGAAGGCCGACTTGTTTGGTAGCCTCTTGTATATATTGTGGTTGTTGGTTGTAGTTTAGGTAGTCTTTTTTGGTAGAAGTGAGAAATTACAAGATGGAAGAGAGTTTTTTGATCCTCGCATGTTGGAGGACAGTTATACTTGAATTGTAATATCTGTCCCTAACCGAGAAGGCCTTACATCCTGGCATGTATGAATTGATTTGAAGAAAATAAAGGAGTTGATCTGCATTCTCTCTCATTTTTGTGTATTATTGCTTCTGTGTGTGATCTCTGCAGGGTGGATCTGGATTAGGGTGTGCCTTAGGCCCCTGTCCACCACTGACCTGCATTAGGTGGTATCAGAGCCAAGTTATATCTGGATCTAGATTTTCAAATCTAGGCCAGATTTTCAAACCCTAGTTGATTAGTTGTGGGGTAGCAAATTGTGATCTGGCTTGCAATTGCAAAGGGTTTCAAGATGGTTCGTGGGAGGCGAGATGCGGATCCAGGATTGGCAGACATGTTGAGACAACTTGCTGCTATATTAGAAGTTGTTGAGACAACCCAACGTAGAGGAAGACATCTTGAAGATGTTAGTGATGATGAAATTGACGAAGAACAAGGTGATGTAGAACCTGCACCTGTGATGGATCAAGGTGAGGAAAGATTGTTGAAGGCTTTGAAAAATGTGAAGTCTACACCACATTTCAATCCTCCTGAGTATAGTGGAAAGCTAGATTCGGATGAATTAGTGGATTGGATCACAGAGATGGAAAAGTACTTTGAATATAAAAATTTTCTTGATGAAAAGAAGGTGAAAATTGCAAGTACAAAGTTGAAGAATCATGCATCCTTGTGGTGGGAACACCTCCAATTGAACAGAAAGAGGAAAGACAAAGACAAAATTAAGATATGGAATAAGATGGTAAATAAGTTCAAAATATGAAGCAATATATGAAGAATTATAATCATAACAGAATCCTAGTAAAACAACATTGCTTGGACAAATGTTGTTCAAGAACCTAAATATGAACTTTTCAAAGGCATGTGTGTTTTGTCAACTACCAGTCAAAGAGCATAAAAAGTACCATGAAGTTTCTGAGGGAGCGTGTGTTGCATGATGCATCCAAGGACAAGTGACAATATACCTCAGTTACGCACATATCTGCTATGACTCAATTTAAAAGAAAATGAATCAAAGTATTAAATTTCTGCGATCACAAATCACCATTCACAATCCATGAATTTCAAACCTCAGAAAACGCAGTACTGTGTTATAAAATACAAAGCTAAAAAATGTTGTGCATGTTATTTTCTGACCACGTACAATCTACGAAACATTATCACCTCCGAGCCGAAAACATTCCATTAACTTTAGTTCAGTAAAACTTGCAGTAAAGAAAGCAGTCATAGTTCAGTAAAACTTGCAGTAAGTACACTACTATGCTGGGTGGAATGAATTGTTGCCCAACACAAGGGGTTCCTCTTCAAAATCAAATTCGGTGCAATTCTCCACGTTAAAAACCCAAAATCACAACAGTTGTTAACAAAATTAGCACAGATCAAGGTTTTCTTTTTAAGTTGGGTTCGGTTTAGATTAGGACCGTCTGTATTAAATTTCTCAGTATGTATGCAGTTAAAAAATGTCTTCAACTACTTGTCTGTATAAGAAAACACCGATTGGATACCTAATTGATGATGTGTAATTTAATATTTAAATTGATTCATTTGTCCATATGCCAGATATCATTCGCTATAAATTAATTGAACAACAATTTTTTAAAATTAATTTAGTCGTAATAAAGTAATGAAGTTCAAATAATATTAATTACTTTAATGGATAAAGAAGTGGAAAATGTAAAAATAAGTGAATGCTACGGTTTAAGTGTCTAAAAATAATACAATACAAAAATGTTTCTTATTTTTATTCAAGTCTATAATATCTAATGAGATGTGGGTTGATGAGTTTGATTCAAATTTAACTTGTCATAACTAAATCTTGACAAAAACAACATAATTTAAAACATTGCTTAAAATACATCTCCTACTTGTTATTAGATGAGTTAAGGGGTTCTATAAAGACTGATTCATGAAGCACAAAATTTGTTGGAATTTCTTTTTTGAATTAAATATAGATTGCAAATATCGTGCTCATACAAGCACCAACATTAGACCAATACAAGTTCCTTACAAGTAAACTCATTAGAAATGACGTATGAGAGACCAAGAGTCACTACTTAGAAATCCACTTCTATTTAGAAACTACCTCTTATAGAAGACCAAGAATCGCAACTTAGTACTCCACTTTAGGTGTCCTATGTGGAATTGAACTTGGTCTCCATAATGATAACCGAACATTTTAACCATTTAAGCTCGAACCCTTGGACACTAGCTGAAAATTTTACAAATGAAATAACAAGCTAAGTGAATCTAATCTTGAGAAAAGTTTATAGTTAAATATGATTGAATCAAAATAATACTAGGATGAATGATATCTCATTAAATCTCAATACTTCATCCTTATGAATATCATTTAAATATAATGAATGCTAAATAAACCAATCATACTCATAAAAAATAAATTTACCCTACTAAAAAAAGATGATAAATAAATTTCACTCGAATCTACTACCCATAAAATATGAATCAATATATTTAATTCTAAAATAATTATGACCGAATCCTTGTAAAACAACATTGCTTGGACAAAGCTTGTTCAAGACCTAAACATGAACTTTCCACATGCATGTGTGTTTTGTCAACTACCAGTCAAAGAGCATAAAAGTACCATGAAGTTTTTGAGGGAGCATGCGTTGCATGATGCATCCAAGGACTATCTTTTGTTGTCAAATGAAATAGCATATCAGAACAAGTGACAATGTGCCCTCAGTTACGTAGTACATGTCTGCCATGACACAGTTTTTGACACAAAATACTCAATATTAAATTTCTACGATCAATAAAGTTGCTCAGACACCCTGCTCACTGAGTCGTCTACATTCATTCCATGAATTTCAAACCTCAGAAAAAGGCCCTCATGTAAAGAATTAGGAACTGGCAGTACAGTGTTATAAAAATGTTGGGCATGTTATTTTCTGACCACGTAAAACACACTACAAAACGTTATCAACCCCAAGTCCAAAACATTCCATTAACTTCAAACTGGCTCTTCATATTCTGCACAGATGCATAAATAATGAAAGCAGTCAAAGTCCGGTAAAACTTGCAGCAAGTTCAGTTATACAATGCCTTTAATGGGCAACAAGCTTGACATCGTCTATGACGGGCCCACACAAAGAACTGAAGTCGTCACTTCTCATATGATAAAACGTGCTGTAAAACCTCACACGAGTTCTCGGAGAAATTGCTTTGAAGGAAAAGTGAGCAGTTTTAAAGCCTCCGGTGCCCTTGGATTCATACGGAACTTTCAGCGTATCCATTGCTGCAAAAACCTCGACAATCATTGAGCCGTTGCATGCGTTGGATGCGTCGCCCACCAAAAAGCTGAGCACGTAGCGTTTCCCCACCTGCGTTCTCACTATCTGAGAAATCACGCTCTCCTTGCCCGCAAGAAGCTCCGCCGCTTTCCTGCCCTGCGGCACCACATAATGCGGAGAATCCACGTATTTGACGGACTTGAGAGACTCCACTATCCACCCTGGCACAGCGCAGTTACGGTCGTCTATGCTGGGCGGAAGCAGAACGCCGTTTGAATTGTTGCCCAACACAAGCGGTCCCTCTTCAAAATCCCCGTTCTTTATCAAATTCCCTGCAATATTGCACCAAGTTTAAACACCAAAATTAGGACAGATGCTTAACAATAATTAGCACACACCCATTTACTATGCACGGCCCACTGTCAGGTGTAATTCTCATGTCGCTGAAACAAATTTAATGATAGAATGTACGGTCGGGAAATGATTTATTCTAATGAATTGAGGAAGAAATTTACATAACTATTTTTGCAGAGAAATATTCAGAGCTTTGTCACAATTTATTGTTGCACTAAACTCTTTGTACTAGATGTCGTGCTTAGAGTAAAGAGGAATGTAGTACCTGAAATGAACATTTATTTATAGTTTATTGCCACTCAGAGATTTATATAGATATTTTTACAGATTATGTGAACCTATTACTTATAATAGTTTGGCTTGGTTATAGATTTGATTATAGAATTTTGTTACTTTCATTATTAATTAGGATTATCTTTTATGGGTTATCGTTTTCTTCAATCTATATAGATGATAGAATAAGATTGAGAAAGTTGTTGAATAAAAAAAATGTTTCTTTTTTCTATTATAATTTGATAATGAAATATAAAGTAATATCAAAATTCAAAAATAGATTATATAGTTTGTTATCAATATGGAGGAGAAAACTATACATCATGGTATATAATTTTGAACTTGATAAAGAAAAAGGTATATTCTATTTTCTATCATTTTTTCTATTGAAAAAATTATATAATTGATATTAATTTTCTAGTCTACTAAATTAAGACGGACAATCTTTTAGGAGAAAGGACTTAGTACGTGAACACATTCTAATGACTGTGATAGGAGTTGTTAATTTGATATCCACACTGATTGATTTAATATCTAATATTTTTGACAACATTGCACCAATAGTTGTGAATTTAAAGTTGTTACTACAATGATAACTACCCATAATTGAATGAAATGTACCATTAGTTGTAAAAAGCAACCAATGACATGATACCACATCAACTACACAAGTATGGGTACCCTTTTTGGAGGACCATTGGTCTCACTTTTTATTTGGGTTGTTTTGGACACCTTGGCAAAATGTTGCATCATAGTTAATGACGTGGACCTAAAACCTTAGTTATAAGCAGACAACTTGCCAAATAAACTGCTGTAAAAAATTATAAGTGATTTGAAATTTTCACATAGGATTTCAAGAAGCATGAAGTTAGGGTGCTCAACTACTCGATCCTCTCCCCAACTTAAATTGTATATGTATTTTTGTTCGACCTAGAATCATACCCATAACGAAATACACGTACAAGATTTAAACCAGAAAATTTTTAATCTTTTTCTTCTTTAAAGAATCAAAGTGAAATGGAAAATATTGATTCCAAGATTCTACTCAAAAAATCATTGTGGCATATTCATGGATTTATACTTACAGATATATTCTATAGCTTCATACTCAACGTATAATAATTCAACAGACATATAATACACCATTACCATTTAACTGCAAACCTGGCTGAAATCAAAATCCAAACCTTTAGAATGAATACCTCTTGTAAAGCGAGGCGGAAAGAGCTCCTTGATGGCAATGGCGTCGAGGAGGGGTCCACAGGCGGGATCCTCCACGACGCCTGGATTGTGCAGAATGACATCTACTTCACTCTCCCCCGCGCGGAAAGCCCAGGCATAAGAATCCCACCCACTACTGCTATATATTGTCTGCATCGGCAGCTCCCCTGCCTCCGGCGGAACAGAGACATTCAAGGTTTCCACTTGGGCACAGGTTCGAGCCACGCTAAATGTCAAAGAATACAGAGAACCCTTCTTCACTTCTATTCTCTGGATCAGCATCGCTTCGTTGCCCAGCCTGGCAGCGTGTGCTCCTTCGGGAACTACGAGCAACATATCGCCTTGTTTATGCCCAGATGAGATGTACTCCACAAACCCCCTGATCCGCCAAAAGGGGAGCGAGTTCGAACCCATCACCTCTGTTCCGTTCATGGCAGACGCCTTCGGACCGTATTCGAAGTTTCCGTTCATCAGCAATCCTGTTCAAAACACACATCAATATTTGAAGATCCAATTTTTATTTTTTTTTCAGAATCTGTCCACCATTAGCAAATTCATGTAATGTCTGAGCAAAACTACTAATTTGACTTGCTTACCATTTTTAATAGGAGCCGCCAAACTGAGCAAACTGAGAAATACTAGACTGTGGAAAACGGAAAACAGAAATTTGAACATGACGAAAAGAGTTTCGGTTTCCCTCTCTTTCCTATCAAATTGCAAATGAGCGAACTGGCGTGAATGGGTTACAAGCACAGACCGGGATTATATAAGCGAATTTCTGAGACGCCCAATGAAAATTTGTGCTAAAATTAAATGATGAGTCGCCTCACGAGGAAAATCCCTGCTCCCGAAAACGCGATATTTACTTTGACAAATGTTTGACAAATGCTAATGCAGCCTCTCTCAGTTGTACGTTTGTCGATTCCTCCATGAACATGTTCAAGAAACTCCCTTTTTTCAGATGTTGTACTGAGCTTTATAATAAATATAATATATTGATAGAATCGTACTGCAGTTGTTAGGATTCAAACCAGAATGAAATTGAAAACTCCTTCCACTCTTTGCTCTTTGGTAGATGTTAGGTAGGTTTTTGTTCCAGCTTTTAGAGTGTTTTACATTGTTTGTGGGAAAAGAATTTAGAAGTTTTTGTTTATTTCCAGCATTATTTTTTTATTAATTTATGGTGGTGGATAGTTTTGGTATCTAATTATTCTCCACACAAAATGACATGGTCATGGCATGATAATAGGGGAGAGGGACCAATAGTCGTGAGGGCTAACTTCGTCAACATGTAGCCGTTGCATGGAATGTCATAAGACCTCCAATTTTTTAGAAATGAAAAATGGACACTTAACTAACTGCAACTAAGGTTTGAAGATATGACTTATCACACAACTCGGTAAAATAATCAACTTTGTTCAAAGGTTCGTAAAACTTACTTTTTGAATGTTCGACTGAAACTTAATAATGAAATCTTCAACAATCAATTGTTTAAATACCATTTCTTATAAAAATATTTTCATATTCATCTTTTATATGTAACTCATTAAATACTTAAAGAATCCTAATATTTTTTAATAACACTTATTTTAGTTATATTTTATTCTTGTATTAAACAAAAAGCAACCAATAGTTGATCACATTTAACACAATTCATGTTCAAATCATAACATATTATAATTTAAAAAAAGGCTTTAACAATACACTATTATATATAAACCTATTTCAATTCTAATCTATTTATTTCACTTGCATTTTCAATTTGTTAGCCCTATCTCCTAAAATATTAACACATTATCTAATTTATTATCTGTGCACCATTAACCTAAAAGAATAATGCATACCCCTATAGTTGGACACACTCTCACCTATGATGATAATTTTTTTCCCTAATATTTAAGCTCGTAGATCAAACATACTCTCCCCATTCTCTATCTAGAAGATTCGTAATCAACGTCGGTCATTTACGCTAGGGTTTTCACTTGTGTAGGCTAGACAAATAATCTCTTTCGTGTCTAAGAAGAAGTCTAGATATTATATGAAGCTGCCATGGAAAGGTTTATTTTTTGTCCTCTTCTTTTGTTTTTCAATTTTTCAAGGGTTTTTAAGGACAACCCATTTACGTTTATCTAAATCCGGCCTTGTTTTGCCCCTGTTTGTGAATGTGCTTTGGTAGGCGGTGAATGGGTCATCATGGGCCTCTTCTATTTGGATCAAACCGACGACTTGGAAGAAGAGAATGTTCCTATCCAAACCACTCCACTGGCTTGACCGGTAGACGACGAACGAATAAACCAAAGCCAGTCACGGGGATAAATATATTACTATTAACCCTGACTGTAGGAGAGAAAAGGTATGTCACGCGAGCTCCTCGACCCATAACTAGCGAATACAGAGTCAGCGAAGAATATACATTTAAGGGTTTCCATTTTTTTTACAGGTTGTGTCTGAAACATGACAAGCATTAGGGTTTTTTTTACATTCTCTTCACTGAAGGGCTGAGGCCAAGAAGCTTAATGAGCTGATAATCGATGCCAGACATATCCACTCCGCTGGCTGTGCAAAAGATTAGGTGGGTGATCTTTGATTTGGGCTGACCCCACTCCTTAATGCATTGGTAGTCGTCTCTTTACCCAGCCTCGACACCTCCACCACTACCATGTCTTGTCGAGCATCCAAGGAAGGCACCATGTACGCACACAAATTAGGGTTTTCCTTCAATACATCCTTTGTTGAGTACATGTATCTCTTCTTTATCGTGGACTTCTTGCCTGCAACATAAACACCCCCATAACCATTAAAATATATAAATGTATAGTAATGTTGTGTTTCTTATTCCCTGCACCGAGTCATTTCATGCTAGTTATGTTTGCTCGAAAGTTTTCATACCCTTTTATTAAAACATTTTGTGCAGATCCAACAAATGACATTCCATATCATACTTTCAACCGCTATTCCAAGCAGCTTGTGTTCCCTTCCAGTAAATCCATTTCCATTCAGTTGCACAGGTAGGATGTTGAATCCAGCTTGATTCCTTACTCCAAAGCCATCATTTGACACGATGATAGGGAGAGTGTTGGAAAAGGTATCAAGCTGATAGGAGACTGAAGGAGATAGATGCTACAATAGGTAGCATGTCAAAACTTGTTTCTTATTAGGAAAAAAGAAGACCCTCGCAGGTATTTCTATGATTTTAATGTAGAAGTCAAATAAAATGTTAGGTTTTTTTGGGGATTTTTTTTGGGAACTTCCTTGGTGCATGGAATAGACTGCCATGGCAAGCCTTCAAAAATTTGGGGGCTTTTGTGAGGTTCTCCTTGGCTTCTCCTTTGATGCCCTAGTCTGTCTTACAACTGCTCTCTTTAGTGATTAAATTATTTTCTAGGGATTTGATTGTTTTTGTGATTGATATATTTGTGGTTGTGGAAGCCTCCAGTTTTGGTATTTCATGATACTTATTCTATTGACAGTTTATCTTGCAAAGTAGACTCCATTTCAATATGGTAAGAGCTTTCTGAGATCTGGTAAGAGTTTTATGACATTTGATAGTTGATCGTCTGGTAGGAGTTTAGATCCAGGGTACTTATCTCATGTTTCATGCAACTTTGACTTATTTGCAGTCCAAAATATTATTTGTGTCATCTTTACTGGTGCTTACAAGGATTAGTGAATCTCTGAATGGATCACCTAATTTTTGGCTATTGAGAGGAAGTTCATTAGAAGATGACAACATAGGTGCAACAACAATAGCAAAGAGGCATTTAGGCGTGTATCCATGCCATATCTTGAAGGAATGGAGTTTTCTCATTTCAGCATTTAGGTGATACAAGTATGATTCATTGGCATTATCTGTAGATGTACTTAGTGTTTTAAAGGTGTGTATCCACACCATATCTGCGAAGGAATGTAGTTTTCTCATTTGTGCATTTAGGTGATACAAGCGTGAATAAAGTACTCTTTTTTAGTTATGATATATCCTTAATACTAAATAGTTTTTTAGTTGTAGATAATTTAAAACATCAGAAATCTTTCTGATTTGGATACTATCCATTTCCTCTTGTATTTTTTATAGTTGTAGATAATGAAAATATCAAATAGCTTCTCGAAAGTGCTTTTTTTTAGTTCTAAAATATCCTTAATACTTTTCCACTATAACTAAAACTGATTTCAATGCTATCCACTTCCTAATAATATTTTTTTTGTTATAGATAATGATGGAGTTGATGAAAAACAACCCACGGCTCTCAAGAACACCTGTACACAAACACTTGTCACAAAAATAGAGAAGCAAACAACTATGGAGACCTGAACGTATGGATCCACGAGAGAGGAGAAATCTTTGATGTGCAAAAACAAAAGTTGTAATCAATAATGAAATGTCAGAAAAGGTTACAAAGTGTTATGAGATCAATCCTTATAAAAGGAGATCAGAAAACCTAAAAAGGTAAAACCCTAAGTTGCATAATAATAATTAATAAAGTAATTAATTATTATATGCCTAAAGTTTAGCTTAAGTCCAAAGAGGTAATAAGTGACTTAATAATTAAATCAATATGATTCAATTAATAAGAAAACACTTTATTACTCTAACACCCCCCCTTAAGATAAACTTTGGGAGAAGCTAAAAACCTAGAAAGAATAACTAAAAGCAAATGGGTCCCGGCAACAAAAGGCCTGATCAGGTACCCAATTACAAAAAAGAGTCTCTATAAAGCGGAGAAATAGAGAAAACCACATGGGAAAAACTCTACTCCAAAAAGAGACAAAGACTAGTCTGAAGGACTAAAGAAGCCTCCAAAACTAGGAATGTTCCAAAAAATAGGAACAAAGATGAACATGTACAACATCACTAAAGCATGAAACTGCAAACTCTGTCAAGAAGAAACTGAAGATCTGAAGATCCTCCACAGAAATATGACCAGGTAGAGAAGACTATAATCTGCATGAGTGCCCTCAAATAACACTACTCGAATCAGGAGGCAAACAAAGGCAAACACCTGAACTCAAAGATACATATGGCATAAACACCAAAAGTCTGAAGACCTAATCAATCAAAGCTGGAAGACTAGGTCCAAAAAATAGGAAAGAAAGAGTGTCCATATGGTAAATGATCAATCTCACCGAAATGCATAGGTACCCAGCCACTGCAACTGCCTAGCACATAGAATCAAATACTGAATACATAGCTCACACTATCAAACCAAGGAAGCAGTAGAACCAATAGTAGAAACCCCCCCATACTACTGACAAGGGAGTAATGATAGGTACACTGAAAAGATCGTCCAATATGAACTGGATGATGATGAAGAATCTGAAACATCAAATGTGTAGAAAGAGTACAAACACATATAGAGATACCTGAGGCTAATGTCGGTGGAGGAATGCTCACATGACAAAAGAAGATGGAAAACAAAGGCAAACATCAAAACCCCCTAGCACTTTATAATGGAGTGCGAGTACAAAGAGCATGAACAAGTGCAAGATCCCATACATGCAATAGAATGTCACTTTATCTTAGTGCGTGTGCATAAAAGAATCCTACAAAAATGAAGTATACAATGCTCAAAGAAGAGCGAAGGTTGCTGAAACAAAAGAATAGCCTAAGACGAGTCATCCCTCAAAGGGAAGAGATCCCAGGACCTGTAACAACCAAGATATCCACCAGACTACAAAAAAGAAAGAATCTAAATAAAATGAACCTAGAGAAAAATCTTGAAAAATGACTCACAGCACTGAAAAATCTCTAAACAAGCTTTCCAATGATATATCATTTTTTAAAAATGGAGTCTGGATGCGCAAAATAGAGCTCCCAGAGTGCAGAACTGAAGATCTGGATTTGATAGAGAAAAACACCATCAAAAAAATAAAACCAGAAAAAATAATCTCCATATCTAGAAATATCTTGGAATCATCTTTCCGACGATATCTCGTTTGCCAAATTTTGACACCGTATGCTCAAGATATGAACAAAAAACCAATAGCTGCACTGGAGGGCCCAAAGAAGGTGTCTGAAAGGATCTGAGGATGAGTGACATCAGAAAAAGGACACAAATATATATGAAACCATCAGATCTAATAAAATCTCAAAAAAATCTTTCTAGCAATATCTCGTTTGCCGAAAACGGAGCCCGAATGCAAGAGAAACAGATCCTGGAATGCAAGAAGTCTGAAACGTCAAGATCACAGAGAACATCTGACTTTGACAGAAAAAAAGAGCATCAAAATAGAAAAATCACAAAACCATACTAGAAAATTTGGATCGAACTCGGAACCAGCTTTTCGACGATATATTGCACGCCCGATTTCAATCCCAAATGCCTGAGATATTCGCAAAAATCCACAAGTAGCTCCAAAAGGGCCCAAAAGGTGTAAATGATTGCTGACATCAGCATCAAGCGAGCTTAATATTGATGGCCAAATGGCCGTTGCAGCATACAAAGCCCTTGGGGCTAAACATATGGGCCCTTGGTCGCCATGTGACCAGGGGCTCAGAATGCATGCGATCAGTGGGCTTAAATTTGATGGCCAAATGGTCGTCGCCGCCCAATTTTTTTAATTTTATTTTAATAAAAGTCGCACGTGCACCTTGAGATCCATGCCAGGTAGTTTAAAATTTTTTCTCAATTTCCATGCCAGATTGGTACAATTTTTCCTCGATTTGTGTGCCATTGTTGTACAAATTCTACCTCGATTTGCATGTCAGGTCGTACGGCTTGGTACCCAAAAAAAATTTGCCTCACAAGCCAACTTGTTCATATGAATTTTAACTATCTCGGGCCTTATGGATGCAACCGTGAGGTCCGTTTGGGCCAAAAGTGCTCCAAAAAACAATGATCGCCTCAGGATCCGTGCTAGGGCCGATTGCAAAAAAAATTTCTCACAAATTCTAACTTTGTCCAAATTGGACAAACTTTATATGGATCTTAGGGTTCTTGGATGCTCTGAATGCAACTGTGAAGTCCATTTGAAGCCAAGATGACCAAAAAAATAGGTCCCCCTAGATCTAATAGGAAACCCTCTTTGAAAACGTAGATCTGACGAACACGGTCAAATATCTTTGAAAGATGACAAGGGCAAGCAGGTCTGAAGCTCTGATACCATGATGGAGTTGATGAAAAACAACCCATAGCTCCCAAGAACACCTCCATGCAAACACATGTCATAGAAAGAGAGAAGCAAACAACTATGGAGACCTGAACGTATGGATCCACGAGAGAGGAGAAATCTTTGATGTGCAAAAACAAAAGTTGCAATCAATAATGAAATGTCAGAAAAGGTTTCAAAGTGTTATGAGATCAATACTTATAAAAGGAGATCAGAAAACCTAAAAAGGTAAAACCCTAGGTTGCATAATAATAATTAATAAAGCAATTAACTATTATATGCCTAAAGTTTAGCTTAAGTCCAAAGAGGTAATAAGTGACTTAATAATTAAATCAATATGATTCAATTAATAAGAAAACACTTTATTACTCTAACAGATAATAGGTAATGAAAACATCAAAAAACTTTTTGAAAGTGTTTAACCTGTAGTTACTAATTTGTAAATGTTAATTTGAAATAGTGATAAGATAAATTATTTTGAAATGTTAATTTTTGAATGTCAGTAGTTGAATATAACATATTACTGAAAAAAACATGTTAGTGCCTGGCCCTTTGTTTTGCTTTGGCTGTTTCATTTGGTTTGTGTTAAACTGTTTCTATCTATACTGGTCTTTTAGCTGTAAGGGTTTCAGGGCCCCATTAAAACCTGTTTTCCTTAACCAAAAACATATTACTGAAAAAAATGTTTTGAGGTTGCCATAGCTTTGTGCAATTACTGTTTATGACTTGTACTATTTTTGTATGTATATTTGAGTTGTGATGGTTTTGTTAAAAAAATTTTGTATAGGAAATGAAACTAAGTTGCATAAGAGGAGGATGACGACACTAATGATTTCAGATGAGGTTAATTTATACCTCACTAAGGTGATGATCCTTTTTTTTCATAATTGAATTTTTATTTTGTTTATTGTTTTATATTTTCATGTATAAGTTTGATTCTTCTAATTAAATTAGGTCAATTAGTTGCTCTTGTATAAATGAATAATGCATGCTACTCAATGTGTGTACATATGGATGTGTGTGTAAATATGCATTATATGTACATGTACATGCATAATGGATAAACATGTAGATGCGTGCATATATATTCATATACTTGCATACATATGCACACCTGCATATACTACACTACAAATTTGGATCAAATATTGTATTTATAAAATGCAAGGCTACCAAAAAATAGTCATGTATGAAGTTTTCAAAATATGAATAATAGATGCTATCTAATGTAATTTATCAATGCATATTTATGTCCAAACATATGGATGTGTGTGTAAATATGCATGTATATATATGTACAAACATTATGTATTTATGTATATGCATGTATATATATGTATATACAATATGCATTTATGTACATGTTATAAAGTACATATTTATCGATGCATATGTATTTATATACAAACATAATGGATATACATATGGATGCATGCATATATATTCATGTATTTTCAGGTAGTGGCTATGCTGCCACAAATTTATACATCATATCAAGAGGGTTCTTTACAGAAAAAAAAAAACTAAAAAACTTAGCACGTACTAAGTGCCCCCTTGATATGAAGTCTAAATTTGTGGTTGCATAGCCGCTGCCATAATTTCATACTACAATTTTGGACCAAGTGTTGTATTTGCACATTATAATGCTCATAAATTATAGTCATTTATGAAGTTAGCCAAAATACTTCATAGTATATAGTATATCGAATTGGATCAATTTAAAATTTGTTCTCAAGTAACATCATAATTACAACACATTTGGACTAACAAAAAACTGATATTATAAGTTATAATCTGGTCTCAAGTTACATCAATATATGAAGTTAGCCAAAACACTTCATAATATATGGTATATCCAATTTCAAGGACCCTGTACATATGGTGTGATGAATCATGTACCTACCTTCCATCCAAAACATCCAGTTTCAAGGAACTTGTACCTTCCAAAAAAATGGTTTGATGAATCATGTACCTACCTTCCATCCAAAAAAATCCAGTTTCAAGGATCTTGTACCTTCCAAAAATATGGTTTGATGAATCATGTACCTTCCTTCCATCCAACAAAATCCATTTTCTACCTTCCATCCCAAAAAATCCAGTTTCAAGGAACTTGTACCTTCCAAAAATATGGTTTCATGAATCATGTACCTACCTTCCATCCAAAAAAATCTAGTTTCAAGGAACTTGTACCTTCTAAAAAAATATTTATCACACATTGATGTTAGCTTTTTTATGAACCTACACCATTTGTGGGGACATAATGGAGCATTGACCATCGTTAGCTATGGTTGTAATTGAATAGAGGTAAAATGGATTCAACTCTATTCAAATGTATAGGGGGAAATATGAGATCTATTCTCAAACCCAAATTTCCCAAAGAAGAGATCCAATTTGATCAACCAAAAGGTTAATATGCAATTGAATCAATTTTGTGAAGAATATGGAAGAGAGAGAGAGAGAGAGAGAGAGAGAGAGAGAGAGAGAGAGAGAGAGAGAGAGAGAGTAAATCCAATATTTCCCTATGGAGGAGGATATATATATATTATGTTTGGAAATATGAAGTAATTGAAATACAAATACTAACCTCAAATTAGGGCAGATCTGGAAAATGTTGAATTCTGATGTCTATGTATGCTTTCGAGAAAATTTGAAACTTGTCCTAGACTGGAAATGCCAAGATAGAGAAAACCCATAAATCTTTCTCCAAGATGGCTTAGCTCGGGTTTGACCCTCATAAAAGGTCAAATACTACATTCTTTATTTAAAGTCCGATTCGAATTCTGTTCGCAAATCTCAGAAGTTTGCCGAAAAGGGTATCCAAATTCTCTCTCAGATCTAAAATTTTGCACCTGTACCTACAAGAAAATGGGGGTTTTTGTTGTATGGGGGGTTTGCCTTGGTCAAACCCCTATTTAGGAATTAACCTTGAAATTGAAATGTATTGTGCATAAACAAAGTAATTGAAACAAATCACCTCACTTATGTTGAAATCCTTGTAGAGGATTTGAATCCTCAAATCCACCAGTACGAATGAATGTAGGATGTCTCCAATCAATGGTATTTGATCTTCAACACCAATCTTGATTTGATCTTTGCATATGAGAAAGCTTGCATGAATGGAGAAGAATGGATCTTCAAGGGGGCTCCAAGGAGATGGAATCCTTCAATGGCTAACAATGGATCTCCTTGATGGATGGATGCTTGAATACTTGGATGCTTGAAGACTTTCTTGCACGTGAGAGCTTGAGCACTTGAGATGTGAAAGATGGATATCAATTGCTTGATTGTGGATGAGAAAATGAGAGAGGAAGGCCTCCTTTTATAGTGAACTAGGGCACACTCCTCTAGAGGGTCCACCTTGGGGAATTAAATCCCAATTAGGTCCTAACCTTTAGAAAATATACCTAGATTAAATGCAATTAAAATATTTACCATCCCAAAACCCGAAATGGTCGATCCGAAGGTGGGAAAATAAATCTCCTGAAAGCCCAATGCCCGAAAATCATGGAAATTGGAGATTTGAAGGAAGGGGGAAAAATCGAGGTTGGACCTGACCTAGTCAGGTTCAAGCTCGATCCTAACCTAGTCAAGTTTGAACTCAACCTTGACCTAGTCAGGTTCGACCTCGACCCTGACCCTAGTCCCAGATTGACTCAGAACCAAGTCAGGAGGTCTCGGGAATGCCCAGAAACCTAGAACTAATGCCAAAATAGGACAGAATGTCAAGGATAGACATAAAATCCTATGATTACTATGATGAAGGCCAGGAGGATCTATTTCTACATCCTACCTAGAAAATAGAGCCATGGAAGAGATAAAATCAGTAAAATCCTTAAGATCCTAACCCTAATTTCACCTAGAATGAAGAAATCAAGTACAGGAAAGAAGTGGAAAGCGGGGAGAAAAGCCAAATACATGCAAAGACTTGATCATGGCACTTGACATGACCCCAAACCACTTACTCGGAGGGCTAAATTCTCTTATCATGAAAGTGCTTCCATTTTAAGATGATACAGTAATATTAGAACTTGACCCTCCATTAGCTATGGTTGTAATGTTAGAACTAGGTCCTCCATTTGCTTGCTCCTTGGAAGGTATTATGGGAACTTGTAATTGGCTTATACAAATATGATTTTTGTTTTGAAAGCTAGCAACAGATGAATAAGCAAGGGTGTAAATGTTAATTATATACCTGAGAATTGAATTTTCTGAAATGGGATTCAAGGGATTTCTTAAAAGCCTTTGCCTTTCCAGCTCCTTTTTTGCTTTTTCAAATTCCCTCATTCTTTTCACGTATTCCTTTTTTCCTCTTTCTCTTGCCTCTATATCATTCACAGTTGTTCTTTATTTTGCTTATTCATTGCATGTTCTAGTTTCTTTTGTGCCTTCAACTCTCTCTCTTGATAGCTCTACTAGCTTTCCTTTCTTCTGCTTGCTCCTTTTTTCTTGCCTTTAAATCTACAATCTCTTTCTTTTTGGCTTCTTGCTCCATGTAAATTTGCATGTACTCATCTCCTATGAGTATTTGAGACTGTTGACTACGCTTAATTATGCCAACACTCTCATGAGAATATTTTTCATTCACCCTTGCATTTGGCAACATTAGAAAAGATGATAATGATGACATTTGGTTACCTTCTAGCTGACTGTTATATGTATTGGTAATGTTTTCATCCATTGTGTCATCATTTCCATCATTCTCTCTTAACAAAATATCTTCATGTTCTACACCAAACTATGTTGTTGCATAGTAATGAACCAATGTGTTTGGTGGAGGAGGGGATGGCATTGACAATCCTATATCCTCATTATCTAAGTTCAAGTTAACACAAAGGTTTCTAGCACCTTCCATGATGTAATTAGGTACACTCATCTAAGTTGGAATACTTAATTATGATATATCTTGCATAGTATGAACCATATGATGTTGTCCCTATTCAGTAGTGGCAAAATCATGGTGCAGGTGTTGCACTTTTTTATTAGTGGAAGAATCATGTTGTACCTATTCATTTTGTAGTTCAGTTTCAATTGCATCATTTTCTCTCTGAATTTGTTATGCACTTTCTTGAATATCAAACTTACTAACTCCTGCAAATCTTAGAATACTTTCAATGGAAATTGTTTTGTCTTCCTCAACACCAATCTAAAATGCTCTACTAGGATTCATGTCATTCATAACTGATATTGGGTTTAATGGCGAAATACCAGTTCTTTTAAATCACGCCTTGATATTTTCTATAGTGAGGGCCTTTTTAAATGCTTGGCTGCATAGGGTAGCTCATTCAGACCTATTTATTTATATTTTGTGATGCTTTTCCATCCATTCTGATCTCTCATTTTTAAAATAGTTCTTAAAAGGAGAAAAAACACTCACATCTAAAGGTTGGAGCTTGATGCAGAGGGGTATGATATCATTCCTGAGCCCATATAATCTTGATTGAAATGAGTAGTCAATCAGCAAATATGTGAGACACAACTTCTCACATCAAATCCCGAACAAGGATCTATTATCTAGGCCATTCCCATGCACCTAGAGCCACCAACTTGCCAAATCATGTATCAAGGATTCACCACTTGTTCCAACATCCAAGAACATTATAGCATGGCCAATGCACCATGTTCAACCAGCCCTTCAATTCTGGTTAAGATATTTTCTATGCAAATCCACCCAAGAGCCTTATTCCCTTGTAGCCCTATCAAACCACAAATCTTCCCTTAACTCAAAAATTTCCAAAACCACTAAGGAAAATATTTATATATTTAGATACCCTTTTCACTACTACAAAAAATACCCCAAACCTAAGGTACCAGATACTAGATACACTACCCATGCAACAACCAAATAGGCCTAAAATGCACCCATTTACAAAGAAACCTATAAAAGGATTTTCTCCATTGATCCAAAACTATGAAATAGTCTTATAACATGGATAAAAACATCATATTATCAAATTTTTAGAGTGCCAACACGTGTCTATACTTCTAGGTATCAAACCCTCACTTCTAGGGCCTCTAGGCTAGGGCTTTCTCAATTGGGCTCTTCCAAAATTCTCCAGATCCTCCCAATGAATCTAAAACATCCCCATGGACCATAATATATCATATCCATCATAAAATATACCCATCCTTAAGGGTATTTGATCACATTAATAGCTGGTGTCAAATAGTGCACCTTCAATCAACAAACTTGCTCCATCTTTGTGGTCTCTCCTCCACATTCCTTCACATCCCTGCATATTCCTGAAACTAAATCTTTATAAAAGGATATATTACATGTTATTAGACTCCTCCCACCAATCACATTAACCACAGTGGGTGGGAGAGTCAAGCATCCATTAAAAACTTCAAAATCAACAAATGTTGATTGCAAAAACACAGCCCAAGGACAGTCAAGAATGACTTGGTTTCCCTGCCTCAAAAATTCATTAAAAAAATATATAAATGCATGTAAATGATTAAAAATAAATATATTATTATATTAATTCATCCTCCAATCACCAACACATTGTTTCCAGCATTCAAATACACCCAATCATGGACTGTGTCCTAGTAGCCAGAATATGGTTTGTGCAAGAAAATATATTTGTTATTGATTAAAAACTATTTACAATGTTTCTCCATACACCCAAACTCCACATAGTAAAAAGAATCATGTGGATCCTCATTAAAAGGATCCTCAAACTCTTCTAAAAACCAAAAACAACTCTCTGAGTTCTACCCCCAAACTACCCATAACAGTCCCAAAACAGACTGTTATCTAATAACAAGTTTTATAAAAGTTGTCACATAACATGATATCCTTGTGCTTAGACACCTATCTAATACTTAATAACTTTAATCCAAACAAACAAACATATTACTCCTAAGGTCATCTAGACCTCATAGTGAGCCTTAAGGCTTATTTTGCCAATAAGGCACTATTACATCATTTTTGCACACTTAGTGCATTTTACAAATTTTAATGGATATATTGGCCATGTTACAATCATTTATGACCTTATATGTCTTTAACCAATCTCACTTACCCTTGGATCAATCAAGTGACCCCAAGGTTGCTCTCTAGCCTCCAATACCAATCAATGGCTTACAAATCTTGTTTATGATCATATCACACCAAATGATCAATAAACATTAGAAACATGTTTAAAGTAATATTAAATGACCATCCATGGTCCATTACAATGAAAATTACCCTTAATGGTCATGTCCCCATCTCCCTAGGATCAAATAGTGACCCCGGTGTGCCTTCATGGCCTTGGTGCTCCTGCACTAGAGCTTGTGGCTTGTGTGAGCTGGCAACGTAACAAGATCAATTCCTATAACTCTTGCCTCTTGAATTGTAGGAAGTGCCACATGGCTTCCATGACCATCAAATATAAGTAAATGTCTATTACTAGTTGAAACTCCACCAGGTACAAATATGGAAAAGTGATGCGACCAATTGAGGAATAGTTCATGGGTCATCCATGCATGAGGTTAGGCTACCATACAAGCCCCTGGTTCACAACCTGCAATATAATTTTTCAACTGCCTTTGACCTTTGAAGATGTAGAATCATGGAATGCTTTGTCCTGCAACATTAACACAACATAATATAGTGATCCATTCTCTACTTTTTGACATTATGTAAGGCACACTCCTTGAACCCATTTTGGCTATTACCCTCATTCCACAATTTCTCCCAGCTTGAACACATGTTTCATCACAATTCCAAATTTTGTGTGGGCCATATTGTTTATCTTTCTCTAGTAAATTTTAGCCTGATTTTTTACGCGGATTAGTCAATTTTTCAATGCACATTGGTCAACCAAATGACCATTATTGTTGTCAAAAAAATTTCGTCGCTAATTCGACACATAAAATTCTTCTCGAATATTCGACCATTATAGTTGTCAAACTATCGACAAATCTGACGTCAAAATAATCACTTCAATCGTGAAGAATGTCTGACAAATCTTTCATCGCATTTGACCAATGTTGGTCAAAATAATTGTATAGTTGGTGTAAATAGCCGACATCTTTTTGCATTTTCGACCACATATGGTCAAAAAATTGATTGATGAATACGTCGATAGTATAGCATTGGCGGTTAAAATTAAGGTCGTGTCATCGAAATATTGACGGTATTTTATGTCGAGAGTATAGCATTCTCATCGAACTGTACAATCTTTGTTGGTCAAAAAATAGACAACATATTCAATTTTTTTAAATATATATATATATATATATATATATATATATATATATATATATATATATATATATATATATATATATATATATATATATATTGTGAGGTCCAAAGTTGGTAGCCCTTCAAAGGAAGCGGATATAAATGGGACGTGCACCAAAGAATACAAACAACGGTGGTCAAAAATAAAGATTTGGATTAATTTCTAAAAATTTTCAATTAATTTGTAAGAGATTTGTTTTGTTTTAATAACTTGCTCAGCATATTTACTTATGCCATAAATATTGAAGTGAAAATGGTAATGTCCCTTTTTTTTGTATTCTGAATGCTAGGTCTATTACCCCAAATTCCTATAATGTAAATTGCAATGATTTTATAATGATAATGTCAGTTCTATAATGGTAAACTAATAATAGTAATTGCAATATTTGATATATATAACTATGGCACATACAATGGCAACTATCCCTTATCGATTGTGCAAACAATCAATGTATATATATGATATGTTGTTGTTTATGATGAGGTACAAATTATATGTAAAGTTTTAATGTAATCTTGCTACAACAATCTGATATTTGTCTCTGATATTCAATTATATGCTTGCAAGGATAATGCTGGTTGTATCTAATTTAGTGATAAATATAGGCACAAGAGGTATGCTCAGCTTGCAAACATATATTCAAAATTCAAAGCAAAGGTTAAATATGTTTGGAAGAAAAATATATTCAAAATATTTGGTTTAATTTTAAATATATTCAAAATTCAAAGCAAAGGTTAAATATGTTTTGCATCATCTTGGTCTTCCTTTGTCTATTAAACTCTACTTGACACTGTTGAAAATATAATGAAAAGAGTATCAGATAAATGAAGATTGGAGAAGAATTAGTATATTCAATGAGGGTGTCAAATTTAGATAACCTTATTAGTGACACATAATACCTTGTTCATAGGAAGTAGTGGATTGAAAAGCATTTGATAACCAGAGCTCCTGAAACTGTAAAAAATGAAGAATCAGACACAATGACATAACATTTCAATAGGGGTTTGAACTTCAATAAAAAGAACTACAATGCCATGATTTAACTGTCATATTATATCATTATCAACATTGCCTCCACACAATTGATCACTAAATAAAAATCAATTTGAAAAGATTTAGCGCTAAGATAAATATAACTCTTATTCTATACACATAATTGATCCAAAAAGGGTATAATGTGTATTTATTTCTTGAGATTGTGACGGGGAGTCACTGCATACTCATTGGTACACCTCTTAAAATCATAGAGCAGAGTCCATCCCGCCCAATATAAATTCATCCAATTCTAATTTATCCACATAATTTATCCATGTAGTTTCATATTGAGAAGCAATTTGAAAAGATTTAGTGGTGCTTGCTACATTCAATGGCAAGCAATATATAACATTTTAGTTTCATAATCAGGCTCTAATAGTACTCGGAGCTATTTTTTATGCAAAAAATTGGGTCAAATATATTTTTCAGAAGAAAACCTATCAATTCTTTCCCAAAAAGCAACAAAATCAAATGCTATCCTCACTAAAATATAGATAGATCAAATCACCGAAATGACATTTTACAGTTTTTTATAATTCATGAATGAAGATATTGTGTACTTCCAATGTTCACTAACATTAGCAATCCCATTTAGACATGCAAAAATTTCTTCAAGTTGGACAAGTAGTCGGCATTGTGAAGAGAAATATGAAAACAGTTCTACCAAGCCAATTTATCTCTCAATGAGCACATTCAACAAAAGAAATAGAAAAAGATAAGAGTCTAGATGAATAGCAACTCGTACGAAACTTTTAAAGTAGTTTACATTATTATTTTCAATATACAAAGGGTTTCCAAATTTATTCATAACCACATCATGAAGCCAAAGAAGAGAAAATGTGATCCATAAGTCAAATAAAAAAAGAAAGAATTCAAAAATGAAAGAAAGCAAACTTTTGCAAAAGGAAATTGCTTTCCCACTTTTCCATAAAATCATCTCTACCAGATACATTTTTCAAGATGAGATCTACAATGAATTTGTAAACATTATGAAGACCATTTCACACAATATTGCAGAGATTTTTGAGCCATCAAATCCATAAGATCTTAAACATATATGGCTATCAGCTGATGTTTAACCACTCCAGTGTATACTTCAACAATCCATAACTTCAAAAAATTATTAGCCTTAGAGAATCTTCCTGCTAGTACTGCTTGGTTATAATCACATATAGCATAGCTAATTATTTCTCCATGAATCTTCTGATGCAGTCAAGGGTATGGAAGAAACACATCACAACACTCTTCTATAGGGTTTCTACATGCTTTGCAATTTTTCACAAACCAAAACAAGGGACTCTACAATTCACATTTCAAAGAACAAACTAGTTAATGAATGGAGTTCTTATAGGCCAAAATTTCATACTACAATTAGGGACCTCTCACATCCATGCTTTCTATATTATATCAGACTTAGGATGTCCTCACAACCTATTTATTTACCAATTTAAAACAACAAAGAAGTATTTCTCATACACTCTCAAAACAAAGCAATATTGGTTGACAATTCATAGGCAAGATATTTAGTAAACATGCCAAATTTCACTATCATTGACATTAGAATTTGCGTCAAGTTCTCATGAGGAAATATGGACAAAATTGCCCCTTGTGAAACTGATTTACAGATAATTTAAACTTAACCTGACAACCTACAGCTGGAATTTGAAACAAAGAATCTATTATTCAGCAATAGAATGTCAATTTAGGGATAGGTCCTCTCAGAATCTGGCATAGTCTTCATCAAAGAGCCTCTTTAATCTATATTTTAACCATCCAAGTCTTCAATAAATAAGCTCTCATTTATTGCATCTCAACCTTCACCTCTTTCTTTTTCTTCAATATGGTACCTAAGTAAGAATATATTTCAAGTTAAAACTCCAAAAGAACCAGTAAGATAGATACTAGGAGAAGATTAAAGAATGTAACTCCTCCTTCAATGTGGCACCCAAATCAAATTGTATGGAATCATAAGAATAGTGCCTGATCCAAATGGATTCCAAAGTGATTAACGAGGTTGTATAGTTATGAACAAATTAGAGAGATGTGCATGAAAATTGGATTTAGATATAGGGATAGTTGCAAAATAAAATATGAAGAATTAGAGCAGGAAAGGTACATCGGACTACAATGCAGTTTCCTTATTGTCTTATTCTATTTCATAGGTGCATTAGAATCCAATATTGTATAAAACATAATAGATTTATAAACATGGATGTCACAACTTATCTATTTTGTCACTTTCTTGGAGGAGAGGAACATACTCTTTTGTCCTTTCCATCTAGGAGAGGTAAAAGGTCATACACGAGAGGATAAAGTATGCATTATGTCTCTTTCCATTTCCAAAAGGGAGATGAAAGGTCACATGTGAGTCTTCATTTCCTAAGGCTTTGGAAACTATATATGGAATGTGAGCATGGGTTTAAGCAAGCCAAAGGGGACAATCATGTATTGCACCTTCTCTAGGCAAGGAAGGACTATAATTTGTTGTATCATCTATTTTATGAGTATAATACTTAGGTAGAAGAGAAATTGCCACATTAGGGTTTTCCAAGTTCAAATATTGTACTGTATTATAGAATTTTATTTTTTTCAGTAGCCAAACATAATTTATTAATTAATAGTTTTCATGTAATTGTTAATAAGTAGTACAATATAAATTCTTGGTTTTTTAATTTCTATAAGCACACATCTTAAGATTTTATGAACCAATGCCATCCTTCCAAATGAGTCAAGAATAAAATGCAACACTTCAAATAGGGATCCTATGATGTAGGAACTGGGATATGCACACTTCTAAGTGCCATGCAAACTTTTTTATGAATTTGAACTCTTCCTTCACATGGGTGCATAGATTGTAGATAAAAAAAGTGCAATCAAATTTGGCTCCTTCAATTGGAAACTCTACCCAAACTTATCTCTAGCTCTACTTAAGTCAACTACTCATATTCCTCCTAGGCTCCTGCAATCCTAGTCAACAACTTGTGTGTGAAGTGAGGCTCTTCAAACATATAGGGAATCATTGTGAAAGGGAAAGGATTCAAATTTGAATTTCCAAAATATTTATAGCCAACAAGTTGTCTACTCGTTTCCCAAAGAGATCCATATATTAAATGCTAAGGGTACTATTGCTCCAGAAAAAATAAGTATACCTCTATGACTCCAGAAAAAACAATTTATGTCTAACTAGCTAGAACTCTGTATAGAAAACAATTAGAAATGACCAGGTACCTTTTGTTCCGTAGAAGATAAGAAAATATATATTGAAATATATATGATGATGATTGGCCTCTATTACCTTCAACATTGCTGAGTTGTTATTTGAATAAGACAAAGTTTGTCTTATGAGCCTTGTCTTTTTTGTTGATCTGTCCATGTAATATAAAAAATGATCAATCTAATCAGGACCATACTATTATGAAGAAACAATCTTTGTAGCACAATACTTGTAAACAATAATACTGAAATATTCAATATTGAATAACATAAATAACACCACATAAAAATATATTGTTAGAAAATAATTACATCTATTTCTGCCGATGTGTAGGATGGTCAAAGTTTTGTACTCAAATCACTGCCCTCTTCTCATAACCCTTCTTAAGACGCTCATCCCAGGCTAAAAGAGATTAAGGATTAATGCCTTGCTAAAAGAGATGTAATAGACAATGACTAAATTTTATGGCCCAAGAATATGAATAGAGAGAAAAGATGATTGAGTTGCATAAAGATTATAATAATCAAGAGTACATGTCACTGTGAAAATAGTGAGAACACCATGATCAAGGAACACATATTTGGAAGCAACACTTTTATTTGCAAGAGCAGAACAAAGTCATCATTTCATATGCATGACCAAATATAAAAACTATCATGTTACATAAATAATAAGTTGAGGTATATTAAGGTACTATAATACCAAATGTTAAAATACATCAAGTGTCAAGAGATAACTATTATATGATTTAATCCTTAAGGAGAAAACATATTTTAGAAATCTAGAATATGAGAAGAATAAAAAATGATATAGTAACATATATATACCAATGAGTCACAAAGCCATAAGGGTAATTAATGCATTAGTGAAGTTAATAACAATACAAGGTGATAGAAAAAGTAATGTTTTCAACTGTAGTTCATATTCGCTATGACAAACATTCCATAGGCATTTTATATGCAGTGCTTTATATATGCAAAGGATAATTTAGTGTGGATTCACTTGAATTTAATTTCCTCTTAATCAAAGTCTCTTATAAAATTCAAAGGATTACTATTTTACTAATTTAAATACTTGAAATAAATAATAACAAACTTACAACCTTTGGTTACCAATTATTTTAGGTATGGGTTCCAATAGATATAGAATGTTCCACAATCCAGCTACATCATCCAAGTCTCTTTAGAATGTAGTAAATAAAAGTTTGAAATGATTACATGTGATCATCCCAACAATCTTTGCTTGAAAGTTCAAGTCCTCCTACTCCTCTTTGATAGGAGTAGCCCCACCAAATCTCCACACCTTCAAGTGTTCTAGGTTTATTCACCAACTCATCAACATTTTGTCCCCATAACTCCTCACTGAGTTGTTCACTATTTTTCGTTCCTCCAATGGAGATGCACCCATATGTACCTTGTGTGCCTTCATCACACAAGACCATCCCAGTATCTTACCTAGGCCTTTAGATCCTTCCCACATGTCAATTAACCCCTATTGACATCTCCCAAATCATCCAAAAAAACAACTTGGCTCTACGACACCCAAAACTCAAAACTGTCCTCTTTGACAGGGTTGTTCACCAGTCATTTCTGGGCACTATTTTTGATTTTATGTTCAAGTTTACCAAAGGATCTATAAAGACAGTCACTTTTTCTTTGTTCTAGTACTTGGGTAGGTAATCTCCCAAAGGCATAGGCTCTGGATCCTCTTCAAACTCACACTAAACTCGCAAATCTCCTCCAAAGGCCAAGAGGCCTAATGGTTGATTTTGTGTAGGAGGTGAACCTTATACTTGATCCCTTTCCAATCCAACTTTGGAGGCATTTAGAAGCAAGAAATTTAAACCTAAATCCAAGATTTGAGGTTCTAAATCATAGTCCATCAAAAGTTATGGGGTCTGATCACTTTCAAATGAAAGTAGACTCTCATACCTCTCGTTTAAACCATAGAACTCCAAACTTGTTGAAAACTAATGTTAAAACATTAATCCAACTTCCTATGGCATTATTTTTCACATTCCAATCCACACGGGCTCAGGGGAAGATAATTACCAGTAAAAAACTATGAAAAATACAATTTTTTGCATTCAATCTTTTGAATTTTCACTACAAATCTTCTAAAAAACCCCTAGAATTGATTGTTGATGCTATTTTTTATGTTGTTCCATCCAATCCAACCATTTTAGGTGGTTTTAGATGTTGGATAACAACATTTCAAAAAGTAGTTATCATTTAGCAACTTTTGCAACAAATGTTGCTGACAACATTTTGCAATGTTGTACAAAACTTGACAGAATTACTCCTAGGGTCTACCCAAGGTGGATCTAACATATTTTGATGTTAATAAAATCAATTATACCATACCTAATACAATTCTACCTATTCATTTTCCTATCAACCTTAGTGAGCCATAGAATTTATAAACCATCATAGGCCACTAGGTTTCACAATTTAGGACTTATTACAAAACTTGGGATCTCTTGATCCTCCTTGGATATTGGCCAACCAAATCTACCTAAGAAAAAATATGGTGGCCTTCTTACCACTTTCTTGTTTTTTTTCCTTGGCAAGGGTTCCTGCACCATACCCCCGGGGTGGATTGATCTCAAGTCCTCTTGAGATAAGTTCTGCCAATGAAGTGTCATGCTTCTTCAGTTCTGCCTCATCCATCCATGCTGCCTCTTCTGTAGGATGTCCAACCCACTTTATGAGGTATTGTATACATTCATTGTTCTTAGTCTTCCTAATGACCTTAGAGTCAAGGATTTGTAAAGCTGCAACATTTGGCAATAGCTTCCTTATCTATACCAAAATGGAGTTGTGGAACAGAGAATGGGCATCCTTCAAAGGAAAAAGGATAGAAGATTTTTTTCAGATATCTTTTGATGGAAATGCTTTGGTAGACATGTATGAAAAATGTGGAAGCACAAAGAAAGGCATGTAAACTGGGTGACATAATACCTCAAAGAGAACATGGTATGAAGGTTTAATGGAAAGATGGATTTTTCTTGAAACAATCAGACATATAAAATATATAATTGTTTGACACAATGCCTCAAACAGATCAAGGTAGGAAAGACATTGGGGAATTTTGTCATCTCTATTTCAGCTGAAATGTCATTCATAAATGTATGCAAAATGTAGAAACATGGGCAAGGTAGAAAATTGTTTGATTAAATGTCTTGAAGTAGTGCGACCTTTTAAAATTACACCCTTAGTTTCTTGGCTAGAAATCTCTTGTTGCTTCCTCCAAATCAAGAAGTTCTTAAATTCATCACTCTTGATGAAATCATCATCTTTTACGAGCTCTTCTTGAAGCAATTCTCTTTCATCTTTACACAACAACAAGGGCAGCTCAACCTCCTCTTGTGTGTCTACCTTCTTGCCTTCTCTGATGCTTTTCCTTAGGCAATGATAATAAGTCATGACACTTGGCACCAAGGTAGTAACCCTGTCAATTCTTTTCCCTGCACTTCGTGCCTTTGAAGACTCTCCTTCCTCAATTATTTGCTTATTTTGAGGAGGCTCATGTGTATCACCTGCTTCTGGAGTATCAGTTCCCTGTTCTTGAATAGGCTCATCAATATTTTGAGGTGGGTTATCCTCCTCATATGAACTCTCACTGCCAGTCTCATACTCAGAGGATGAGTATGCCTTCTCATCTTGCAATTTAGCATCCAATTGAGAGTCCAACTGATTATACAAGATGTCATAATTCTTGATCATCTTGTTGACCTTGGAAATATAAGGAAGATCAGAGAAAAAACCACTAAAGGCAATCCCAACCCTTTTCAACTGTGCCTCCAAATCTATCAAGTCGTGGATTTTACCCAATCTCTTTTCAATTTCTTCCTCATCAAGGATATTCCTAATGATATCCTCCATATCACATCCCCCATTCTCTCTGATAACACCAATACTAGGAACGAGAATTTTCCTTGCATTTTTTATTAAGTCCTTAGGGTCTACATACTTATATGTTGCTGAGGCTAAGTTTTTATGATTTAACCATAGAGAAAGTTGTGGTAGATCCCTCTTTCCAATTGCAAAATTTATTACTTTGAACATCCGGGGAGTGAAAGTCCCTTTCTTGTGTGGGGCCAAGATCTCCTTATCAGTCCAAATCAGTTGCTAGATAAAATCCAACAGAGCAATCCATGGTGGCACATACTTGGGAAGAACATGTGGAGGCTATGGATACCCATAAACTCTAATCAGAGTGAAATTCTTGCCAAGGTATAAATCTCCCCACTTATGATCAATTTGCCACTTATCTTCATACTCTCTAGGCCTTAAAAGCCTAAGCATCTTGACTGGGAGCCCTATGATGTTTGTTCCCATCATATTCAAAATTGGATTTACTATCCAATTTTGAAATCCATTAAATTCATTCTCATTCGAAGTAAAATTCCAAACTCTTAGCCAGAATTGTACTAGGTTTGGTTCACCATGGTTCATCGTCCTTGGTCTCAGCATACCCACATCCATGTGGTCAATATTATAGAACATAATCAAATGCATCAGTAAAGAATAATGCATGAATTTGGATGGCTTACTGTTATCATTGATTGATATCAATCCCTTATGCATCCTGTCGATTACATACTGGATGTAATCATAGTCTATATTGACATGGGAGTTCTACATGTCTAGGATGATCATCGACAAATCTACAGGCATCCTTTCTTCATCTCCATCTACCCCTAGGACTCAGCACAACCCATAAGCTAGGTACTTCATGTAGAAATTGGGAGCTTTAAACTCATATGGGGCTTTCATGTGGCTAGGGAGAGGGGCTACCTACTTACCAGTCCTAGGCATGTGGTGGGAAACCTGGGTTTTCGCGAGCTCTTCTTGTTTGACATATTTCTCCTTCTCCTTCCCCAAGCCAATTTCTGTTGAGGAAGAGGTATATAAATTGAAAGGCTTCATGAACAACCGTCTATCTAAGGTGACTAAGGAAGACTGGTCACTTCTCCGTATAGACTTGGAGATTGGGTCATAATTTCTAGCCAATTCTATCAAAATGTCAACATCCAAGAAGACATCAGGGACCACTAACTTCCCAATCCCAATTTCCAGGCATTATACAGTAGAATTAGCTTATCTCAGTTGCTATAAAAATAATTAAATATATGACACCCTAAAATAGAAGGAGTGATAAGGTCCCTACAATTAGCCATAGAGTCAGTAAAGGTATCATCACTAACCTTCTTATTCTGTGTCGATCCTGAGATCAACTGAATAAACTCTTTTGAATAATCGGGCTTCCCTTTTTTTTTGTCATCCTACTCTTTTATTCCTTCACTGGATGAAGCATGGCTGGCCTCTGGTTGACTCATTCTCTCTTCTATGCAAACACTCCTTTTTGCAAACACTCTTTGAAACTATGGATTGCAATAGCTTTGCTTCACAATTATCTTCTTGAAAATTGATAAGTGCAAGTGTAGGAATGTCTTGTCTATATATCTTTGATCAATGAATGCATGGAAATCACCAGAATCACTACAAATCTTTCCTAAGTCGCCTCAACATTTACTTCTATGCGAAACTGAATTCAAATCCAGGCTAGCCGTAAGGTGAGAAGTTGACAGGTTGCATTCAATTCTCAGAAAAGGCAAAAAACCCATGATTGTATTGTTTTATTACTTTAAAACCTTCAAGAGTTGTCAAAAAACCCTTACTTGAAATCTGATTGGCTAGCTTTTCACCTTTTC
The DNA here is from genome assembly GCA_027943335.1 of Chamaecyparis obtusa. NCBI lineage: Eukaryota > Viridiplantae > Streptophyta > Pinopsida > Cupressales > Cupressaceae > Chamaecyparis > Chamaecyparis obtusa. The sequence goes on from BSBK01008349.1 coordinate 131,278, forward strand.
CATCTTGGCACGATACCTTTTCCACATCAGAGCTGCCCTTTTTCTTTATTGCTTAGTGAACTTAACCATACTTTATTTGGAGATTCAGCAACTGAAGGTGCTTCATGATCTCAGAACATCTTACTCAACCCCGATCTGATTGTGAGATCCAACGACTAAAAAAAAAATCTGAATCTCAAAACACTTGTCTTGACCATGGTTACATTACGAGAACAAGCAACCAAAGCCTTCGCACGATTTCATAACCCTTTCCTTAACTCACATCTGATTACGAGACTCAGCGACTGAAGAGATTCTCGCAATCTCACAATACTTTTCTTAACCTTAGTTACATTACGAGATTCGGTGACCGAGGCAATTCTCGTAATCTCCAGACCTTTTCTTTAACCATAGCTTTATTAGGAGAATGAGCGACTGAACAATTCTCCCAGTCTCTAGACACCTTTAACTCATGTCTGATTTGGAGATCTAGCGACTATAGTATTCTCACAATCTCAAGACATTGAGTCTAACCATCGTTTCATTTGGAGAATGAGAGATAGCCTTTATCTGCAAGTCGCTAGATGTTTCACTTAATCTCGGCAAGTTCTTGAGATTAAGCGCCAACCATTGATCTTTCTCATCATCCATGGTCCTTGCTAAATCACCAGATTTTTCAAGATTTGACCGTTGCATTATGAGAGTCAGTGATAATGGTAATATTATTCACTTTAAGCCTTGTCGCTCGATCTCTGAATGTTAAATCAATAACTGCTAGTATTCTGAGAATTAGCGATCATCCCTATTCGCTAAGTCGCCAAGGGTTTTATCTTAACCATCAACCATCTAGAGAATGCACGATTGAATAAAACTGTCTTCCTCGTTTAACTGTGTCGCTAGGTCGCCAAATGTTAAGTCACTAACCGCCAAAATTAAGAGACCAGGAGATAACTGCCTTCGCTGCTCGTCGTTGAATGTTAAAAGATCACTGCCAAGTATTCAGAGACTTGGAGAAAGCCACGTTCGCTGGGTCGCTGAATAAAATCAACTAACTGCCAGGGACTTAGAGATCAAGCGATAACTAATAGAATATTACTCAGTCGCCCAATCTCCAGATTAATAAACTCGACACTTAGATATTACAAGACATAGAGAATAAAGGGAGACAATCGCCATGTGCTTAATAAGAAACTTAAGTGCCACGGAAAAGTAACATACAAATAGATCATGGGTACGGTTTTTAGGCATAGGCAAAATAAATTTATAAAACCCTATGGAGAACAAAGGATCTATTTCCCAAGCTAAGGCAATTATTCACAAATTTTTGAAGACACGGGAAAATCTGGCTAACACTTTAGATGTCCTACATGGAATTGAACTTGGTCTCCACAATGATAACCCAACATTTTAACCAATTACTTGCGAACCCTTGGACACTTGCTTAAATTTTATAAATGAAATAACAAATTAAGCGAATCTAATATTGGAAAAAAGTTTATGATTAAATACGATTGAATCCAAATAACTAAGATGAATGATATCTCATTAAATCTCGTTACTTCATCCTTATGAACATCATCTAAATATAATAAATGTTAAATAAATCAATCATACTCATAAAAATTAAATTCACACTACTAAAAAATAAAAGATTAATAAGTTTCACTTAAATCTACTACTCATAAAATATGAAGCAATACGTATTTAAATCTAAAATAATTATAACGGAATCCTAATAAAACAACATTGCTTGGACAAAGGTTGTTGAAGACCTAAATATGAACTTTTGAAAAGCATGTGTGTTTTGTCAAGTACCAGTCAAAGAGCATGGTCAGGAGGAGTAATATTACCGTCCCTTAAAAGCATTAATTCAAGAAATTCTGGACTTATACTGAATCTACTGAAGTGGGAAAGAATAATATCTGTTGTTAACATAAACAGTTTTGCAGAGAAATTGACAATTTGTTAGAAATGATTCGGAAATTGTACACTTGAACTCTGGTAATATAATTTGATTGATTGTCAAAAATAAATCCAACTCATCTGTACTAAATGTCAATCTTACTCAAAGTAGTAAGATCATTCGTCTATTAGTGCTTAGAGTATGCAGGTAAGCAGGTATGTAGTACCTGCAATACACATTTATTTGAAGTGCGTTGTCACTTAGAGATTTTATATTTTTACAGTTTATGTAAATACAGTATAATAGTTTGGTATAATTTTTCATTAAAAAAAAATAATTAATATTTTGGATTATATTGAATGAATTATCATTATTCTCTTTCTATAATAAATTTAAGAAATTGGTGAAAGAAAAAGTATGATCTTTTATTCATCATTTTCTTCTCTTTTGCTATCTCATTCTGATGATGGATCATGGAATATGATCTAAAGTCTTGACCCAAAAAACTTTACATAACTTAGTATATTTTTCAATATGATCATGTAAACTTGTTTTTTAATTGATGTTTCAAATCAAAGTCATCTTTTTTTGTTCCATTGTTATTTCATTAGGATGATAGATCATAGAGAACAATCTAATACATTGATTATTTTTTAATAAAAAAAGTCATTATCATTTTCTCCTCTTTTACATAAATGAAAAAAAGCAATATAAAACCTTAATAAAAAAAAAATTATATTATCAAATTTACAAATATCTAAACTAATATCATAGACTACAAATTTTTTGTGTTTTTGATAATATCATAATCCTGATAGAAATAGCACAATATTTATAATATTCTAATAACAATTGACAATTCTTAATGATTCAAAAGAGCTACTCAATAAGCATTAAAGTACATTCATGGATTTATAATTACTAACATATTCTACAAGTTTATACTCAACAAAATAATTTAGAATGAGTTAATAGATGTAATACACCATTAACATTAACTTGCCTGAAATTAAAGCTTGAAGCAAGTTTTAGCTCAAAGATTTAAAAAAATGGTCATTTATAGGTGACACCTAATACCTAATTATAGACACCCCTATAACCAATCCAATACATATTATAAGTCAATAAACACTACATATTCTTCTAATAACTATTTTGGCTAATACTTATGCACATATGTAACATGGGTGCCAATAAAGTTGCACAACTCTAATGAAACAATATAATTTTAACTATCAGAGGTACAAGTGGGTAGCTATTGATACATGTAAAATATTCAAGTGGGCTTTCAATTATCATTTTTTTAAAAATAGTAATTGGAGGTTGGTGAATAAGGAGTGAGAAGTTATTGGAACATTGATGATAACTAGGCCCCTTCCCAAATCCTCCCAAACTTTCTTGAATTTTCTTCATCTCTTATGATGTAGCACTTTCTTCCAACGATCTTGAAATACTTGATCTAGTAGGTATTTTTTTGAACTAAAGCTTGTAAGTTGTCTTTTTGTAATTCACTCCCACTTGTACTTTGTTAAGAAGATAAACAATTTAGTATGCACAACATCTCTCCAATACACATTAGAAAGGTTAGCATTGTTCAACATAGTTCTAGCCATTTTAACAGCAGTCCTTTTCTTTCTTTCAATAACTACATTTTGATGCGAAGTTCTTCAGACAGATAATTATCTTCTAAATACATATTCTTCTCAATATCTATCAAACTCACATGATGTAAACTCATTACCTCTATTAGACCTTAGACACCTGATCTTAGCATCTACTTGATTAAATACCATACCATAAACTTATTCAAAGTTTATATTTTTTCTCTTAAGAAAGTAACCCATGTCATTCTAGAATAATCATCAATAAGCAACATGAAATACCTTTCACCTATTAGTCCTCTTGTCCTTGTAGGTCCACAAAGATATGTATGAATTAGCTCCAAAGGTTTTGAGGTAGAATACTCCTTATTCTTGAACTTGTTCATGTTCTTCTTTCCCATTTAACATTCTCTACATACAGTATTAGTAGACTTGATGATCTCTGGTAACTCTCTCACAGCATTCGAAGAATTGATCTTCACCATGTTGTTGAAATTTATGTGTCTCATTCTCTTATTCCATAGCCAACATTCAGTCCTCTATGCCAACAAATAATTGTTTCCTAAGTTTTCTTTTATGTAGTAGACATTTCCATCAATCCTTGTCCTTTGCAACTAGCCTTCCAGAACCCTTTTTTTCTCTTATTTGAACCCATGAAAGATAATCTTGCAACACTTACTACACATTTGACTCATACTTAAGAGATTATGTCTCAAGCATTTAACATAATAAACATCATCAGTTTTATGCTTACCATCAATGCACGACTCTCTTACCATAAATAGGTGTTGCCTCTTCACCAAAAAATTTAAGAGATCCACCATCAAACGTTTCAGATTCAAGGAATTTTCCTCTATCACCTGTCATATAGTTTGAACATCTGGAATCAATTATATAGGGTTTAGTTTCTTCTCTTGCATGTAAGGAAATCCTCACAATTGTTGAACTTTCACTACTTTTTATAGCATTCTGACTTTTGGACCTACCACTATCATTTTCCTTCATAGCAAAAAAAAATACTTCATCTTTTGAATTATTTGCATCTTCATCTTGATGAATAGATCTCTACTGGGAAAATAATCTTCTTACCCTTATCTCTCTTATCTATCTTTGTATTTTTTTCATCCCTTCTATAACTAACCTTTCTATTATCACTATTATGATTTTATAGTTATCTTCCTTAAAAGGACATCTAGTAGCATAACGACACATTCTTCAATAATTAAAATATTTGAAAGGAAACTTACCATTATACTTTATAGGTCCTTTCTTAATTATTCTTACAAGGTTAGCTTCTTCATCATCTAGATCATTGTTTGTCTTAGGTACATCTTTAATCTTCTTTGTAGTCCTAAATGCAACATCTTTCTTTGCATGTTAAATTTCTTTAGATTTTGCATTCTCAAAACTAGAGATTGATCCATACAGCTGATCCAACGTGTATATATCCATGTCATTACTTTTCTCAATATCATATGACGTAGGTTTGTAGGCTCTAGGCATGGTTCTCATTACTTTCCCCACAACTTCATTATCTTCTATGGTTCCACCAATATCTCTATTTGCACTTAAAGCTTCACTCAGTTGGTGTAGGTAACTCTCAATTTTTTCATCTTCAAACATCATGAGGGCTTCAAATCTATTTTTTAGATTCTACATCTTGACTTGCTTATTTTTTTGTCTCCTTCATAGACACTACTCAATTTCTCTCAAACTTATTTTTTAGTTTTTTATTTTATGACTTTCAATAACTTCGAATCACTTAATCCATTGATGATAACACTTTTGTCCTTTACATTATTCTCATACTACTTAATATCATCTGGAGTAGAGGTATTTCTAGGTAGATGATTGTATCCTTTTTTAACAATATCCCAAACTCCAAATAGAATATAGGGTTCGAATATGATTTCATTTACGCCTTCCAAAACCTATAATTTTCTCTATCAAACTTTGATACTTTGTGATCATTGTCATGTGCCATCCCAAATATTCCTCAAGAGGTTAAGCTTCTTTAAGGAGAAATCAACTTGAATATTGATTATAGAACATACTATAAAACTTGGAGGGGGGAGAGGGGGGGAGGGTGAATTAGCCTTGAACAAATCTTAATATTATTTTATTTTGTCATAAACATTTATCAAAATTTATCTTTATCTAGCTAACCAACAATGAAAGATATTGCAATGAACACAAACACACGAGCACTAGATTTTTACATGAAAACCCAATGTGGAAAAAAACATGGCAACAATCACAATCACTATATGAATAAACTTGAATACAATATGTTAAGCCAGAGTCAAGAAAACTCATTACTCCTAATTTAGCCTCACAAACTAAGGAACACAACCTTAGGAAAAGATACAAGAGACATGCAAAATTGAGATGCATGGTCTCAAGGAAAGATACAAGATTGTACAAGCTTCCAAAAGGACTCATTTTCTTCTAGCAAGCACAAGAGAATGATGAATTCAAATAATGTAGGATCTCTTGATGATGTCAAACATTCACTACCACAAACTCTACCAATCTTTGACATTACTACATTTGACCTCATTTTTCTACCAAAATTTTCGACAATCAATTAAAAAGGTTTAGGTTGGTCAGATTATAGAAGGAAAACTTCCTTTTTTTTTCAATCCATGTCGGTGTTAGTCAAAATTTTGACCAATACCATGTAGGTCAAAATTTCAACCAACACGAGCATAACTTTAAAAAGAAAAAAGATTGCGTTTCTCATTTCATTGTTTGGTTTTTACTTGGAGCGTGCAAAGGAGCTGGAGCATGCAATTGTTTGAACTGTTATTTGGTGAGAGTTTTAGGAGGACCACCTGCCTACGAGGGTTGCCATTGTGATTTGGTGTAAAAGGAGGACTGCCTACCTGCGAGGGTTGCCACTATGATTTGGTGTAAAAGGAGGACCACCTGTAAGGGTTTTCTTACTCTGCATTTGGCTGGCATAGTTTTATTGGTTACATACTTAGGGCCCGTGAGCAATGTGCCAGGGCAACATGTATTGGGTATTTGCTAGGTTGTTTATATATCATACCTTGTCAATTTGTGAAGTGAGTGGATAGATTGAACATCTCTTCAAGTTTAACCTTCGATGCATCCATGGTTTTGAAGCTCATTTGTTAGTTCTGCAAACATTTTATTGAAACTTTTGTGTTGTGCCCGCAAGATACTAAACTCTCTATCAGACCGGCCTGGAAACTCCTTAGTCGGCTTTGTCATGGAGAGTGTACCTTGACTTGCGATTTCTCCATTGGTCTCCAATGCCATTGGGTGAGAAGCAAGCCAAGGAAATGAATTTTAATAACCCAAGTGCTCAGATTTGGGGGAAGTAGCTACGTTGCTTCAAGATTGATGCCCTAGTTAGATATATGTTGTGTTTAAATAGCAAAGTAAGAAAATGCTTGCAGCAGCATCCTATGAATAATCTGGATATATCCTAAATCGAGACTCTTTGCAAACTAGAACTCATAAACAAAAACATGACCATCAGTTTTCGATGCCTCAAACACCCATCCATTACACTATTCAATCCTTTAAGGAACCCAATACATTCCACTATGAAACTCTTTCAACCAAAACCAATATCATTCACTGTTATGTTATTCACAAAAGATATCAAAAACCGATAGCAGGAATATATATAAACTCAATTAGTAATGAGTTCTTGAAAACTATTTTTTTAAAACCATTGTAGACACCAATGCTTTCTTGGCTTACCAAACGGTTTCAAAAAATTTCTTTGTCAACAAAATTGATTACTATCCTCCCCTATGGGATTGTCACAAAGAGACTAATAACCCAAAAACCATTCCTTATGGGACTGTCATGAAACAAAATAGATCATTTATATTTCTTTGCACAATAACAATAAAGAGAAGCCGATTCATTAACATTGTTATGTTCTTCGTAACAGAGATAAAAAACCGCCAATAGGGAATACATAAAGCTTAATTAAAATACATTTCATTCATACTCAAGGCAAACAAAACATTCATGGCTCTCTAGCTAAAGGGCAAAGAGCCCGATACTTTTCCACAATTATTACTCTCTTGCCTGTTCTATTGTCTGTTGACTCTCTCTAACTATCCTCCTCTCTATTACATAGTGTAGTCTATTTAAGACCATATTGGACCATTACAAAATGGTTTGTCTTCCATGACCATTCATATTCCTATATGGAATTTTTCTTACAAATATCCCATATTCTCTTTGTCGAATCATTATAATGTAATTTAACAAATATACCATGGTTCTAACACTTTAATAAATATATCCTTTCTTGACATGACTTAAATGATGTGAAATTCAAAGTTGGAGGTGGTGCCCCTGAACCACATTCCATGTGTTACAATGGTCAGAGGTCATGGAATGACCATATTCAATCAGAAACTCACAAAACTGTCAAAGGAATGGTTCAAACTACTCTGTTAGTCAGAATTAATTGAGTAAAAATACAAATACAGACCTCACAAATGCATAGATGTGGTCTAGGATCAATATCTAACTAGTCCAAATGCATTGAAATGTAAGACAATGACAAAATGAATCCAAAATCACTCTAAGAACTCAAGGAAATTGCATTTAAAAGAAGTTTATTTATCAAAAACTTAGTATAGTCCATACACTAGGCCTCTTATGTCGTACAATGAAACTTTGGCATATTTGATGGACTCCTAGAAACTACCCCAACCAATCTCAATTGGTTGTATGGATTAGTTTGCACTAAAACATAACAAAATCCAATTCCCTCCATTTTCTAATAACCATTGCATTTCAAATTTTTGAATTTGCAACATTACAAATTTGGAGTTTTTGAAACTTTTAAAGATAATGAAGCCTTAAGACTTTGAAATGTGACCCAAATGAACTTATTAAGCATTATTAAAATAAAATCTAAACTATTATAAACTTGTAACACCAAATACCATCCTAGGCTCTTATTTTGGTCCTAAGGCCTATTAGGCCTTTTAAGACTTATTACATATTTGCCATTTGCATTGCATGGAATGACCTTATAGGCCATTATAGGTGCCAATACATTCCAATTGATGTCTTTAGATGTCATTAGGTGCATGGTTGTCATTATGGACTCTTGGTAGTCTTTGGATGTTCTAGGTGCCCCTGCACCATGTTCACCACCTTTGAAAGGATTCTTGTCCCAAGAATCAATCCTGACATTGGATGTTTGAGTCTGAACCTGTACTTTAGGAATATGGTGCCTTGACAGTTGGTTCTTTCTGCCCACTGGACGTCCACATCTGAACATGGTTGTTTACTGCTTTCCCTTCAATAGGACACTTGACTGTACCTATTTGAAAAATCCCAAAAGTCTGCATTTCTAGGACTGTGCAACATTGTCTTATTCAATCCTTTGTCCTTTTCTTTCCAAACTTGATTTGTCCTTCCTCCTCTTCCCCTCATTGAAGAACCTCCTCTATTGCTGCTATTATGTCTTTCACTTTTCCTCTTCAATTTCTCCTCTATTCTAAGGGCCAATTGGTAACATTCCTTCAAACTTCTAGGGTTAGAAGCCACAAATTCATCTTGGATGTTAAATCTTAAACCACCTAAATATCTAGCAACCTTAACAACTTCATCTTCTTCCAATCCTAACCTTATGCTTAGTTTATAGAATTCATTTGTATATGCTTTAACATCTAAATCTCTTTGTTTTAAACTTTGCATTCTTTTATGCATGTGTACATCAAAATCTTTAGGAAGAAAGTTACCTTTCAATTTTGCCATCATCTTGTCCCAAGAGACAATCTTTAGCTTATCTCTTCTCCTTCTATCTGCCTCCTCATGATCCCACCATAGGAGTGCATGCCCTTTGAGTTTTATTTTTTCCAATTTGACCCTTTGATCTTTTGGTACCTCTTCAACTTCAAAGTATGCAACCATTGATGCAATCCAGTCCAAAATCTCTTTTTCTTTCAGACTTCCATCATACATAGGGATATCTCCCCTCACCTTATGCTGTTGAATCTTCATAGCCTTGAATATCCTAATTGTCCTCTACTCTTCAGGATCTATTTGTTCCTCTTCTTCCTCTCATGCCCCTTCCTTATGGGTTTCTTCCTCTTCTTCACTATCAACACCTTCATTTTCTTCTCTTCTTTGATTGGATTCTAGTGCTTCAAGCCTAGCCAAAAGTGAATTGTAAGATTCCTACAACCTTGTGTTCTTCTCCTTCAACTCCTCGATCTCCCTGACAGTACTTGCATTTCTTGGAGGTATTTTCACAAACAATAGTCAAACTTCTTTAGCAAAGTGTTCCTCTATCCCTCTAAGGCACCATTTATTTTTGATAATTTAATTTTAACTTTGGTTGTGTTAACAGAACTATGTTGACTTTATTTTGTATTTATTTAACATGAGAGTTTGTAGATTAATAGGAGTTCATAGATATTAGTGTGCCATAGTTTCCCATCTATAACTAGTGAGATGCACATAACTCATGTACCTCATGCTAGTGTGCTTGGATACTTTGTATACACTATTTTTCATTAGACTAGACATTATCCAAATAGTGAGTATTTATATAAAGTGCTATAACACATAGGTGGTCCTCCTTTTACACCAATTAATAACAGTGACAACCCTCAAAGGCGGTTGGATAATGTCTATTCTAATCCAAGCACACTAGCATGAGGTACATGAGCTATGTTCATCTCACTAGATATAGATGGGCATTAATGCTCAATTGAATGATACATTCCCATAAAAATGTGAACTCCTATTAATCTACAAACACTCATGTTAAACAACTACAAAATAAAGTCAACATAGTTCATTTAACACAACCAAAGTTAAAATCAAATTACTCGAAAAAGTGTTTGTGTTTTGAGTTAATTGGTTTATGCAAATCTGTTTCAGCAATAGGTGATGAACATTCATATTTTCCTAAGTAGTACTTTGAGCATTCCTACCACACATGTACTATTGTGAAAATCATCACAAGTCCATTTGTTGCAAGAGAGAGAGAGAGAGAGAGAGAGTGAGAGTGACGAGGATATTGATGCTCCTCTTACTAGCCGCTACCTTAGAAAAATGAGCAAGAAACCAAAAAAAAATGATTAGCAAAAAATGTTAATTACAATCATTTCTTTTTTGGTTTCTTTCTCATTTTTCTAAGATAACGGCTAAGCAGAGCATCAATATCCTCACCATTCCTCTCTCTCTCTCTCTCTCTCCCTCCCCTACTAGTCCTTTGACTTGTATTAAATGGAATTGAATTTTCAGCATATTATTATCATTCTATTTCTTTGTTGTAAACATGCCATTGGTTCAGTTTTGTAATTTTTTTTTGTGTTAAATGCATTTAAAATAAAGGTCTAATTCTGTAGACTATTGATGTAGAGCCCTCTACTATCACCTTGAATAGGCCAACTCAACTTGAGGATTCAACAAGAAACTTAAATAGAATACACCAAGAAGTACCAAATGATGAATGCTCAATTGTTGTAATGGCAAAGCAATATCAGAACTGCCCATTTCTTGAACTTGATTTTTCTATAGTCCTAATGATTTTTCTTATTTCTTGAACATTGTTGACATACTTAAATGGAATACACAATACCAAATGATGAATGCTCAATTGTTGTAATGGCAAAGCAATATCAGAACCGTCCATTTCTAGAACTTGATTTTTCTATAATCGTAATGATTTTTCTTATTTCTTGAACATTGTTGACATATTTAAATGGAATACACAATTACAAATGATGAATGCTCAATTGTTGTAATGGCAAAGCATCCGAACTGTCCATTTCTAAAATTTGATTTTGTATAGTCTTAATTATTTTTCTATAGTCCTAATAATTTTGAAAATTATTGACAAAGAGTGTTTCTTTTTTTTTTATTATAGTATAAATGATTTTTCTATAGTCGTAATGATTTTTCTTATTTCTTGTCTTTTGTCCCTTTTTTATTTCCTATGTCTGTGCTTCATGATAGGATTTTGTCACCTTCTTTTGATGGTATATTTCATTCACTCTACGTGGAATACAATTCTGTTCACTATTTTATTTCAGCTTGATATTTCTTTCATTTTTCATATACACAGAGACTACACATGTTGATACAAAAATGAGCTATTTGATTTAGGTTTACTTTTTATTATTGTAAATGGTTAATAATTTTTATGGTACCCCTTGGTGTATTCCATATAAAAATAATAAATGTAGTAACAATGGTGTGGTGCATTATTGATATAGGCTCGATGACTCTTGTCAATGTGCCAAACTGTCAATGTGGTGGTGGGCAGTGTGTGTTGAAGACTTCACGGACACAGAGCAACCCTAGACGACAATTTTGGTGTTGCCCAAATAGAAAAAAAGATGCTAATGTGTATATATTTAATATTTCTAATGTAAATACTATTCATTATATTAGAAGAACTAATGTAGATTGGGCATCATAGGGAAATAATGACTGTAGATACTTTAGTTGGGTCAATGACAACTCATTTGCATCTATCCGCCCATCTCCACTTATCCACGATGAAGGATTTGAGTGCAAAACGTGTCAGGCAAGGGCAATTTCTGAAATTATATTTTTACGATGCCTTCTCTGTATTGTAATTGCATATCTTTGTTGCGACCATATGCAGAGTTGAACTCAGGAATTAGTTAGTTTAGTATTTTCATATTGTAACTAATATTTTAATATGGATATGACATAACTTCTCTTTTCCTCAAGTGCGCATATATATGGTTTACATCTTTTTTTAGAATAATTCTTCATGTTTATGGCTCAGGTGAGCCCCAATCTACCATCAATCACATGATTTAACATATAGTATTTTCTTGGTTATTCCATTTGTTCCTTGACCTATGAAGGCCATTTGGTAATTTCAACTACACCTAAGGATCCATTAGTAGTTGTGGAAAATAGGATTCATGTTGCAATGCCCAAGATGTGAGATGGGAAAAGAGAGGCAAGAAGAGTGGAAAGAATCATTTTCAAGCTTCAATGAGGCTTCGTACCACACCCTATCTGCGGATTTGTACGCAACGCTGATTTAGGCTAGAGGTAAACTACATGTGTCATGCAAACAACATGGTTGAATGCAATCTCTTTTGCACATTTTCAAGAGTTTTCCCACCAATACAAGCGTAAATAACACATTGAACGTAATCTACGAACACTATGTGGTATGAAGTCTCACTGAAGTTTGAAATACAAGAGCAGGTGACATGGATCCCCCACATGATAGAGGTCGTGGGGATACTCCTCCCACCCATTCGTCGACAACAATAAACCTTATTGAAATTGTACAAATTAGATAGTAGAAAAATGTTATATTATTATGTTATTTTATTTACGATTTTGGAGTTATTATGATAGTTTTACTGATATTCCTGTCACAATTTGATGTTCAGGATAGGGGAAAAGCACCTGCAACAACAAAGGCAATAGTTGTAGATAAAGATGAGGATATCCCAGAAATCCCTAATCTAATAAATATGTTGAAGAAAAAACTAAAAAGAGTCAATATAGAAATTATTAGCAAAAGAAAATTTTAGAAAAAGCTGCCAAACATCTTAAGACTATGAGGGACTCATATAGAAGGAGTCTCATCTAGAACCCAAAGTACGAGCGTCCTCCCTTTATTCCAGTGAGGGATTGGAATGAATTCATTTTGGATGCAAAAGAGAAAGGGGATACTCAAAGAGGAATTACACCAGCAAATGAGAGAAGAAGGTATGTAATAGTATTAACTACTAGTAGAATGTAATAATGCATGAATTGGTGATCTTTATATCTATATCATGTAACATATTTCAAACTTTTCATAGGTTACAGGACACATCAAAGGCAACAAAAGCCACACTGCAAAAGATTTCACAATAGCTGACAAACATAATTGTAAGCATCATGGTCACATTTTTTTGGAGACAACATAATTGAGTTGTATACTGATGATGATGGAGTGCAACCTCTACTCCTCCGATTCCAAGTTGACACTACGGGATGTAGAACAAATTAGAACCGGAGGTGCAAAAGTTACTCTCCATCATCTAGGCATACCACTCAATTTCATTGTCTCCAAAAAAATGTGACCATGATGCCTACAATTATGTTTCTCAGCTGTTGTGTCCCAGGACCCCTTATGACCCTTTACGACCATTTATGATCCCTAAGATTACATCTTAGAGGTCTTAAAATATCATAAAGGGTCATAAGAGGCTCTTAGGAGGGGCCAGATGAGCTTCCACCTTCACGTGGTTGGCCTTGTTAAGTAGAGAATGTTAAACTATTCTTGAAACAAAGAGATGCTCAATAATTTAATAAAGGGATTACTAAGGGATTCCATTCCGGTGTGGGAGGTGTACTCAGATAGGGAATCCTAGTGGAAAGATGTCTCACACCATCATTATACAGTGGAGAAGAAGTTGAAGCAACAAAAGAGTTTTTGGAGAGCCATGTTTTGGCACCAGTCATGTAGTACAAGCACTAGAATTGAGTTTTTTGGCACGGGCTGGGAAACTTTTGTATATCAACATGTGATAGAGTTTGGGGATTTTTTAGTATTTAAATACATCTGTGGGATGTATTTCAGAGTTCGGATATATGGGAAGAATGGCTATGAAAAAGATATTTCTATTTTTCATTTTGAGAATCTATCCAAAGTGATTTTGAGTCATAGAGGAAATGCCCTAATCCTTCAAAAAGTGCTATTTCGACGAGTTCTGATAACTTGAGGGACATGAAATTATTTGTTGATCACTTGATTTTCTTTTCAACTCAACAGATAATTTTTTGTCCCTCAAGTGATCAGAACTCATCGAAATAGCACTTTTTGAAGGATTAGGGCATTTCCTCTGTGACTTAAAATCACTCTGGATCTTCTCAGAATGAAAAATAGAAATATCTTTTTCAAAGCCATTCTTCCCATATATCTGAACTCTGAAATACATCCCACAGATGTATTTAAATACTAAAAAATCCCCAAACTCTATCGCATATTGATATACAAAAATTTCCCAGCTAGTGCCAAAAAACTCAATTCTAGTGCTTGTACTACATGAGTGGTGCCAAAATAGGGCTCTCCCAATCACTGAATATGACCCGCTAGCAACAAGCAACAGAATGAACTTGTGGACACTTGAAGATAAATATCAGATAAGGGAAAATCACCTACAACAACGGAGGCAATAGTTGTAGATACAGATGAGGATATCCTAAAAATCCCTAATATATTAAATACGGTGAAGAAAAAACTAAAAAGAGTAATGCATAAATTATTACTATTTTGGAAGATGCAAATCCAACCGAGGAGATGCTGAAGAGGACAGATCAATTACCTAGTCATGGACATTGCGATGAGGCCAGTAATAGCATCATGGAAAATAGTAATAATTTTTGCATTGACTCTTCTTTAGTTTTTTCTTCACCATATTTATTATATTAGGGATTTCTGGGATATCCTCATCAGTTAATTATAGTATATGTCACGTTAATGAATATTGTTATGTGTTAATGAATTCATGATTAGTGTTGTGTATTAATGAATGTTATATCATATTAATGGATGTTATGTGATTGTATTGATTGAATGTTATAGTTCATAAATGGATGAATGAAGTGTGTAATTAGATGTTAATGGGGAATTTAGATTGATGTTAGGGGGAGGGGGGGTGAGGCCAGATGAGCTTCCACCTTCATGTGGTTGGCCTTGTTAAGTAGAGAATATTAAAGTATTCTCGAAACCAAGTGAAGCTCAAACTAACATACCTTCATTATTTAATCAATTTCTTTTGTTCTAGGTCTTTGCTCATAAGTGCATTTTGAATGTGTCATTGCCAGGAAACAATCAAATAAAAAACTAGAATGGCCAATAGTCAACTTCTCATTGTCATTGTCTGGCATGATTCAGCTTCATTTTGTGTAAGTATTCTCGTATTGAATGCGTCGACCTCTCTTGGCCTAATGTGGATTATTTCATTGGTTTGTGTTTTTGATTAGGTGAAGTGTTAAATTAATTCCTATCTTCTATTCTTAATTCGTTCAAACTGCAGGAGGGCTTGACAGATATACTCAACATAGAATTGACTGCTAGTTTGGGCAATTGAACACACCGAGTCTTTGGCTTGAGAGAAAGAGTTGGGTAATGTTGTTTTTGGAGACCCATGCAATGGTCCTCAGTGGCCTCTTTTTTTTTAAAGGTATTTTTATATATATGTAGTGTCCGTGTTTTTTTTTAATATATATTCTTTTTGTGTATATGCTAGTGCTATGGAACCTAAATAAACAATTATAAATGTAATAGATAATGTCTTCGATCAAGGAATTGATGTACCACATGTAAACCAAAATCCATGCTTAATGCTATTTTGTGCAAAATGAGTTTGTCTATTAGCATATCATATTTTGTTACACCCTTCATGACTGTAATGTTTAAGTTAAGTATTGATGCAATTTTCTAAAGTAGTAAGTTTTGTTGTCATTGTTTTTTTTCTAATGATTCTGAGGAGATCAATAATTATCAAGGAAAGATATTGAAATGGAAAGGAAAATTTTTTGAGAGGTTACAAATATTGAGTCATCGATCAGGTATACTTTTTTTTAAGTAATCGCTACAGAAATGGTTAAGTTTTCCTAAATTTTTAAAATAATTCATAATTATTCAGTATCATATTCTTAGCTGCAAGTTGCAGGTCTTCATACCATAAATTTTAGAGTTCAACTCTTACATGGACAAAGTTGTAGGTTATATTGAACCATCTGTTATATTTTTTGACTCTTTAGTTGCCAAAAAGATTAAATTCACATCCTAGTTGTCATTGTGTTTGGGACATAAAGATTTATTTAACTAAATTAATTCTTTTAATATTGAGATAAAAAATCTACAAATAATGCCTAGACTAGGGACTGCATAGAAAAGTATCATATGAAGAACTACTAAAATGGCGATATCAAAGTTCCTTACAAGCAATCCACGTATCAAAATCTAGTTGTAGGATTGAAAAAAAAGACAAGATAAAAAAGTTCGTAGGCCCATACAAGACACCCACCAAAATATAGACCATCAATTTATAGAACCCTTGCAAGATATCCCAAGGAACGATAGGTAGTGAAAACCAGATAGATAGAAAAAAGAACATAACCATATGCTGCCTCACCTATTTGAGGTAAGCCAAACTCGGTCCAATTCTCTTAGCAATGGTACATATCCATCCAAGTGCAGCAACCTTCAAAGATTTGCAGTGGTAAAGAGAATCCCCATATTTTATCAGCCTAACATAGTCTTTGGCCACTTTGGCAATGAGATTGTGAGAAATATTGATCTGGCCAAGGGCCAACTTGTAGTGATCTTTATCATATAAAACATTTAGCAGATCTCCATAAAATGGATGCACATCATCTTGGCGGGGGAAATTGTCTTAGCAAATACATCTGAAGCAGTAGCAGAAGAAGAAGTGGTAGCAGAAGCAGCAAATACATCATTGACACTTCTTCGGGCATATTTCATTGACTCCTCAAAATGAGCAGCCTTTATTTCAGCTACCTCATCACTATCATCCTCATCCATTGCCTCGGGGTTCTCACTTATTTTTCTTTCACATTCAATATCCTGTAAAAGTGCAAAGGAAATAGAACATGACAAATTGAAATAATAAGATACAAGTTGAGGAAAACTGAATCAAAAAATGTAAAATTCTAACAAACCAGTTCAAAAAAAACCATTAAGAAATTCATAACCAAATCTAGTTTGCAAAAGCCGTTGTAATTGAAACTCACCTTCTCAATATTTTCTCTAATAGCATACTTGCAAGCCCGCTGACAAATCTCTTTAATATCGGCTCCATTGAATCCTTGGGTATAACAGGCCAATGCCATTAGGTATAATGAAAACTATTTTCTTGGTTGTCATACCATCCATCTCCATCAACAACTAGTTAAGGACTCTATTCGTAGCACCACCAACATCCCCAACACTTCTTCCACACTGCAAACATGCAAACCAATTATGCATCACCAGTCAAAGCCTATCTCTCAAATAGTTCAAACAAAATGAAAAATCCCACAGTTTCACGCAGAGCAGAGAAAATGGATTGCTAGAGCCCGTTGACAAATCTCTGTGATATCTCATCAATAAATATAATGGACGGGGCATTCTTCTCAGACTCCTCAAAAGCCTTCTGGAGATTGCTTTCACTTTCTCCAACCAACTTTGACATGATCCCAAGTCCATTCATACAGAAAAAGAAGGCACCGATTTCATTTGCCACTGCCCTAGCAATTAAAGTTTTCCCAAAACCAGGAGACCCATAGAGCTATATACCCTTTGGGGGCTTCACACCAATAGATTTGAACAGTTGTGGGTGTCTAAGAGGAATCTCTACCAATTCATGGATCACCAGTCAGAATTAGTTGAACTAGACTTTCTTTGTTGTAGAATTGATTTAGTATAGAATATTTTCCAGTAGGATTTTTTTTTTTAAAGCAAGGTTTTTGTAGCGTTATCTACCACTTGAGAAAAAGTTTCCATAGCTAAATTTCCTTGCCACAGTTAATATTTCTATAAAGACTTACAAGTTAGTAAATCCTTGGCTAGAACAGACACATTTGTCACTTTATTAATATGACAATTGTGTACTAAGTTTCCTAACTGTATAAGTCATCGTCATCTTTATTATCTATTGTAGCAAATACATCCGAAGCACCAACAGAAGCACCAGGAAATCAAAATTCAGAACTAAAGCCTCGAGATTGCTGTAGTGTTTGTGCAAAGGCTTGATACTTCCAAATATCAGCATCATTGACACTTCTTCGGGCATATTTCATTGACTCCTCAAAATGAGTAGCCCTTATTTCAGCTACCTCATCACTATCATCCTCATCCATTGCCTCGGGGTTTTCACTTCTTTTTCATGAAGCATGTGTTGCATGATGCATCCAAGGACTATCTTTTGTTGTCAAATGAAATATCATATTAGCACAAGTGACAATATGCTCTTAGTTACGTACATGTCTTCCATGACACAATTTTTTAAAAAATAAAACAAAATATTCAATATTAAATTTTGGCAATCAATAAAGTTTCTCAAACACCCTACTCACTAAGTCATCTACATTCATTCCATGAATTTCAAACCTCATAAAATGCCCATGCGTAAAGAATTAGGAACTGATAGTACAACGTTATAAAAATGTTGGGCATGCTATTGTTTGACCACGTAAAACACACTACAAAATGTTATCATCCCCAAGTCCAAATCATTCCATTAACTTTAAACTGGCTCTTCATATTCTACATAGAAATGGATAATGAAAGCAGTCATAGTTCAGTAAAACTTGCAGTAAGTTCACTACTACAATGCCTTTAATGGGCAACAAGCTTGACATCATCTATGATGGGCCGACACAAATAGGTTGGTGTTCTTTTGTAAAAGCCTCATGACTAGGTGTGTAATGCCCCACCAGGGAACACAGAAGAACTTAACCTAAACATGCATCTAAGTTTGCAAAATATTTTTTTAAAAAAAAGTTAACATACAAGATAAACATCAATGCGGAAGAAATTACCATTTACTCACATTAATACAAACAGCTAACACATGTTACAACTCTCAAGGGTTCCTCGATGAAGATTACATTAACATTAATTAATTAAAATAGATTAGGTATAATTACAAGACTCAATAAATGAATGAAAGATAAAAGCATCATCACATATAAGATAACATAAATACTAGTGGTACCATAAGGTATCCATAAATCTACATCCACTACACATGTCACAGGGTATGTAATATAATAACCAAAAAGAAGTACACATGATATCAGTGAATAACCGATACAAAGATACATGATCACAAAGAAGAAGAAGAAGAGTACAACTCCATCAACGAAGATCAAGAAGGAACAACTACCACAGGGATCATCCAACACTGGTACACAAATGTCAAAATCACAAATGGTAAAAGAATCACTACCACCTGACCTCGTGAACCTAAATGGTCCACTCCCACCATGCTAAGAAGGTAACAACAGATCCCACTTGGATAACAAACATCAAAAAAATCAAGCTAAGAAAAGGATCCTTAAAGCTCTCTAACTCGAGGTGAAAAATTAATAATGCCATGAAAGACTCACTATTCCAGAGGCAACTGACACATGTAGGATAACTAGACTATGCATAGGAAGGTGTCATCATGTACGTCTAACCCTTGAGTTTTATCCTGTAATCTCTCTGGATACCGACACCCAAGTGACCTTACACGGTGTCGATGACCTCTCGTATGGATGAAGCCATCAACTATGCCAATTCATGTCTTTAAAGGTGGCTAGTCATCTTCTCCATTCCCACCTTAGTCTGTACTAGCACTAAGCCAGGATGAGGAAACATATCTTGTTAGGTTCATTTTAATATCTCTCAATGTTATATTATGTTATCACTTGATTATAGATACTTAACAATAAGTGATCCTAGAAGCTACTTGTGGGCCCTGATGCTTATTGCAAGCCACTTGCTACTACATATCTAGGTAAGCTACCCTAGGCTCACAGATCTCACATAGATCAAAATAGGTACACAACCAGGTAATCCCAAATCCAGTTTCACATACAAGAACTAGAAATGATTACAAAGGCACCATAAGCAGAATACAAAACATCATGAACCTATATGGTCAAGTCAGGGTATAATCGGATCTCATAAACACATCAAATTATAATACTGAAAACATAACCAACCGATTCATACCTAACCTTTGTTTTCCCCCTAGGTGATCTAGTGCCCGATAACACATTAAGCAAAGAAGACACTTCAGGAACAAAGAATACAACACTCACGTCATAAAGAACTAAAATTGAACCATAAGCATTTACATTTCATATAGAGCATATTTGAATCTAAGTGTAGAATTACATAAATCTACTAAGATAAACTAATCGTAAACATTAATATAATGTCATAATTAAAGTTCATTTCCTATGTATGTCCTATGTTTTCAATAGAATAAAAATGCCCAATTTCAGTATAAACATAACTCTTAGGAAGATCGAAAAGCACATACTTAAATAGGGTTCCATGAGAAAATAAACTTAAAAGTCATGTTCAGTTAAAGTCCACTTCCTTAACTAAAATTTTCATCATGTTTCTCAGTGCACAATAGTCCAAATAAATATGTTCAAGAATGTCCCTATTAGACATGTTTGCTATTAGGCCTAACGTATAAATGCATAATTGTTTACATCAATAAGAGGGCACTAATGACCCCTTTTACACTTATTTACAAATACTCAAATATATCTGTAAGTGCATTTCTAAATTCATAAATAAACATATATTCAATTAAATTGAAGCCATCTACAATTAATCATATAAGTATGATAAAAGAAATAACATATAAATGGAAATAAATCATCTCTTATATTAACCTTTAATCCAAATTAAATTAAATTAAATTATAAATTAATCAAAATTTAATTTAAATAAAAATTAAATTCAATTTAAATAAAAATTAAATTAACTTAAAATATAAATAAATCTAAAAAAATCAAGACTTAAATAAATAAATAAAAACAATTTAATAAAATTTAATTAACTAAGAAAAAAATAACTTACAAAATAACCAAGTATAATAAATTTAATTTTTTAAAAATAAAATTAAAAAAAAACATTGGGGGGGCTATGCCCCACACCCCCTACCTCCCTGCGCAATGTACCAAAGGGTACCACTGCAGGCCTGCCGCACGGTACCATGGTACCGCTGGCAGGTGGTACTTCCCTGTCGCACGGTACCATTGGTACCACCGGTAGGTGGTACTTCCCTGCCGCGTGGGGGGGTTAAATCATGTGCCCTCCCACATATAAAAAATATATTTTAAAAAAAAATTAACATTTTTTTTATAACTAAACAAACTTAATTTTTACAATGCATTTTTAAATAATTTTCGACAGAAATGAATAAAAAGAAATGAGGTAAGTATATATATTTTTAAAATACAAGCATTTTTTTATATTGAAGAATATAATCATGCAAAGTTGATTTATCTATCCTCTTTTACTTTTTTTACTGTCATATTTTTTTTACTGTAATGTACTTTTATAGAGAGTAACATATTTTTTTCCAGATTTGACTTTTATACCCATATTGGGATTTTTTATCAACAAATTGATTTTCTCTCTAATGGGTAAATTTATTTTCCAAACCATATATTCAAAATATAGACTAGATCTAATGATTTGTTTTCTAGGAGTTTTATAGAGAATCTAACAAAAAAAATTTGTCAGCATAATAGTACAATGCTAAATTTTAATAAATACATAAAATCAATTTCACTAGGGTTTCCTAAAAACCCAGAATTCACAGAAAGCAGAGATCTAACTACAAAGACACATTTAAAATTTGCACAAACAAAGAAAGCCAAACAATTACAAAATTAAACTTACAGGCAGGATTTCAAAGCCTATTTTGGATCCAATGCCAGAAACTGAAATAGAAAACCTTTGAAAAAACTGTAACTGCATGATTCCTCTATGTATGAATTCCACCTGCAGATCTGAATCCATGAAGGATGCAAATGCCAAAATCTAGATGCACAATGCATCCAAAACAATAAACAAGCACAACAAACCAAATTCTCCAAAATCCAAGCACACAATCTCTTCCCATAATTCTCCTCCAAAACCTCTCTAATCTCCCAATGAATACAACTCCCCCTATTAGGAATTCAATTCCCCATTTCATGCAAACCCTTGAGATGACTCAATAGTTAACTCCTAATCAAACTCCAATTCCCAATTTGAAAGAAAATCCTAATTAATAAATTAAAATAACTTTATTTTGCACAACTCAACTTTGATTTTTTAGAACAAGTTGATTACTTTTGAAAATAATTCACTTTTCAATAATGCACATGTTATAATTTAAAAATGTATTAAATAGATTAAATATTTAATGCATCCTAAAACCATGCAATCAAATATTTAATTATTTAATAAAGTACACAAGCATAATTAAATCTAATTACCAATTAAATAATCAATTAAATCCCAATAATCAAGTATTTGACTTTAGATTAATTTTCTCAATTAAACATAGGAGCATAATTAATATTAAATTTCAACTATAATCATTAATCAATAAATCACAGAAAATCACCCACATAAGTAGTACATCAACTAAAGCCAAACGAGATAAAATCACACAAAGCAAAACCAAGCAACACTAGAAAGGGATCCACGAATTCCTGTCAATTGGACAAATTTGGGTAGGGTAGTCAAACTGATACTTGTCCAATCCTAGGACAAATGGGTTTAGGTTAGGGTTTTGGATCTGTGTTATCTCCCCTCTCTTGCCATTTGAGATAGTGCGATAGCGAACGCTCATCCTGATAATTTAGGGAAGTCGATGCCTGGTACTTGCAAACCAACATACAAAACCTGCATGTACATACATTTATAAATATATAACAGACAATGGCGGGGATCAGCCGATTGTGTGGATCTCACAAGCAAGTAACTATGACTTTGTTCCTCAACCACATTAGACACGTCAAATAGAAATATAAAACAAACACATCAACCAAACACATGCAAGTATGGGTTCAATAAAACCATAAGCATTAATAATTTCTTAACATATAATCTATCATCCTAAAATAATCCTAACATTTATAAAATCAGACTAGGGGCGGGGTACTACATCCACCCCCCCAGGATTAGGCTTACTCCTGGAAGCCTAAAAACAGATAAGGATATATATCCCCCAAGCACAAAGATTTACTAAAAATAAAACATAACATCTGAAAATAAGCTATAAAATAAGATCATGCTATACAGTCATTAAGAACAATATAATATCTAGTTTAGGAACAAACTAAAAATCACATTGATCAATCATTGATTAATAATTCAAAATCGATCTAAACCTTTACTCATTCAAAATTATAGAAAACATCTAGTAAACAATTGCATAAAGAACACACTCATATCTATATCAATAATACGTTGAGAAGTTCATGATAATCTATTTAATGCAACATTAATGCAAACATATATGATACACAATGATTCTAATTTCACATAGAAAACATACTACCATCTCCGCGATGTCCTCCCTTATACATACTATCAGGGGTTCATGATGAACATGATAGAAACAACACTTATCACAAAATAGGGCCAACAATACCAAACATTCGGAGTAGCCATCACAAAACTCAAAAAGGTAAAACCCAAGTGGGGGAATCACAAGTCCAACATTAAATCATAAGAGCGCTCAATTTTCAAAAATAAATTAAGTGTGACTAGCATCCCAAAATAGATAATGAAAAGAGAGTTTGGTGACTAATCCAATCATAAGAAAGTTCAAAATTTCAATGCTAGCCCATACACAACACAAACAATTCATCAATCAACCAAAAATAAATCATCAATCATAAAACATTCACATAACAAGGTGACTATGGGTAGCCACACTCAAAGGAGTAACCGCTTCATGACATCCAAAGATACTTCACCCTAGATGCATTAGAGAAGGTAACCATACACAAAAATAGTCCAATCACCTATGACCATCATCAGGCAAGTGATATCTCAAAGACTTTTAAGAGAAGCAAGAACATAAATGTTTAGATGTAATTTAATGGTTCTTACACACAAAAGAGTTATATGTCTATGTTTAGTTTCAAGTTTTAATAGTTTAGACATCTAATGGGCACACAACTTCCCAAAGTTCCCAGTGTAGAACTCGGTGCTCTAATATCAAGTGTAATGCCCCGCCAAGGAACCCAGAAGAACTTAACCTAAACATGCATCTAAGTTTGCAAAATATTTTTTTTTTAAAAGTTATCATACAAGATAAACATCAATGTGGAAGCAATTACCATTTACTCACATTAATACAAACAACCAACACAGGTTACAACTCTCAAGGGTTCCTCGATGAAGATTACGTTAACATTAATTAATTAAAATAGATTAGGTACAATTACAAAACTCAATAAACAAATGAAAGATAAAAGCATCATCACATATAAGATAACATAAATACTACTAGTACCGTAAGGTATCCATAAATCTACATCCACTGCACATGTTGCAGGGTATGTAATACAATAACCGAAAAGAAGTACATATGATATCTTTGAATAACCAATACAAAGATACATGATCACAAAGAAGAAGAAGAAGAGTACAACTCCATCAATGAAGATTAAGAAGGAACAACTGCCACAGGGATCATCCAACACTGGTGCACGAACGTCAAAATCTCAAATGGTAAAAGAATCACTACCACTTGACCTTGTGAACCTAAATGGTCCACTCCCACCGTGTTGAGGAGATAACAACAGATCCCACTCGGATAACAAACATCAAATAGATCAAGCTAAGGAAAGGATCTTGAAAACTCTCTAACTCAAGGTGAAAAAGTAATAATTCCATGAAAGCTTCACTATTTCAGAGGCAACCGACACATGTAGGATAACTAGACTATGCATAGGAAGGTGTCATCATGTACATCTAACCCTTGAGTTTTGTCCTGGTAATTTCTTTGGATCTCGGCACCCAAGTGACCTTACATGGTGTCGATGACCTCTCGTACGGATGAAGCCATCAACTATGCCAACTCATGCCTTTAAAGGTGGCTAGTCATCTTCTCCATTCCCACCTTAGTCTGTACTAGCACTAAGCAAGGGCGAGGAAACATATCTTTTTAGGTTCATTTTAATATCTCTCAATCTTATATTATGTTATCACTTGATTATAAATACTTAATAATGAGTGATCCTGTAGCCACTTGTGGGCCCCAGCCCTTATTGCAAGCCACCTCCTACTACATATCTAGATAAACTACCCTAAGCTCACAGATCTCACATAGATCAAAATAGGTACACAACTAGGTAATCCCAAATCCAGTTTCACATACAAGAACTAGAAATGATTACAAAGGCACCATAAGAAGAATACAAAACATCATGAGCCTATATGGTCAAGTCTGTATGTGACTGAATGTGACCTCTAAATCAGGCACAACACAACATGGTCATTATTCACTTGATAGAATTTGGGAGAGAGTATGAAGAACTCAATCCAAATTCCATGGTGAGGCGACCTGTTGCCTCCTATGTGAATGGGGTGTTTGAGTACTCTCAAAATGAGAGCCAACAGCTGGGAGACCAATTCAACAATGGAGGATTTGAAAGCAAATATGAGCAAAATGAAACTAAGCTAAGAATGAATGCAATTAATCTAAAAAACTTTGAAAGAAATATGAAATGCAGATTTTTATTTGATTTTGAAATCAAGATGATATTAGACTAAGAACAAGTAAGCAAATTTAATCTAAATGTGAAATGCAATTACACTAATATGAGAAATTAAACTAGATAATGCAATAAAAGAGCTTTGAAAATAATGAGATATGAGACTAAAAAATGCTATAGTGTAGATGCTCTCAAAAATTGCTCTCTCTTGAAGAAAAAGAGCCCAAATAAATAGAAGAGCCAAGAGGAGGAGGAAGAGTTTCTTGATTCGAAACTCCTGACCCTTCATATCCCTTTTGGGACAAATAAGCATGAATTACTTTATTAAAAGAATGGAAAATGCCACATGAGGACCTTTCGAATATCTCAAATTATTAATTCAAGAAAAGGTGTCCATTCAAATAATAAGCAATTAATTAATTCCTTTTTTATGTGTATTAGCCAAAGGGGGTGGTTTGATTTAATTTAATTTAAAGCACATAGGACTTTACAATTAAATTAATGTATCATAGAGATAATTTAGCTAATAAAGTCAAAGAGACTTAGGAATTAATTTTAGTGTTTGATTATTGCAATTTATGGTCTTTGCAATTGACATCAAGTCAAATTAAGTCAGGTAGGAGAGAGAAAATTATCTAGGGAACTAGGACTTTGGTGATGTAAAATCGAGATAATGCACCAAAATTGATGAAATTAAATAGGTGCCAATTTTGGGGTATTACATTTGCCCCTCTTTGAATTGATGTGCGAACAACGCGTTGATTCAAAGAATAGTCTGAAGTGACAGATGAAAGTAGATCAAAGCATGAATTTTCTGAAGTCTAAGTTAGATTGCGAAGACAATGGTCTTAGAAGAGAACCGGAATTGGGGTTAGATTGCCCCAATACCAATTGATGAAGATGCAGATTTAGGACTATCTCCGAATCAGGGTTAGATTTCCCCAATACGAAGCTTAGTCCTTCGAGACCTGGGTTAGATTGCCCAGATAACGGTCTAAAAGAGATTTTGAGAGCTATCTCCAGAACGAAGCTTGACTCCTAGGAATCAGGGTTAGATTGCCCCAATACCCAAAAGTTTTCAAGGACCATCTCCAGAACGAAGAGTGATCCTTGAGGATTCGAGTTAGATTGCTCAGATACCTAAGAGATAGATGATAAGATAACAAGATTCGAGGCACCAAGATGCCCCTAGCGATGAGAACTGATGATTCAAATCAGACTGATTCAAGAATAGATTCGACAAGATTCAAATGATGTAATCATCCTACCCCCTCGGGAGTGAAATTGAAAGATGACATGTCAGAAGGATGATTGATAGCAAGAGGTTGCAAATAAAGATAAGATCAAAGATCCAGAAGAATAAAGCAAATCATAAGCATTTTGAAGCGATCCAAAGGTCTTGCTGACCAAATTTGACTAGGTTGACCATGGTTGACTAAATTTGACTTGATGAAAAGAAGAAAAGATTTGAGAACATGATGCAAAGATGAGGATCTAGCAGGAAGATGACACCAAAAGGCTGACTGTAAAAGCATCTGATCCAGAAGGAGTCCAATATGTAAAACGTGATTTTGAGCCACTTAGAGATGTCAGATTTTGATTTCGATCCTGAAAAAGGATGCAGCCAAGATGAGACTGGGACAAAAGATGAGAACCTTTGATGAGAAGATCCATAAGAAAGCAATCAAGAGAGCAACAAGAAAGCACTCCAAATGCAAGCCTAGAATGAAAGATGCAAGTCTAAATGCAGGCCTAGGATGAACAAATGCAATCCTCCAGACTCGGCTGTTGGACTCATCATATTTATCATCATTGAGTTCGTTTAAGCACGGGACAATCATAAGATGCCATACAATTCTCCCCAACATAAGAATATGAATATGACATAAGTCTTAAATTTGTCGGAATGAGGTGTAAGCATTAAGGCACAAGAAGCCAGAATGACCTGAACACCTATTCCTTTTAATCTAGCAAGTTAACATAAGCATTAGAGCATAAATGCTAGAATGACCTGAATGTCTCTTGCGAACAAACACACCAAACATGCAAGAGATCCTTCTTTTGCCAAAGATTGCTCGCAGTGACCCTTACGTTCACTTAACAGGACGAGCGTTTACAATTTCATCAGTAGCAGAAAGAAGTCACTCAAAAGACAAGGAGAAGAACCAACCTCACCAAAGCATCCATATAAAAGGAGTCGAGGTACGCATGGCCATCCAATACGAGATAGAGGCTCTTACAGACGGACACCCCTCTTAAATGAATTCTTTGGATCATTGGAACTAAACCAACAAACAGAAAGCAAAAAAAGCAAAGCAAACAAGCAAGCACTCAAAGAAAACAAAGCTCAACATGCCTCAAAGGAACATACAATTAGTTTTAGTTTCAGTTTAAGTTCGTGTTCAAGCGGATTGAAGACAATTTGGAAAGATAATGTTTGAAGTCTCAATGAGATAATGACAGTAGGCAGACGTAGTGAGAATCACTGGTGATTGATATAAGGGAGAAATCCCAAAGAAGAGAGATCGAACGAAAGCTAGGTATCCGCAGGCAGGCATAGTGGGAACCACTGGAGACCAATGCTCAAAAGAGTTTTCGAAAGTGATAGGACAATGCCCCCTAGACCAGGCAGGTGGCCCCAAGTGTGAACCAGTTCCAATCCATGAAGAGTCGAGGAAAACTCAAAGACAAGCGCATGAGCTAGCAAACCAAAGTAGGAAACAAACTAAAGCAGGAAAGCGGGAAAACAAACTAAAGCAGGAAAGGAAGGAAACTAAAGCAGGAAACTAAGAGCCAAGCGACGCTGAGATGAGATGTTACTTCAGGAAAAAAGAGGCGCCTGTTTACCAGGTTTTTACCATCTTGGCAGAGATTCTATTTTTGCTACCATGACGCCTGTTTACCAAGTTTTCATCAATGGCACATTTTTCTCTTTTTCAATTTTTTTGTACTTTTCTCTTTTTTTTATTTTTTTGTATTTTTGATCTTTTCATTTTTTTTGTATTTTTTCAAATTTTCTATTTTTTTTTTGTATTTTTGAAATTTTCTTTTTTTTTTTGTATTTTTCACATTTTCTATTTTTTTTGTATTATCAAGGCGCCTGTTTACCAGGTTTTCACCAGGATAATAGATACATCAAAGCGCCTGTTTGCCAGGTTTTCACTAAGATGATCATTTTTTCAGGACATTTTGCAATTTTTAGGATTTTTTGCAATATATCAATTTTTTTGGATTTTTTCATGACCAATAAGTATGTACATGAGCATACTGAGAATGTCATCTGTAGAACTTCTTCAAATGAAGAGTGTTGATGGGCTCTTTGAGTTTCTCTCCTTCAGTAGGAATCTCTGAGAACGTAGTATTTGTAGCAGTAGGCAACCAAGAAGTTGTAGAATCAGAACCAGATGTTGTAGCGGTAACAGGAGATCCAACCAGTAGTTTCCAACCATCAAGAGATCCATAGTCAAGGAAAGATCACTTAAGTGAGACCCACAAATATCCTCATGGACACACCTTAACTCTTCATCAGATTTCCCACGCTCTAAACGCTTAGGGAGAGTACGTTCTAGATTTTTCTTAGTCATGCCATTAGGAATAAGGAGATACTGATACGCACTTTGGGAAAAGGTAAGATGGAGTGAAGAGTGTAAAGTATGAGAGGCAAGGGTGATGGAATGGAGGGAAGCATGAGAATTTTGGAAGCTTGAATGACAACTTTGATTTTTTCTTTCTTTGGAATCCACATAGCTTTTGAACTTTTTCTTCTTTACTCTGAGGTGCTTTTGATGACAATGCCTATAGAATAGATTTCGAGATCCATTTTTTATTTTATTTTCTGGCTTTTGATTGTCTTCTTCTTTTTGAGGACCTTTGCGGTCTTTTGAACACCTATGTTGCTTTCCTTTCTTCATAGTCACATGTTGATTAGATGGGACATGGTGACCTTGAGATATAAGTGGATTCTCATTATTTTTATTTTTATGTTGCACATCCAAGTTACTTCCAAAAGACTCGGGAATTGTGGATGAAAAAGGCTTATATGACTGGTTTAGGTGGAGAGATGGAGATGGAAGTGGATAGGCCACTTTTCTGGGAGATGAAGGGGGAAGAAAAGTCAATGCGATGGGCTCAAGTGCAAATATATCAATATCATCCTCATCATTCATGAATGCATTAGATAGATCAAGAAAGTAATCTTCCATAGAGCGTTGTTGATTGTGAGTCATCTTAGAAGAGTCAGATAAGTTTGGAGGAATATTATGTGAGCCTAACCAAGATAACCTATTCCAAGAGTCAGGTCCCCTTTCAGGTGGTAAGAGTGCACGAATAGGAACCATTTCAATTCTGGATCTACCAATATTCCATGAAGCTATAACAGAATGGGGTCTTACATACCCATGATTTTCTAGAGCAGTAGGAGTATAGCTTGGAGTAGATGGCCTAGGAGCCATAGGAATGATCTCCACAGGAGGGTGGAAAGGATCATCATCAATAGCTTGATCTAGAGGATCATAACTTTCTCCTCTTTCTGAGTTGTTAAGACTAGCATATAGGTGCATAACATCAACTGGTATTTCTGTAGTAGCATCTGATATAGAGTCCCATTCAGCTAGAGACATAGTCGGAGGCATATTTTCTTCATCACTATCATCTGTCAAAGGAAATGTTTCTTCAACAGCAAGATCTTGTTCAGTAGTAGGAGCAGCAGAGTAATCTGAAATAGGCATACCTTGGGGCATACACAAGATAAGGGAAGCATCCAATAGTTTCTCCCAGTCAGTATGTGTGCCATTGGAGTTGGCAATAGTAGGAGTCTGTTCAATAGCAGAAGTGGTGGAACAATCTAGAGTAGGCATACCCTAGGGCATACCCAAGATAAGGGAAGCATCCAGCAGTTGCTCCCAATCAGTATGTATATCATTGGAATCAACAGTAGTAGGATTTTGTTCAACAGTAGAAGTAGTAGAACAATCTAGAATAAGCATACCTTGAGGCATACCCAAGATAAGTGAAGCATCCAATAGTTGCTCCCAGTCAGTATGTTGGCCATTAGAGGGAGTGACATATTCAGTAGTAGCTGTAGTAGTAGAAATTTTTTCAGTAGAGTGTATAAAATCCTCCTGGTGAGGATCAAGATCATGTTCTTGAAGCACTTGAGATGGTAGATAAAACTCTTTCTGGTAGTCTGAATCAGAATTTTGATCATTCAAAGGTCTTTCATATGTCATAGGCTGAATCTGTGTTTCTTCATCATCTAAATCTGCATGTGAGTGCAAGCTGCAGCTAGGTTGGTCAAGCTCATAGCTCTGATAGCAAATACCAAATCCATCTTCAGAAGGTTCCTCATAGGAATGTGGAGATGGAGGGAGAGTTGTCAATGACAAGACAGACTCAATCTGATATTCCCCCATTCCAATATCTTTGATTTTCAAGGTCTTTTCTATTTCTTTTAGCTTAGCATCATAGAACTCAATGGACTCTCTATTAGCAGGAACAAAGCTGTCCGTCGCTTGGGTAAGCATCTTAGCAGAGCAAGTATTTAGGCTAGCACTATTGTTAATGAGGACGTGGGGGATACTCTTGGGGCCTATCATAACTTCAGTGTGTAGGGGAGCATCATGCAGATGGCTTAAGGAATGATCATCTTCTTTGGAAAAGCACAAATAGTGAGGTGAAGTTAAATGACCCACCATAGATTGGAACTGATTGAGATCGAAATCTTTGGGGACATTTTCCTTAGTGAGGGCTTTATCCATAGATAGTTTTGGTTTGGATGTCGAAGGTTCAGGACCTTTGAGCATGATCTTTGCACGAGATTGAGGGATAGCGTTCGCACAAGCTGGAGACTGTGTGGATTTATAAGAGGGAGACGCAGGGCCTCGCAAGACAAAGGGAGTTTTGGGTTTAAGAGTATCCCCACTCCCTGGAGCAATGATCATGTCATAGTGAGAGATCCAAGGTTTCTTTCTAGCAAATCTGGAAGGTGGTTGAGCTTCTATCGTAGCCTTCTCAGTGGCATTGACTATTTGCATGCTAGAGCTAAGATTAAAGACAGACTTTGAGGGTTTTGGCATGTTAGAGCTGAGATTGAAAACCAACTTTGAAGGTTTTGGCATGTTAGAGCTGAGATTGAAAACTAACTTTGAAGGTTTTGGATCTCCCATCTTGTTGGTAGTATTATGAGAGATCGTGAAAGAGTTGATAGGTTCAAAAGGATCAATAGGTTTAATTTTAGAAAGTGACCCTTCAAATTCTTGCTGGTCTTCAAACAATGGGTTATAATATTCTTGAAATAGTAAGTCAGACTGTATCTGAAACAATGGATTGTAATACTCTTGGAATGACGAAGAATGTGAGGATTCCTCACGAAGTTCAGATTTTGCAACAGATTCGGAATGATCTATGTCTTGATTATGAGGTTTACTTTGATCTTGATCAGCATTCTGAATGGGATAAGTCTTGCCACTTCGAGTCATGACAGTCATAGACAAAGGTGTAACGAGCAAAAATTCGGGATGAAGCTAGACTCTGTCTCTAAGATAACGAAAAGGAGATAAATGGCTAGAACAACCAAGATGCAAGATGAACCTGGTACGAATTGTCAAAAAGAGATGGCTAGAACAGCTGAGATAAGACAATTGCAACGCAAGGTACAAGAGCACAATGAGATAAGGTAGACTAATGAGAGACAATATGAGTCAAAGCAAAGATCGATCGATTCCTAACTCAAGACAACTAGTTTCTGACGATGAACGACAGGAAAATAGAAAAATAGATCACGGACAAAAAGGCAGATTAGATTTATGTTTTTTATCAAGCACATAAGACAACAATCAAGGAGTTCAATCAAACAGTCTTCAAGCAATGGGCAAGGGACAAAGCAACCTTGCGCATGAACAAGAATAGTGACTTAGTATTTCTACTCCCTAAGGACTCTACTTGTGTATGTTCTTGAAAATGTTTTAGCAGGCACTTAAAACACAACAACATCCTAGCAAGTTGTCTACAAGGATATACATGGATTTTCTAAAGGGAGTCCTCGATATATGCAAGGTACGTGAGGCACAAATCCATAGATGAGAAGAATCCAAAATCACACAGCCGGGGGGAGACGATAACCCAAATCTCCTCCTTCACTTCTCAAAGGTATAAAGTTCTTTGAGGCTTAGCCAAGAGTGAAATATAACTCATTCCCAAGAGAGGTGTCTTTGGATTCACCTCCCGATATTTATACTCCATTGGAACACGAGAGTTAAGGTCGTCCCTTGAGGTGATGAAATCCCCAAGAAGGCCTTCTAAAAAAATGAAAAGTAAGTAATTCTCTATCAAAAAGTATTGAAAAGCACTAAAGGTGGAACACTTAACGCTTAAAGCAAATATGAGGTGAGTCCACAAGGTGGAACACTTAACACCCCACATAAGCTACAAACGAGTCCACAACCTAGAAAACAAGTGAGTTCCAAAAAAGCACAAAAGGGTTGCCTAGTGGAACAATTAACGCTTCTTTCCTATAGACCCCTCCCCTTTAATGTGGCGCTGAGATTGCAACCACAGGGCGAAAATGAGGGGCCGGTGGATTAGCGAGTCCAATAACCCAAGATAGCAATCTAGATCAATCATAAGTAATCTAAGACTGCTAATCAATACTACTCATAAGTGCAAGAGGGTTTGAATCATGGAATATTTAACTTTCCAAGTAAACATGAAGTGAGTCCACAAAGTGGTGCATTTAACTCTTCATGTAAACTAGGAATGAATCCATGCCCTAGATTACTCAATGAGATGTTTTGATATTTGAAACCAAGAATTACTTAATGTTTAAACACAAGCATTCACTTAAACACAAATTTGTATGAAAGAAAATCTATGTTCATTCATTTCCCATTAAGAGCATCAATTAAAATGTGTTCTATGAAAGCATGTAAACACTCAAGCCAAACACATGAGAGGTTCAATTTTAATTCCAAATTCCAAATGTTTTAAAGATTTTAAGAACTCACCTTAGGTCCAAAGATCTGCAATCCATAATTTAGCACACATCCGAAAGTATAGAATCAAGACAAATCAATGACAAACCGTAAGATATGTAACATTGTTGTCTTCAAGACAGTCTTTAAAGATTGATTTATTTGACCCATAAAATCACAATATTAAAATTTCTGGAAAGAATGAAGTTTTTAGCTAACATCAATAACTACCATTTCTCAAAATTATAAGGTCTTATGATTCAGTTTGGTTCCTCAACCATTAACCTTTTTAGACTGCAATTGTTCTGTCATAAATCAGATTTAAAACACCAAACCCTGCCTAGGGAATCACATATCTTTCTTAAAATGAATCCAAATGAAACAAAACCAATTTCACATTAACTATTAATGAATCTAGTTTCCAAATATCTAAGCCATTTATTTTTCCTATTCATAAATCATTTTCTATGAGCAAATCATTGCCTGCAACTCCAATACAGATTGTTAAAAACTAGTTTTCACTCAAACGCCCATAACTTTCACAAATCTACATGAAAATTACTAAAACTAAAAGTAAATGAAAGCTAATTCACATATCTTTCCAATGAATATTATTAGAGATCCTGATTCTTCATAATTTGTCCGTACCAAACATTTCAATCTGACTGTATTCAGAGAATTTCAAATCTGCAAATACCCAATTTCACCAAAATGATCATAACTTATTCATTTCTTTATAAAAATGAACCAAACCAAAATCATTAGAAATATGATTCATAATTCTATCTATCCATTATTATATTACAAAGTTTTCAGACTGTAAATGGCCGTACAAGGCATGAAACCAACACTAAAATTGAAAAACCAATCAAGAATGAGGCCAGAAATTGATCTTTTCTGCCCCACGATGGGCGCCAAAATGTATGTGACGGAATGTCACCTCTAAATCAGGCACAACAAAACATGGTCATTATTCACTTGATAGAATTCAGGAGAGAGTATGAAGAACTCAATCCAAATTCCATGGTGAGACGACCTGTTGCCTCCTATGTGAATGGGGTGTTTGAGTACTCTCAGAACGAGAGCCAACAGCTGGGAGACCAATTCAACAATGGAAGATTTGAAAGCAAATATGAGCAAAATGAAACTAAGCTAAGAATGAATGCAATTAATCTAGAAAAATTTGAAAGAAATATGAAATGCAGATTTTTATTTGATTTTGAAATAAAGATGATATTAGACTAAGAACAAGTAAGCAAATTTAATCTAAATGTGAAATGCAATTACACTAATATGAGAAATTAAACTAGATAATGCAATAAAAGAGCTTTGAAAATAATGAGATATGAGACTAAAAAATGCTATAGTGTAGATGCTCTCAAAAATTGCTCTCTCTTGAAGAAAAAGAGCCCAAATAAATAGAAGAGCCAAGAGGAGGAGGAAGAGTTTCTTGATTCGAAACTCCTGACCCTTCATATCCCTTTTGGGACAAATAAGCATGAATTACTTTATTAAAAAAATGGAAAATGCTACATGAGGACCTTTCGAATATCTCAAATTATTAATTCAAGAAAAGGTGTCCATTCAAATAACAAGCAATTAATTAATTCCTTTTTTATGTGTATTAGCCAAAGGGGGTGGTTTGATTTAATTTAATTTAAAGCACATAGGACTTTACAATTAAATTAATGTATCATAGAGATAATTTAGCTAATAAAGTCAAAGAGACTTAGGAATTAATTTTAGTGTTTGATTATTGCAATTTATGGTCTTTGCAATTGACATCAAGTCAAATTAAGTCAGGTAGGAGAGAGAAAATTGTCTAGGGAACTAGGACTTTGGTGATGTAAAATCGAGATAATGCACCAAAATTGATGAAATTAAATAGGTGCCAATTTTGGGGTATTACAAAGTCAAGGTATAATCAGATCTCATAAACACATCAAATTATAATACTGAAAACATAACCAACTAATTCATACCTGGCCGTTGTTTTCCCCCTAGGTCATCTAGTGCCCGATAACACATTAAGCAAAGAAGACACTTCAGGAACAAAGAATACAACACTCACATCATAAAGAACTGAAATTGAACCATAAGCATTTACATTTCATATAGAGCATATTTGAATCTAAGTGTAGAATTACATAAATCTACTAAGATAAACTAATCGTAAACATTAATATAATGTCATAATTAAAGTTCATTTCCTATGTACGTCCTGTGCTTTTAATAGAATAAAAACACCCAATTTCAGTATAAACATAACTCTTTGGAAGATAGAAAAGCACACAATTAAATAGGGTTCCATGAGCAAATAAACTTAATAGTCATGTTCAGTTAAAGTCCATTTCCTTAACTAAAATTTTCATAATGTTTCTCAGTGCACAATAGTCCAAATAAATATGTTCAAGAATGTCCCTATTAGACATGTTTGCTATCAGGCCTAACGTATAAATGCATAATTGTTTACATCAATAAGAGGGCACTAATGACCCCTTTTACACTTATTTACAAATACTCAAATATATCTGTAAGTTCATTTCTAAATTCATAAATAAACATATATTCAATTAAATTGAAGCCATCTACAATAAATCATATAAGTATGATAAAAGAAAGACCATATAAATGGAAATAAATCATCCCTTATATTAACCTTTAAATTAAAATATAAATTAACCTAATTTAATTTAAATATAAATTAAATTCAATTAAAATATAAATTAAATTAACTTAAAATATAAATAAATCTAAAAAAATCAAGACTTAAATAAATTTTAAAAAAACAATTTAATAAAATTTAATTAATTAAGAAAAAAACAACTTACAAAATAACCGAGTTTAATAAATTTAATTTTTTAAAAATAAAATAAAATAAAAGCATTTGGGGGGGGGCTGGGCTCCACACCCGCTACCTCCTTGCGCACGGTACCAAAGGGTACCGCCATAGGCCTGCCGCATGGTACCATGGTACCGTCGATAGGTGGTATTTCCCTGTCACACGGTACCATTGGTACCACCGACTGGTGGTAATTCCCTGTCACGTGGGGGGAGTTAAATCCTGTGCCCTCCCACATATAAAAATATATATTTTAAAAAAAAATTAACATTTTTTTTTATAACTAAACAAACTTAATTTTTACAATGCATTTTTAAATAATTTCCAACGGAAATGAATAAAATGAAATGAGGTAAGTATATATATTTTTAAAATACAAGCATTTTTTTATATTGAATAATATAATCATGCAAAGTTGTTTTATCTATCGTGTTTTACTTTTTTTACTATCATATTTTTTTTTACTGTAATGTACTTTTACAGAGAGTAACATATTTTTTTCCAGATTTGACTTTTATACCCAGATTGGGAATTTTTTATCAACAAATTGATTTTCTCTCTAATGGGTAAATTTATTTTCCAAACCATATAGTCAGACTATAGACTAAATCTAATAATTTGTTTTCTAGGAGTTTTATAGAGAATCTAACAATGAAATTTTGCCAGCATAACGGTACAATGCTAAATTTTAATAAATACATAAAATCATTTTCACTAGGGTTTCCTAAAAACCCAAAATTCACAAAAAGCACAGATCTAACTACAGAGACACATTTAAAATTTGCACAAACAAAGAAAGCCAGACAATTACAAAATTCAACTTACAGGCAGGATTTCAAAGCCTACCTCGGATCCAATGCCAGAAACTTAAATAGAAAACCTGTGAAAAAACTGTAACTGCATGATTCCTCTATGTATGAATTCCACCTACAGATCTGAATCCACGAAGGATGCAAATGCCAAAATCCAAACGCACAATGTAGCCAAAACAACAAGCAAGCACAACAAACCAAATTCTCCAAAATCCAAGCACACAAGCTCTTCCCAGAATTCTCCTCCAAAACCTCTCTAATCTCCCGATGAATGCAATTCCCCCTATTAGGGATTCAATTCCCCATTTCATGCAAACCCTGGAGATGACTCAACAGTTAACTCCTAATCAAACTCCAATTCCCAATTTGAAATAAAATCCTAATTAATAAATTAAAATAACTTTATTTTGCACAACTTAACTTTGACTTTTTAGAACAAGTTGATTACTTTTGAAAATAATTCACTTTTCAATAATGCACATGTTATAATTTAAAAATGTATTAAATAGATTAAATATCTAATGCATCCTAAAACCATGTAATCAAATATTTAATTATTTAATAAAGTACACAAGCATAATTAAATCTAATTACCAATTAAATAATACATTAAATCCCAATAATCAAATATTTGACTTTAGATTAATTTTCTCAATTAAACATGGGAGCATAATTGCTATAATCATTAATCAATAAATCACAGAAAATCACCCACATAAGCAGTAAATCAACTGAAGCCAAACGAGATAAAATCACACAAAGTAAAACTAAGCAACACTAGAAAGGGATCCACGAATTCCTATCAACTGTACAAATTTGGGTAGGGTAGTCAAACTGATACTTGTCCAATCCTAGGACAAATGGGCTTAGGTTAGGGTTTTGGATCCATGTTATCTCCCCTCTCTTACCATTTGGGATAGTACGATAGGGCACGCTCATCCTTACAATTCAAGGAAGTTGATGCCTGGTACCAGCAAACCTAAATACAAAACCTGCATGTACATACATATATAAATATATAACAGACAATGGCAGGGATCAGTCGATCATGTGGATCTCGCAAGAAAGTAACTATGACTCCGTCCCTCAACCACATTAGACACGTCAAACAGAAATATAAAACAAACATATCAACCATACACATGCAAGTATGGGGTTAGTAAAACCATAAGCATTAATAATTTCCCAACATATAATCTATCATCCTAAAATAATCCTAACATTTATAAAATCAGACTAGGGGCGGGGTACTACAAGGTGCATATTTGAATTCTTTTGCTTTGATGTCCTTAATCTTGGATAAATGCCTAATTGGAAAACCTCGTGAGATAACAAACTTTGAAGGATGAATATTGAATATACCTTCATGCTCTATTGTTCCACTCTTTTATCGAATGACCTTTGATGTCTTCAATGCCTCTATTGCAGTTATGAAATTTAACTTTTCCTCATGAGGATGTATCTAGATCTGCTCCTCAATGTACGTCTCATTAACCTCAAAATCAGAAGATAACGCCAAGAGCTTGAGTTCATTCTAATAACGCCTTTTGATAGTTTGTGACTTGTCCATAAATATTGTTGATTACAAGCAAAATACCAACTCTGGTCTTTTACCATATTATTTTTCTCAAGGACCAACTCTTTTGAAATATTAGGGTCATTTTGACTATGTAGTCACTTTGGCCTTTCATTTAGACTTTTTTTTTTCTCTGATTCTCAACCTGGTAATCTCGTCTACTTGGCTAATATAGGGATTGAAAAACATGCCTATTATACTAATGTTGCTTCTGCTCAAAGTTGACCAACTTGTCACCAAAGATTTGCAATATGCCATTTATTTCTAAAAGCTCTTTTGATGATGTTGTAACAACATTTTCTTGGGCTTTTATTTGGTTATTTAAGGTTATAATTGATGGGACAAAAACTATGACAAGCATAATTACTTGTGTAACTAGCTTTATTTTAGCAAGATATGACATTGGAGGCCTAGGTAAAATTTTACGATCCATGATTAGGCTATTTTCACCCCTTATATAAATTTCATAAGCTGCCGGTAATGTTGTACCATCAAAATTTTCAATTTCGAGGAATTTTCCTCTTTCACTTGTCATATAATTTCAACATCTAAAATTAATTACCTACAGTTTAGGTTCTTCTCTTGCATGTAATCCAGCCTCACAATTGTTGAACTTTCACTATTTTCTGTAGAATTCTAATTTTTGGACCTACCACTATCATTTTCCTTAATAGCCAAACAAAACCACTTCATCATTTGAATTATTTACATCTTCATCTTGAGGAATGGATCTCTAGTGAGCATAGACTCTTCTTACCCTTATCTCTTTTATCTATCTTTGTACTTATTTCATCCCTTCTATAAGTAGGCTTTCTATTATCACCATTATGATTTTTATAGTTATCTTCCTTAAAAGTACATCTAGTAGCATAATGACCTATTCTTCAAAAATTAAAATACTTGAAAGGAAACTTACCATTATACTTTTTAGATTCTTTCTTTGAATTATTCTTACAAAGTTAGCTTCTTCATCATCTAGATGATTTTTTGTCTCAAGTACATCTCTAATCTTTTTTGTAGTCCTGAATGTTGCATCCTTCTTTGCACATTGAATGACTTCAAATTTTGCATTATCAAAAGTAGAGATTGATCCATAGAGCCAATCCAATGTGTATATGTCCATGTCATTAATTTCCTCAATAGCATAGAACTTAGTTTTTTAGGCTCTAGGGATGGTTCTCGTTACTTTCCCCACAACTTCATTATCTTCTATGATTCCACCAATACCTCTATTTGCACTTACAACTTCATTTAGTTAGTGTAGGTAACTCTTAATATTTTCATATTCTAACATCAC
Source organism: Chamaecyparis obtusa (assembly GCA_027943335.1). NCBI lineage: Eukaryota > Viridiplantae > Streptophyta > Pinopsida > Cupressales > Cupressaceae > Chamaecyparis > Chamaecyparis obtusa. The sequence goes on from BSBK01008349.1 coordinate 171,497, forward strand.
GAGGCTTTCAAATCTATTCTTTAGATTCTACATTTTGAATTTCTTATGTTTTTGTCCCCTCTATAGATACTAATTTTTTTCCAAACTTGTTTTTTAGTTTTGCAGTTTATGACATTCAACAACTTTGAATCATTTAATCCACTAATGATAACATTTTTTTCCTTTAGATTATTCTCATGCTACTTGATATCATCTGGAGTAGAGGTATTTCCAGGTGGAGGATTGTATCCTTTCTTAACAATATCCCTAACTCCAAATAGAATATAGAGTCCAAATAGGATTCCATCCATACCTTCCAAATGATATAATTTGATCCATCAAACTATGATACTTTTTTATTATTATCATGTGCCATCCCTAATCTTCCTCATGCGATTAAGCTTATTTAATGACATATCAACTTAGATACCAATTGTTGAACATACTATAGGACTAAGAGGGGGGGAAATTAGTCTTGAACAAATCTTAAAACTTTTCTATCATAAACACTTATCCAATTAGCTTTATCTAGCTAACCATCAAAGAAAGATATTGCAATGAACACAGACATATGAGAAACATTTTTTTACATGAAAACCTAATGTTGAAAAAAATATGGTGAGAATATCAATCACTATATGAATACACTTGAATACAATATGTTAACCTAGGGTCAAGAAAGCTCATTGCTACTAATATGGACCCGCAGACTAAGATGCACAACCTTAGGGAAAGATACAAGGGACTTGTGAAATTTAAACACATGATCTTAATGAAAGATACAAGATTGTACAAGATTCCAAGAGGTCTCATTGTCTTCTAGCAAGCACAAGAAATTGATGAATTAAAATAATGTAAGATATCTTGACCATGTCAAACATTCACTGGCACAAACATTTCCAATCTTTGATATTCACATATCTACTCTTCCACATTCACATCACATTGATTTCACATTTAATCCACACTCATTCCATGCTAAAATTAAACTTATGCATTCCTATATATATTAGCTTGATCATCAAAAAGCTCAAGTAGGTCAGCCATGATAGAGATAAATAATATTTATATACAAAGTTGGCCACCATGAATACTCACACTCAAAGTGGTTGGTTGTAGGAGGTAAATGAGACCATCATACATCATATAAGACACCTCCCAAAATTTATTTAATGGAGGTACATGCAACACAATATCTCGTATTAATGACATCAAACGTAAAACATGTAGTAAAACATTAAAACACGTTAACTAGTTGGCTCAAAAACATACTCCAATACACATACTTTAATGTATCTATAAACAAGACATGGAAAGATCCATAACAACTGTACAATAAAACTCTAATGCATATTTTTACTAAAAGATAAAAATTCAATGAAGATAATCTATTAAGTGCCCTAAAGACCAACACAGACAATGATGTCAAACAACAAAATAACATATCTTTACTTTTCGATAAAATTAACAAAAGGGTTTTGAACTAGAACACTACAAAAAATCCTAAACAAGTTCATTGAGTTGAACACCAAAAGGCATCAATGTAGAGCATTATCCTAACCAAACGTGACAACCAACCTTATAGTCAACAAACAACAAATTCCAACTTCAACCTTTGAACTATTGGGGACCTAAAGACATGATAGTGCAACATTCATAGACCATATATATTATAACTAAAATCAAAATTCATCAACTTCTTATGTGCATTAATGTAGAGCATTCTCCCATAAGGACTTCAAACACTCTATCTTGCATATTCTAGCTTATCATACTATCACCTTCCTAAAACACCACATACTGACTTGATATCACCACCAGACATCAGAACAACATTTGAATACTTATTTTCGGACATCTATCACTTTCAAGGCACCAGGAAACATAACATTCCATCAAGTTGGCCACAATAGAAATAGTAGTTTGGCTTCAATGACAACACTATGTAAGGAAACTCAGGTGCAGAAATAGCTTCCTACACTAATCTCTAAAGGAAAGTATTGTGCAAATTCTTTTAAATCCTTACAATTTCAGATTCGTTAACTACTTTAAAAATGATATTGTAGCCATATACCATGGATACAGAAAATAGAGAATGACACAAAGATTTACCCTAGGGAAAACCTTTCGGTAAAAACCCCAGCACTCCAAAACCTACACAATGTATTTATCAAAACTATTACAGTTTACAATACACTTGCAATGCAAGTTCTTTCAAAATATTTCCAACTCTTGAAGACAAATCACGGCAGCATAAAAAATGTTCCAACAATACACTAACTTCACCTATCTTCGCAACCCTAAAAAATGTTTATATCATGCGCTTCCCTTTTTAGGGCAACTTCCAAAGATAGCCGTATTAGGGTTTTACCATTCTTTGAGAAAATAGGAACCCGATGATTGTAGAAGAGTGTACAGTACTCAACTTTATCAGTTGTCACATGTCTTTCATGTCTTCACCCGTCATTGAATCTTCCAGACATAGCTCTTACGTGTCATAGGAATCCATCATAACCATTTCAGCCATGATCTCCTTACACACAATTCAAGATGCTGACACATCAAGTGGAGTGACACATCAACATGCCAACTAGACATGTACACTCACACTTAGTTACATTATTTGCAAGAAATACATTTTACAAAACAAATAATAAGAATAGGAATTATCCAAGGTTGAGACACCTTATTCCTAACATTCTCCCACTTGTCGAACACCTTGTAAGAGCAACAGGAACATAACAGGAACTAACCACTATAGGCCAAAAGGCCCATAGACTCCGAACACCATCTGAACTTCTCAGTGCCCACTGGTTTCGTTAATGCGTCTGCAAAATTCTTCACAGTATCTACCTTCTCCAAATTTACCTTTCCATCTTCCACCATATCTCTCACAAAGTGAAACTACGCATCAATGTGCTTCGTTCTGGCATGAAAAGTTGGATTCTTTGCAAGGCAAATAGCGCTCTGACTATCACACCAAATAGTAATCTATTCTGCATCAACACCAACATCAGAACACAATCTCCTAAGCCAAATGGATTCCTTATAAGCATGAGTAGCAACCATGTACTCAACTTTTGTAGTGGACAAAGCAACCACAGATTGTCGCTTACTCATCCAACTGATAGCACCACCAAACATAGTGAACACATAAGCACTGGTCGATCTCCTACTGTTAATATCACCTGCCCAATTTGAACCCACAAACCCATGAATACAAATTGAATGTGGAGATCCAGAAGAGTTACCATGGTAACATATGGAGTAATCTGATGTACCCCCCAAATATCTGAATACTCGCTTAACTGCATCCCAATGTACCCATCCAGGGTTAGCCATAAACCGACTCAGGACTCCCACTGCTTGGGCAATGTCTGGTCTAGTACAGACCATAGCATACATAAGACTGCCAACTGCACTAGCATAAGGTACTCTACTCATGTCCTCCACATCACTAGGAGATTTTGGACAATCATCTACAAATAACTTTGTTCCCATAGAAACAGGAACACATAGTGGTCTACAATCTGCCATGCTGAACCTATCCAACACAGACTTCACATACTTACTCTGACTCAACCAAAGTTTTCTGTTAGACCTATCTCTACTGATTTCCATACCCAAGATGTACCTTGCTACCCCAAGATCTTTCATCTCAAACTATGCCAACAACTGAGATTTAAAATCAGAAATCATACCCTTACCCTTCCCAAATAGCAACATATCATCAACATATAATGCAACAATAAGAAGGCGATCATTTTCAACTCTGAAATAAACACAATGATCTGATTTCGATCTTACAAATCCAATTGACAACACAAAGGCATCAAACTTAAGGTACCACATCCTAGGAGATTGCTTCAAACCATATAGAGATTTCTTTAATATGCAAACAAAGGATTCTTTACCTTTAACAATGTACTGCTCAAGCTGTGACATATAAATCTCTTCCTCCAAATCACCATGAAGGAAAGTTGTCTTCACATCCATCTCTTCTATCTCTAAATCATATGATGCAGCAAGAGATAACAAAAATCTAATGGATGTCAACTTTGCAATAGGAGAGAATATTTCACCATAATCTATTCCCTCTACCTGTGAATACCCCTTTGCAACCAATCTAGCTTTGTACCTTTCAACACTACCATTTGCACAAAATTTCTTCTTGAACACCCATTTACAGCCAACAGATTTTCTCCCTTTAGGAAAAGGTACAAGGTCCCAAGTTTTTTTCTTCTCCAATGAAGCCATCTCATCATCCATAGCCTCAATCCAGGAACTTGCATCTTCCATGCCCAAAGCCTCTTTCACAGATCTAGGCTCATCAGTGTTATTAATCAAAGCAAAATCACAATTGGAATCTAACATAGAATAACCAAACCTTTCTGGTTACTTTCTTTCTCTCGTGGATCTCCTCAAGGGCTGAGGTTGAGGTTGTTCTTCCTCTTCTTCCGAACTATCAGAGCTCTCCTCATCATTTGTCCCAACATGGTCTCTTTGTTCAATCTTCTCAAGGATAGGAGGAAACTGAACAACATCTTTTTCCTTTTCTTTTTCATCTGGTTGTAGCACAATAGGAGAAGGTGTTAGCTCTCTGAAAATTAACATTTCTACTATGCAACACCTTACTAGTCACAGGATTCCAAAGCTTTTATCCTTTCACACCAACACTATATCCGATGAAAATACATTTGATAGCTTTTTTTTCCAACTTAGATCTTTTCTCCTTTGGAATATGTGCATAAGCTTCACAACCAAAAACACGAAGATGTCTAATTGAAGGCTTCTTACCAGACCACACCTCCATGGGTGTCTTACCAACAAGAGTTGATGTAGGAGATCTATTAACCAGATAGCAAGTAGTGGCCACAGCTTCGGCCCAAAACCTTTGTTCTAAACCAGCTCCACTAAGTATACTCCTAGCCTTCTCCATCAGTGTCCTGTTCATTCTCTCTGCAACTCCATTTTACTGCGGGGTATAAGGAGTTGTCTTATGCCTCTCGATACCTCGTTCTTTACAGAACTATTCAAACTCTATGGAACAAAACTCACCACCATTATCAGTTCTCACACACTTGATTCTTTTACCAGTCTGATTCTCCATGAGAGCCTTAAATTCCTTGAACCGACTGAAAACCTGTGTCTTACTTTTCAAGAAATATATCCAAGTCCTTCTGCTGTAATTATCTATAAAAGATACAAAATATACAAAATTGGAGATAGAAGGAACTTTTACAGGACCAAAAACATCAGAATGAATAAAATCCAAAAGTCCAGAAGACTTGTGAGAACTGGAGTAGAACTGAACATGATTTTGCTTACCATAAACACAGTGTTCACAGAAATCAAACTCGAGATTACAATCATTTAGCCCCTCGATGAGATTTTTAGTTTTCAAGGTCCTAAGACCCTTCTCACCAATGTGGTCGAATCTCGTATGCCACAACATTGTCTTTTCTAGAGGAAGCTTGCCTTCCAAAGTGTTTGCACCCTTAGGTACACTTACTGCACTGCCATCAAAACCCATTGCCATAGTCTTCTTTACCTTTCATTCAGATGGTGGGGATGAAGTGATAGCCGCTCTCTTCTTTTGAACAGAAGAACTATTGCACTGAGCAATGCATGCATCAAGCTAAAACAAAGTACCTCTCCTAGTACCTCTAGCGAGTACCATAGAACCTCTCATCATCTTGCATCCATCTTTCGAAAATATAACTTGCACACCTATATCATTTAGCATACTTACAGATAATAGGTTTCGTGCCAAACCCGGAATGTGCATAACTTCGTTGATTCCCTTTACTTGTCCATCAGGAAATCTGATAGTGACCCTTCTGCATCCAACTATCTTTAGGTGAGAGTCATCACCCAAGTACACCTTTCCACCATCGAACTCTTCATATTTTGAGAACTAGTTTTGATGAGAGGTCATGTGAAAAGAAGCACCCAAGTCTACCAACCACACATCATCAGATGCATGCACTAATACATTTGGGGTGAAATTGCGACGGCAATTTGCGACGGCAGGCAAATGTCATGCGGTTTTGGCCCTTTTTTTTCAAATATAGCCCGACACCGTCGCAATTTGCGACAACAATACATTTGGCACTGTCGCAATTGCGACGTTGTCGGGATATAAGCGCAAAATTAAAAAGGAACGTTGTCATGTGTGTTTTCAACAGCGCTGTAACCCTCCGTGAAATCACATCAGGATATAAGGGCAAAAAAAATAAGAACGTTGTCATTTATGTTTTCAACAGCGCCGTAACCCTCTGCGAAATCACATCGGGATATAAGGGCAAAAAAAACAAGAACGTTGTCATTTGTGTTTTCAACAGTGCCGTAACCCTCCGCGAAATCACAGCTACAATTTCTGAGTACGTTGGGTTTATTTTTCTTTTGTCATTATTATGTAATCTGGTATTCAACTGTTAGAGAGCTAAAATACCCAGAAATGAGGACATATCTATGTTGAATTTATTGTTAGCGGCTTTGGTTATTTAGAAGTTTAATTTTATTTGTTCATCTTTCAAGCACAAACATTTTGTGGACCGTAACGTCTTCATTGTTTCGGGTATGCAGTGAAACAGCCCTAACTTGCAATTGCGATGTTGTCGGGATATAAGGGCAAAAAAAAAAAGGAACATTGTCATTTGTGTTTTCAACAGCACCGTAACCCTCCGTGAAATCACATCGGGATATAAGGGCAAAAAAAACAAGAACGTTGTCATTTGTGTTTTCAACAGCGCCGAGAGAGATTCCCTCCGCGAAATCACAGCTACAATTTCTGAGTACGTTGGGTTTATTTTTCTTTTGTCATTATTATGTAATCTAGTATTCAGCTGTTAGAGAGCTAAAATACCCAGAAATGAGGACATATCTGTGTTGAATTTATTGTTAGCGGCTTTGGTTATTTAGAAGTTTAATTTTATTTGTTCATCTTTCAAGCACAAATGTTTTGTGGACTGTAATGTCTTCATTGTTTCGGGTATGCAATGAAACAACCCTAACTTGCGACTACCTTCACGGTACTTGTGTACATTATCATGTTGTCTTTACAGTGACTGTCCTCATTCAAGTGGCAATTACACAAGGGACAGTCACTGTGAGATGTCCTCATTTGTGACAAGGACAGTCACACTTAGGACATCTCATAGTGATATTCCCTTGTGTAATTTCCACTTGAATGTATTGCTATTGAACCACATTAATGCTTTTTTTCTTCAACAAATGAGGACAGTCACTGTAAAGACAACATGATAATGTACACAATTACCAAAAAATGATCTTGTTAATTGATGTAACACTTTGTCTTGCTCACTCCCTATCCTTCACTAGGGTCTCTTTAGGCCAATGTTTTGACTTGATAGGGTACTTAACTATCCCTACACTCTTTAGGTATCTCTACCCAAGATCCCACTCCTTCAACTAGTGCACACCAACAAGAAATACAACGAACTCTGCTCAATACCAATCTAGCTACTAGGACACTCCTAGTCTTGTCTTCACAAATTGAAACACATTCAACTAGAACTTTACTCCATGGAGAGGCTGGCCACTAGGACCTCTATTGGTTTCAATATTACTCCTTCACCTATACTTTTCATCAGTACTTCAATCCGGTTCATCAAACCATGCCAATTGCACCCAAAAATAGGCTGCTAGCAATTAGGCCTTTGTCAAGCCTTTTTTTTTATATTAAGCCACCTAAAGGGCTTAGGATTCAGATGCCCTTTATTGAGAACTCCAAGATATCTAAGGTCTTCTCCTCCTAGATTTTTTGTACACCAACTGCTACAGCCATGCCTGAAAACAAGTATTTTGACACAACTTGGACAGTCTGACTAAGAGTTTGTTTTCTTAGCAGCCAAAGAAACTCACCCAATCTTCTAATTTGACTTGGGGCTTCTTTAGATGTGTGTCTACCTCTCCATGAGATTTTAGTTGAAGCAACCAATGCATTCAACTTGTTGTAATCTTCTTGTAATGATTTGTCATCCCTAACTGTGCTCAACTGACTCACCTAGGACATCATTGCAAACATAGAAAATGAGCTTCCCAGGGCCCCTCCTTCCAAACATATAGTACATGGAGTCTCCTCACCCATTCCAAGAGCCCGTACAAAATTGACAATGGAATGATGAGCTAAGACTCCATTTGTTCAACCTGCCTGGTTCAAACCAATGATAGGGTACTTAACAAAAGAATTAACAAACTAGTTGGAATGCTTCAAAACTCAAAAAAAACACAACACAGAATAAAAAAACAACTTGAACTAACTTTTCCAATAGACACTGCGAGCTATCTAATCCATTAATCAACTGAAAACAAAGAAACAAAAAAACTCAAGAATTCACTAAAACCGTGTTACTCTACAAATCTTCTTAATTCCAAATGTTTTTCCCCCCAACCTTTTGCACAGATCGATGGAGGCCTCTTATAGTTGATCTGATGCCTAATTCAATGGTTTCATATAGTTACATAACCATCTTACTCGAAAATGCTACCTTGCACAAATGTTGTCAATGTTGTGAATGACAACATTGACAACTTGTTACAACCTTTGGGATTTTGGTTCAAAAATTATTGTTCAAACACCATAAGACCCTAACCATGACTTAGTTAGGCTATTTAGACCTCACATAGGCCACTTCTACACTTCTTTGCCCAATTTGACCCCTAAATGCTTCATTCCCACTTTTGCCACAATATTGGTAACTTGGGTACAAATTGGCACTTGCCTTCACAAAGGTCACACATGAGGACATCTCACAGTGATCGATTGTCCCTTGTGTAATTTCCACTTGAATGTATTGCTATTGAACCACATTAATGCTTTTCTTCTTCAAAAAATGAGGACAGTCACTCTAAAGACAACATGATAATGTACACTCACTGTAAGGACAGTCACAAATGAGGACATCTCACAGTGACTGTCCCTTGTGTAATTGCCGCTTGAATGTATTGCTATTGAACCACATTAATGCTTTTCTTCTTCAACAAATGAGGACAGTCACTCTAAAGACAACATGATAATGTACACTCACTGTAAGGATAGTCACAAATGAGGACATCTCACAGTGACTGTCCCTTGTGTAATTGCTGCTTGAATTACACAAGGGACAGTCATTGTGAGATGTCCTCATTTGTGACAAGGACAGTCACACATGAGGACATCTCACAGTGATTGTCCCTTGTGTAATTTCCACTTGAATGTATTGCTATTGAACCACATTAATGCTTTTCTTCTTCAACAAATGAGGACAGTCACTCTAAAGACAACATGATAATGTACACTCACTGTAAGGACAGTCACAAATGAGGACATCTCACAGTGACTGTCCCTTGTGTAATTTCCGCTTGAATTACACAAGGGACAGTCATTGTGAGATGTCCTCATTTGTGACAAGGATAGTCACACATGAGGACATCTCACAGTGATTGTCCCTTGTGTAATTGTCACTTGAATGTATTGCTATTGAACCACATTAATGCTTTTCTTCTTCAACAAATGAGGACAGTCACTCTAAAGACAACATGATAATGTACACTCACTGTAAGGACAGTCACAAATGAGGACATCTCACAGTGACTGTCCCTTGTGTAATTGCCGCTTGAATTACACAAGGGACAGTCATTGTGAGATGTCCTTATTTGTGACAAGGGCAGTCACACATGAGGACATCTCACAGTGATTGTCTGTAATGTCCCCTTTTTGGCTAACTTGGAAAACAGGAACAATTACTCCACTTCTCAGACTTACTCTATCAGATACTTACAATTAAACTAAGTAATGGAGGTTACTTAAGATATCAACCGCTATTTCAGATTCAATCACAATATGTGTGCAAGATGATATTGATACCAATATGTTTAATAGCACTGTCGGATATAATGATATGAAATATGCTATGAATATGATGTTTCCTATCACTTATAGTGATAGTATAATGATGGTATGTCTGATATAAACAATATCGATATACAATCAATAAGTATTGCTTACAGCAATGTATTTGTTGTGTCTGATATGATGATGTAATTATGCAAATGTGTAATATCGCTATGAGTGATATGTTGCTATTTCAGATTCTGAATTATATGCTTGCAACTTCAAATATTGATGCTATTTTTGACTATCCTTTCTATCTGTGCAATCATGGTGTTGTCTCTGATCTGCAATGATAAACTTGAAACCAAACTGCCAAAGGCAGATGCTCTATTGAGTATATCCAAATATGGATAAGTAAATAAAGTTCTAATGATGCCTTGAGTGACTGACGAGAATGCATTCTTATATTGTCTTTAACAAATGAAGAGATGCTATGAATGAGACATGTCTTGTTTCTTCCTCCATGTCCCTTTGTTAATCACACCTTTCCATAATCCGACAGTTCACATAATATTATTTCATTATTTTCTAATCATAGATAACTCCCAGATTGACTCAATATCAAATCTTTTTATGAAGGTAATCTTCCCTAATTGGTAGTGCAACCAGTAGTTAACATCCATTGTGTTTGTATTAGTTTGGTCTAACTATCATTAGTATTTAGTCAATCGATATTAACTCTTGCCTTATCCCATATTGTTATGATGATATCCAATCTTTCTACTCTGATATAAGTCGATATCATTTTCTGATAATTGTCCATTTATTGGTTGATTGCTGGTAATGGAGTTTGATCTTCAAATTGACTTCCATTCCTGTTAATACTTAAGGATACATTGTACTTATTATACATGACTGATGCCTCATTCATCAATAGCTTGTGATATAATCACTGATGCTTTTGTGTTTCTACAAGATGTGGTTTATCTCAGACAATCGATAATCTTTCAATCCTTTAGTCGATATCCTCCTATGTGGTGTCTATTGATATAGATAGTAGAATTCAATCTAGTTTATGTTATTGTCATGATAACATAGGAAGTGATGGTGCATATTTGCTAGCGGGTCTTCATGTTTGATATTGCTTTATCGGATATGTCATTGTCTAAACTTGTGCAATTAATGATTATTTATAATATATGAATGGTTATCCTTCTTGCTTATCAATACATCTTCTGAAACACATAGCGACCTATCCCTTATTCATATCATGTTGATCTTGACTTCATAGTATTTGGTTCATTAATCATCCTCTCATGGTATCGATGTGTAATGACTAGTGATTGTTGTATCACTTCTTCATTCCTCATCGTGATAGATAATGCAGATGTTTAATGTAGATGTATATCGATTACAGATATTCGATATTGCTTTAAACGTTATTATTATTATTATTATTATTATTAATGTTATTGTTATTATTAAATATTATAATTAATGATGTTAGTAATATTAATAATATTATAATAAATATTATTATAGTGATAACATATTGTTTTATATTGAGAGGTTTATTAATATTATTTATATATTAAAATTATTATATCAATAATTGATTTAATATTATTACTTAATATATTATTATAATATAATATATATAATTTATTAATAATTATTTATTATTAATTTATATTATAATTATAATCATAATTATATTATTTATTAATATTTTAATATTATTTAATTAACATATTACTTATTATGCTAACTATATATTATTATTATCTTTTGATAATAATTATATATTATTGTTATATACCGTTAATAATAGATTATTATATATCATCTAATCATTTTATTATTATACTAAGTTCAATATGTCACGGCTCATGACATTGTCCCTTGTGTAATTGCCACTTGAATGTATTGCTATTGAACCACATTAATGCTTTTCTTCTTCAACAAATGGGGACAGTCACTCTAAAGACAAAATGATAATGTACACTCATTGTAAGGACAGTCACAAATGAGGACATCTCACAGTGACTGTCCCTTGTGTAATTGCCACTTGAATTACACAAGGGACAGTCATTGTGAGATGTCCTCATTTGTGACAAGGACAGTCACACATGAGGACATCTCACAGTGATTGTCCCTTGTGTAATTTCCACTTGAATGTATTGCTATTGAACCACATTAATGCTTTTCTTCTTCAACAAATGAGGACAGTCACTCTAAAGACAACATGATAATGTACACTCACTGTAAGGACAGTCACAAATGAGGACATCTCACAGTGACTGTCCCTTGTGTAATTTCCGCTTGAATTACACAAGGGACAGTCATTGTGAGATGTCCTCATTTGTGACAAGGATAGTCACACATGAGGACATCTCACAGTGATTGTCCCTTGTGTAATTGTCACTTGAATGTATTGCTATTGAACCACATTAATGCTTTTCTTCTTCAACAAATGAGGACAGTCACTCTAAAGACAACATGATAATGTACACTCACTGTAAGGACAGTCACAAATGAGGACATCTCACAGTGACTGTCCCTTGTGTAATTGCCGCTTGAATTACACAAGGGACAGTCATTGTGAGATGTCCTTATTTGTGACAAGGGCAGTCACACATGAGGACATCTCACAGTGATTGTCTGTAATGTCCCCTTTTTGGCTAACTTGGAAAACAGGAACAATTACTCCACTTCTCAGACTTACTCTATCAGATACTTACAATTAAACTAAGTAATGGAGGTTACTTAAGATATCAACCGCTATTTCAGATTCAATCACAATATGTGTGCAAGATGATATTGATACCAATATGTTTAATAGCACTGTCGGATATAATGATATGAAATATGCTATGAATATGATGTTTCCTATCACTTATAGTGATAGTATAATGATGGTATGTCTGATATAAACAATATCGATATACAATCAATAAGTATTGCTTACAGCAATGTATTTGTTGTGTCTGATATGATGATGTAATTATGCAAATGTGTAATATCGCTATGAGTGATATGTTGCTATTTCAGATTCTGAATTATATGCTTGCAACTTCAAATATTGATGCTATTTTTGACTATCCTTTCTATCTGTGCAATCATGGTGTTGTCTCTGATCTGCAATGATAAACTTGAAACCAAACTGCCAAAGGCAGATGCTCTATTGAGTATATCCAAATATGGATAAGTAAATAAAGTTCTAATGATGCCTTGAGTGACTGACGAGAATGCATTCTTATATTGTCTTTAACAAATGAAGAGATGCTATGAATGAGACATGTCTTGTTTCTTCCTCCATGTCCCTTTGTTAATCACACCTTTCCATAATCCGACAGTTCACATAATATTATTTCATTATTTTCTAATCATAGATAACTCCCAGATTGACTCAATATCAAATCTTTTTATGAAGGTAATCTTCCCTAATTGGTAGTGCAACCAGTAGTTAACATCCATTGTGTTTGTATTAGTTTGGTCTAACTATCATTAGTATTTAGTCAATCGATATTAACTCTTGCCTTATCCCATATTGTTATGATGATATCCAATCTTTCTACTCTGATATAAGTCGATATCATTTTCTGATAATTGTCCATTTATTGGTTGATTGCTGGTAATGGAGTTTGATCTTCAAATTGACTTCCATTCCTGTTAATACTTAAGGATACATTGTACTTATTATACATGACTGATGCCTCATTCATCAATAGCTTGTGATATAATCACTGATGCTTTTGTGTTTCTACAAGATGTGGTTTATCTCAGACAATCGATAATCTTTCAATCCTTTAGTCGATATCCTCCTATGTGGTGTCTATTGATATAGATAGTAGAATTCAATCTAGTTTATGTTATTGTCATGATAACATAGGAAGTGATGGTGCATATTTGCTAGCGGGTCTTCATGTTTGATATTGCTTTATCGGATATGTCATTGTCTAAACTTGTGCAATTAATGATTATTTATAATATATGAATGGTTATCCTTCTTGCTTATCAATACATCTTCTGAAACACATAGCGACCTATCCCTTATTCATATCATGTTGATCTTGACTTCATAGTATTTGGTTCATTAATCATCCTCTCATGGTATCGATGTGTAATGACTAGTGATTGTTGTATCACTTCTTCATTCCTCATCGTGATAGATAATGCAGATGTTTAATGTAGATGTATATCGATTACAGATATTCGATATTGCTTTAAACGTTATTATTATTATTATTATTATTATTAATGTTATTGTTATTATTAAATATTATAATTAATGATGTTAGTAATATTAATAATATTATAATAAATATTATTATAGTGATAACATATTGTTTTATATTGAGAGGTTTATTAATATTATTTATATATTAAAATTATTATATCAATAATTGATTTAATATTATTACTTAATATATTATTATAATATAATATATATAATTTATTAATAATTATTTATTATTAATTTATATTATAATTATAATCATAATTATATTATTTATTAATATTTTAATATTATTTAATTAACATATTACTTATTATGCTAACTATATATTATTATTATCTTTTGATAATAATTATATATTATTGTTATATACCGTTAATAATAGATTATTATATATCATCTAATCATTTTATTATTATACTAAGTTCAATATGTCACGGCTCATGACATTGTCCCTTGTGTAATTGCCACTTGAATGTATTGCTATTGAACCACATTAATGCTTTTCTTCTTCAACAAATGGGGACAGTCACTCTAAAGACAACATGATAATGTACACTCATTGTAAGGACAGTCACAAATGAGGACATCTCACAGTGACTGTCCCTTGTGTAATTGCCACTTGAATTACACAAGGGACAGTCATTGTGAGATGTCCTCATTTGTGACAAGGACAGTCACACATGAGGACATCTCACAGTGATTGTCCCTTGTGTAATTTCCACTTGAATGTATTGCTATTGAACCACATTAATGCTTTTCTTCTTCAACAAATGAGGACAGTCACTCTAAAGACACCATGATAATGTACACTCACTGTAAGGACAGTCACAAATGACATAGTGACTGTCCCTTGTGTAATTGCCACTTGAATGTATTGCTATTCAACCACATTTATGGGCCCATTTGGACCACGACACACAGTAGCATCTACAGAGAAGAATATCCCAGGTGTAACAAGTTGTAAGAATATACCAACAGTTCTAAGAAGTTCCCTAGCACGTAGTAGCATCTACAAAGAAGAATATACAACATGAGGGTAGCCACTGTAAAGACAACATGATAATGTACACTCATTGTATGTGTACATTATCATGTTGTGTTTACAGTGACTGACCTCATTCAAGTGGCAATTACACAAGGGACAGTCACTGTGAGATGTCCTCATTTGTGACAAGGACAGTCACACATGAGGATATCTCACAGTGACTGTCCCTTGTGTAAGCCACTTGAATGTATTGCTATTCAACCACATTTATGGGCCCGTTTGGACCACGGCACACAGTAGCATCTATAGAGAAGAATATCCCAGGTGTAACAAGTTGTAAGAATATACCAACAGTTCTAAGAAGTTCCCTAGCACATAGTAGCATCTTCTAATTGTCTATACCACTTCACAAGGTATTGTTTGCACACATTGTTTTTGGTTCTTTTGATGACCCTTGTTTTGAAATTGCTATTAGGCCTTGTAGCTTATATGTTTTGATTGCTGGAGAGCTTCTAAAGCTAAGCAAGAAGACCATTGCACGAGTTATAGCCGCGCGCTCAGGTTTGAAAATTGTATATTTTTTAATCTAATGTATATTTTAACTAGTCTTTTAGCTTATTTTTGCTGTATATTTTAATCTAAAGGGAATCATGGATGTGAACTTGAAAGAATTTTGTACTTAGTTCTTATGGAGAGAATAGTAGTAGTTTACGGTCTAATATCAAATAGAGTTTTCCAATTACAGAAAGTTAATGAATTCTAATAGCTTATATGTTTTGATTGTTGGAGAGCTTCTAGAGCTAAGCAAGAAGACCATTGCACGAGTTATAGCCGCGCGCTCAGGTTTGAAAATTGTATATATTTTAATCTAATGTATATTTTAATCCTTTTGCCATGTCATGTAATATGTCTTGCCTTGTAGCTTATATGTTTTGAAATTGCTGTTAGGCCTTGTAGCTTATATGTTTTGATTGCTAGAGAGCTTCTAGAGCTAAGCAAGAAGACCATTGCACTAGTCGTAGCCGCGCGCTCAGGCATGAAAATTGTATATTTTTTAATCTAATGTATATTTTAACTAGACTTTTAAAATATTAAAGGATTTAACTAGGTCTAAGAAGATTTGTGTACTTTTGACAATTTTGCTTAGTCACTGAAAGTTGTAGACCGAAGTTTTCATAGCCCAATTTTTGCTTCCTGCGAAGAACGATCATGTCAGATAATATAAGTGAAGAACAAAATAGGGAGACAATCGCTAGATTGTGGTCTAACTTGAAAAGAAAAGGTGATGGAAAATGTTATTGTCCCTGCAAAATTTGTAAGGGCTTAAACCGTAGAAGATTGCTAATCAAAACAGTTAAGAGACATTGTAGGGAGAATGGTCACATTGAAGGGGGGCATGACTATCATCCACTGGTAAGTTGTTCATTATATCATTTTAACAATTTATATACATATGAAATCACTTGATGATGAGTTGAAGATCATGGTTTATTTATGTTAATCAATTTTATATAGGTTGATCTCCCCAGGGAAGTACATGATATGGAGGAACATGGGGGTGCGAATATCCAAGGTGAAGATAATGATCCCATGGAAGATGACGATCATGCGCTAGAAAACACAATTGAAGATGATGGTATAAATACATTGATCCATGACACATTTAGTCCAAGCGGATCTGATCATGATGATGATGATAGCCTTGATGTACCTCTACTTGACAAGGCATACGAGCCCCTATACAAAGACTCCCAAACAACTCTTCTCTCTGCTGTATTGTTGTTGTTGAACTTGAAGGTTATGAATGGTTTATCCAACATAACAATGTCACGTATGTTAAGGTATGTCATATATGTCTTTATAGTTAACAAAGGGTGAATAATGTACCACTAATATTGTTTATATTAACAACTTATATTTTTTGCTGTAGATTGATAGGCGAGTTTTTGTTACCACCATCAAATATTCTACCTCGCTCATATCGAGAATTATCTGCTATTATGAAAGATATTGGAATGGAGTATCAAGCAATACATGCTTGTCCCAATGATCATATTATATATTATAAAGAACATGAATTTGCAACACAATGCCCTGTATGTCATACGAGTAGATATCGAACAGATCGAATAACAAAAAAGGTGCCTCACAAGGTTCTTCGTTACATCCCCATTATTCCACGGATGCGACAATTATTCAGGTGTACTAGCTTGGCACAATTTATGGATTACCATGCACGCAATAGAAGTCGAGATGACATTATTCGAATCCCTGCGGATGGTTCGACATTTATGCACATAGAGGAAAAGTGGCAACACTTCAAAGAAGAACCTCGTAATCTCAGGCTTTCATTGACAGTGGATGGTGTCAATCCATTTGGAGAGATGAGATCTGTTTGCTCGGTGTGGCCTATTTTTGTTATCAACAATAACATTCTTCCGTGGATGTCAATAAAGAGGGAGCACATTATGTTGGCAATGATTGTTCCAGGTATTTTATCATTTGATAGTTATTAATTTACATGTACTTACAAATCTTACAGTAAAATGGTCACAATAATTATGTAATGTTACTGTTCATTCAAGTAGGTAAATATCAAGTTAAAGATATGAATGTATATATTGAGCCTCTTATTGACGAGTTGGTGGAGTTATGGAACGGTGTCACTATGTATGACGTGTCTAGACGAATAGGACAAAGACAATTTCAATTCCATGCAATACTTGTATGGACAATACATGATGCCCCAGGGCTAACACATTTTTGTGGTATGTTATAGTGAATTCAAGTTGCGCATGATAATTCTAATTATAAAAATCAACATATTTAATAATCCAATTATATCATTATCTTGTAGGTCTTCAAACAAAGGGAAAATTTGCATGTCCAGTTTGTGGTCCAAAGATGAAATCTCGTCATTCAAAAAGTTTAGGAAAGCATGTGTTTGATGAGTACAGACACTTCCTCCACAGGAATCATAAGTATCGAAGTATGGAAAAACATCTTTTCAATGGGAAAGAAGAGACTACATCAAAGCCACGAAGAATGACACCTCACCTATGGAAGTTGGAATATAATAGAATTAGTCGTCGAGGTAATGTCATTCCACTTAATGGTTTATGTTTGTAATTTATATATTTCTATTGTGATTTTTGTTTACTAATTATGTAATTGATGATCGTGAAGGTCGTCAAGGCACTACTGACAACCTTCCAAAGGGACTAAAAAGCTATCCCAGACAATTTAGTAGGTTGCCCTACTACGAGGACCTACAAATTGTGCATTTGTTTGATCTTATGCATGTTGGAAAGAATATAACAGAGACATTGTGGAAAATACTGGATGGAAGGTGTGACAAAGAAAAAATTGTCAAAATTTGTAATGACATTCATGAATCCAATCATGCACTGAAGAATTTCATTCACTCAAATAGCAATAGAGATCAGATTAATATAAGTGCCCTTCCTTGGTTATTAACGGAGCAGCAAAGTGATGCCATAAAAGAAGTCATACGAAAAATTTGATTTCCCACAGGATTTGCTGGGAACATAAGCAATCTCATATCAAAGAAAAGTGAATTTGGGCCAGGGCTCAAAACGCATGATTGGCATACTTTCATCAAGGCAAGTTATGTTCTTCTGTATTTACAATATATTCATAAACTACGTGTACTATTCATTATGTTATGTTAGAAAATAATGAAATGATTGGTTTATAATTACTGCAGTACGTGCTACCTCTATCTCTCCCAGAGCACTTCAACAATAACATCAAACAAGTGATATATGATCTTGGAAAATACATGAGGTAAGCAGTAATATCTGTTCAATTTGTTGTATAGATTTATTATATTCGCGATTTGTTTTTCTTGCTATGTAATCTATTGTATATTATTTTGTAAAGTCTCGTATTTATATATTTTTTGTGACTTGAATCTCTTAATGTAGGTGGTTGTCATCTAAAGAAATCCATAAAGAAGATATAAACTATTGGAAGAGAAGAATTCCTCATTTATTGTGTGAAATGCAAAAGTGTCTACCTCCAACTTTTTTCAATGCACAAGAACACTACCTCATACACCAAGTTGAGGAGATTGAATTGTGTGGACCTGCACACACTAGGTCAATGTGGATGGTTGAGAGGCACTTGAAATCTTTGAAGGCTTTGGTTCGACAAAGAGCACATCCTGAGGGTTCTATGGTAGAGGGATACATGGTATACCAGACTATGGTGTACATTACTGAATATCTTCCTAAGTTTGCTTCAAATATCCATGTAGATCGCATTTGGGATCTCGACCCTTTTAAAAAATTCAAAGGGGAGTACTTGATGGGGAAAGGTAGATTGAGGAAAGTGACAAGTAATAAATTATAAGATGTTATTGTAATAAATTATTTCTTAATCTTCAAAATAAATCGGTTGTAAGTCTATTTTTTTTTGTACAGTTGCTCGAGAGTGGGATGCACTACATTTGTATATTGCAAACAATCTTGATTGGATGATGGTATGGATTGAACGATGTCAACATTCTGGTCACACATTAACATGGGAAGGTGTATCTTCATTGGTTAAAGAAGCTCATCATAATGGAGATTCTAATGTTACGCAAAGGGAAATAGATTTAGCATATGGTTTAAGAGATTTCCAAGTACATACAAAATTATTAATCACCCGTATGTTTATCAACTCACGATATAATAATTTTGACATGTTTCACATATTATTGCAGGTTAAACACCACAAGGGTATGTTCTGTAATGGTCAAAAATTTTGCGTCAAAGTGTTGGATGACACGAAGAAAACTTGTGATTCTGGAATAACTGCAGTCTTTCAAGTGACTAATATTTCATCTAGAAATGACTTAGATCCTCAAGAGTCTAAAAATCAATACTATGGCATTTTGGATGATATACTTGAGTGCGACTTTAGTTCCTTCAAATTAGTACTCTTCATTGTCAAATGGTACAGGCTACGACTTAATCCAAATGATCCTAATAGAACTGTTATTGAACATGATAATGGATTTACAATGGTTAATACAAGGTCGTTTGAGCCAGTTGGGGATGAGCCCTATGTTCTTCCAAGCCAATGTGAGCAGGTATTTTACTCAGAGGTTTCACATAAACCGGGTTGGTCATTTGTTGTTAGACATGAACCGAGAGGAAGGCCGATAAAGTATAATGTGATGGAAGAAGAAGATACCGAAGAAGTAGAAGATGATGTAGATGATGATCACGATCAACAATTATTGGATGATGTTCCTGAGACAAATTTTCATGAAGAAGAAGAAGAAGATGATGCTGCTACTGATGATGATGATGAAGATGATGTTGATGTTGATGATGATGATGTTGATGATGACGACAACGACGACAACGACAACGACGACGACGATGATGATGACGATGATGACGAGGATGATGATGATGATGATGATGATGATGATGATGAGGATGATGATGATGAAATTTAAAGGTATGCCATCAATCCTTAATGTATTTAATATTCATTTCTTGATAGAAATATATTTGTCTTAAATGGTTACATAGTTTATTCATTATCTATTTAAAAGCTATAAGTGTTATAATGTGTACGTTTTAATGTTTTTAATTTTTATGTGATGCTTATGATGGATGTGATTATGATTATGATGTGATTATGCTCACGATAATTGAATTACATTTGCAAGAAATTGAACCCCTTTCAAGAGCATCCCACACAGTCTCATGGATCGACAGGTATAAGTCAATACACCTTATAGAAAGTCTATTTAATACACTTATCAATAGTAAGATTGATGTCTTCTAAGATCTCTCCCATTTGCAGGTACCAGCAAATAGGTATTTGTCAGAAGTGTCTTCCTCGAGTGAGGGAAATATAGGAATAGAAGAGGAAAGTGAGACATGCAGTTTATCTAGAATAGGGAGATTAACTAGAGGTCAAAGGACTAGAAGGAAATTCAATAAACACATGAAATTTTTCCTTGCTCAAGGGGGGTCATGTTCTTATGATGATGAGACGAAAGGCGACATCGAGGTGCCCTTGAGGTACCAACATCTACAAAAACATTGGGTACCCAAGGAACTTCCTCCAATAAACACTGATTTTTGTGTTAATGAGAGGATATATCGCATAGCACCATCATCATTACATGGTTTGGGCCTATTTTCTATGGATGGCATAAAGGTGTCTTACAACAAAGTTTCTGAATTGATGGAGTATGTTGGACCATGTTACGATTACAAAAGTTGGATGCATATTGTTCAATATAAAAAAAGTATGCGTAGGTATGCACTCTCGGCAAATTATATACAACAGCAAGATAATAATCAAAGTAAAAGTGTGGCTATATACATTGATGGAAGGCCAAAAGCAACAGGGAATATTGCGGGTTTTATAAATAGTACACGACCTGGGTCAACTATAAAGCAACCCAATTGCATATTTGAGGCGCGCGAGGGAAATCGTGTATTCATCTGTGCGATAAAATCAATACGTGCAGGGGAAGAGCTGCTTATTGATTACAATTTGAACCGCATAGATACAAACGAGGCTACTATCATGGGGGTGGTACATACTATTAAACCAACTTCTAATCAATGACTCCAACATACCATTTAGTTATTAAATTTTTGGCTAACATTTTTATACTTGATCTTTGACACAGGGGCACAATATGGAGCAACCGCCCGAAGGTGATGGTGACGATATTCCTAGCTCATCTACACATGAGCAGGTAAAACTCATTGTAATTGTGCAAACTAGATAGAAGCAAAATGTTATTTTTTTTAATGTTATTTTCTTCATTGTTTTGGAGTAATTTTGATAATACTAATACTATTGTTGTCACAGAGGGCCGGTGGTCGGAGAGAGGGAAAGCAACCTGCAGTCCCTCAGGAGTCCCCCCTTGTGGACCCTTTTTTTATTGATTTAGCAGAGACCGATGACCCGATCGGTTCCATTAAAAAGCTGCTAAAGAAAATTGGGAAAGAACTTCTACGTTTGGTATCCATACATCCTCAGACTCAGGAAATAAAAGACAGGGCAGCTGAGTTGTTGCGCACTTCTGAAAACTTTAAAGTAAGTATTAATGAAATTTTTAATTATTACAAGAGTTCAATAATGGTTTTTATGTTATGCTCTTTTATGACATTAATTAAAATATGGATGCATTGTCTTTACAGAGTTATTTGCGTAATTTTGAACCCCATTCCCATGATGAGGCCGGTATTGCAAGTGGTCCAGGTAGATCACATGTTCCATTCCCCACTTGTGTTTTCCACTGAATATATATAGGAATGATCATAATCATTGACAATACATGCTCGAACAATCTTTTTTTTTAATGCTCTAACAATCTTGTCCATGCTAGTCCACGCGTTCTATATTTATGCATGCTCTAACAATTTTATTCTTCAGCTCCTTTCCATGATGATATGACAACGCCGCCTCCATCCAGGACAGCCACAAATGTCTTGCCGACTGCCATGTCAACAACACACAGCCTAAATGCACCAACTGTTGCACCATCTACTGGTACACAAATCCCTCTTCTTCTCTCTTTTGTTATGTGTTTACGATGTAGATCCCTTGATTGTGTTTGTGCCATGGGTGCTCTGCACCAGTTTATTTCCCTTGAAGTATTATTTCTTGGAGGCATTTGATAATGGTTTTCATTTTTTGCAATAGGAGATGCAACAAGTCCCGATGCAACATCATTTCCTGGATGTTCCCGTGTTCCTAGTACGGGAACGGTGAAGGATTGCGTATTGATCATCAGCGACGATGAAGGCGTTCCCTTAAAAGTATCCAAACTTCCAGGTACTTTAAAGTTATTATTATTCTATAGTGATATAATAGTAATTTAGTTTTTGATCACTCTTCATCGACTAATGATCCCATGATTATTTTGTAGGGAATGATATTTTTTGGCGAAAACTTGGCGACGAGTGTTTGCGGATATTCGGGCCCACCATACGTACATGGTGGAACATCATATCCTAACTAAAACCCCAAACCACTATTTTGATTTCATATCATTGCTAGAATAGTTTTCCTTTTCATCAATTTCTTGAACTATATTAAAGGTAGCTTCTCTTCATTTATGAGTCTAACATGTTTTTTTTACTTAAAAGGTGGAATAACCAAGATAAAAAGTTGAAGGATGATCTTGTACATAGTATGACCCAGCTTTTTGGACCTCGTGCATTCGAGAGAAATAAGCTCCTTGAAAGAGCTGGTTTATGTTTGAAGTATATTAGGGACCAGTACAGGAAATATTTAGAGGTTAACCCAAGGCACGAGCATCCGCCCTGTGTTCTTGAGGCTGAGTGGCAGGGTTTGATTTTGGATGGAAAGTATAAAGCCGACATGAAAAAAAGAATTACGCCAGTAGAGAGTAGAGCAAGGTATGTGATACTTTTGAGAATGTAATTATGTACTAATTAACCTCTAAATTTTTTCTATACTGGTCTCTAACATATTTCAAACTTTTCATAGATTGCCTGACACATCAAAGGCAACAAAGGCAAGATTAGAAAAGCACGGGACACACAAGCTTGGCTCTGGTGGTTTTTCCAAACTTCAAGCACGAGTTGTAAGTATTAGTAAATGAAAACTTGTATCAATTTTTTTATATATTGCAAGGAAATTTTTTTTGATCAAACAATGCAAGTAAAATTCACCATACCAAGAAAAAATGTAGGGGTCAGAGTTCAATAGATGCCTCACAGAAGAGGACAAGAGAATTGGCTTCCAACAAGGCTATAGAGCCGTGGCTGAACGGCTACGAGCTGAAATCAGTGTGCAAGGTTCAAATAATGATGCATCTGAGCCACAGGTAAATAAGCTAAATGAAATTTATTTCAAATTGAATACTTTACCAATTAGTCTATTTGATGTTAAGTTCTAATATAAAGTGAGTATATCTGTTTTAAGAAAGCAATGATAACAATGTGTAGGATATTGGAATGCGGCCTGACAATCCTTCTACACAATCTATGCATAATGAAGGTTCGCATGATGTGCATCCTAGTGGTGGAGGTATACATTTGCTATTAAAATTTTTATATGTAATTACAATTGGTGTTTGGATTAATGTAACATTTTGTATAGCAACTGTAGAGGATCGAGGGGTCGGTGCTCATGAGCATGTTGAGGTTGAGTCTAGACAAAATGATGTGGCCAGATCAGGTAATTAAAGAGCGCCACAGTTATGTTTTTAAAATAATTAAATACTTGTAACAATTATAATTAAATATTTTAAATTTAACTCTTTTATTTGTTATTGTAGAGGACCCCCCTTTGCAGCAGCATAGGAATTTGAGATCATCAAGAACAAAGAACAAAACAACTGATGAGGGGGGTATTGATGATAACACTGATGCTCCTCTTAGAGCTTACATAGAAAAAAAAATTAGAAAGAGAAAAAAGAAATGATTGTCATCTAAATACCTTAATTGATAATGACTGAATTTTATGTCTCAATGAATTTAATTATGTGCTAATGAATGTTCATGAATTATGTGTTTATTTTCATATTGATGAATGTTGTGTGTTAACGAATCTAATGTGTTAATGAATGTTATCATGTGATATTGATTGAATGTTACATTTTATTAATAATTGAAAGAATGAATGAATGTTAGATGTTAACAGGGAATGTAGAGTGATGTTAGGGGGAGGGGGGTGGGGCCAAATGAGCTTCCACCTTCACGTGGTTGGCCCTGTTTAGTAGAGAATATTAAACTATATTCTCGAAACAAAGTGAAGCTCAATAAGATACTAAATGAGTCAAAATGGTTATCAAGGTCCTCTATCCATAAGATACTTGTAGTCAAAATGGTTATTAATAAGATACTTGTAGTCAAAATGGTTATCTAGGTCCTCTATCCATTCCATAAGTTCTTCACCATTCAAACTTCCTCCATAACAAGGAATGTGCTCTAGGTTAGTCATGAAGCCTAGCATGGACTCTCTGTCAGATAGAGCCACTATTTCAGAGCCTTTTCTATGCATTTCCTTCAAGCACTGTACGGTGTACGGATGTGAAAGGGAGGGTAGACCAGTGTGGAAGTTAGAGTATTTATATCTTATGCTTTGAGAGTTTATTTGGTAGATTCAAGACACCTTATATCAAAGTTATTCCTTTTTCTTATCTGTTGTTCTGTCAAACCCTCATTTTTTGGGTTATTGCATTCAAATGGCCTTAACTTGCAAATAAACCATAGGATATCCTCTGTTCTTTGTAAAATGCAAGTTAAGGGGGTTTATTTTCATATTTTAAAAGCTTTGGAATAGGATACTAAGCCAGAGAATTTCAAGAGCAAGCCCTAGGTCAAGAATCTCAATGTTCTTGACTAGGAGTTGATGGATTATGCAAGATCAGAGGGTAGCGGCAAGTAAAGGACCTCAAACCTTGTTGAATCTAGATCTTTAGAGCATGGTGGACATCTTCAAACTCTGATCTTGGTTTCATGCACCCATTTTCAATGCCTTGTTTTGGAACCCACACCCAAAGGCATGCATTAGGTCTACGGACTCAATAAGGACATTGATATGCTGGAGTGGAGTCAGGGTCTGGGAGTTGGAGGATTGTTAGAACATCAAAAAGGGTACTCAAAAAACATATAAGTTCATAAGGTCCTTTGTTAAATTGAAGAGTTATTGCTGCAGAACAGGTTTTGGAGACCTACTAGAGTCACTAGGTCTATTTGGACCCGTTTGGACCACGACACACAGTAGCATCTACAGAGAAGAAGTTTGGTATGCAATGGTCTTGAAACCTCCTGAGAAATTCTTGGTATGCATTTGTGTGGTGCAAAAGCTTCGTTGAAAGAGAAAAAGAAGAAAAGAATAGAAATGATTTTTTTTCTTTTTATGTCATATACTGTAACCAGCTACTTATAACTTGCAAAAATTATTATAACCATTTGAAATTGAAACTTAGTTTAATGTGAAACTGAGAACTGCTTTATTAGAGCTTTCTGTGATTTAGATTCAGACATCAAGAACATTGTTTGCCTAATATTGTGATTAATGTTTATTTATTAATATCTCATACTGACAAACAATTGATAATTGTAGGGAAAACGTCATTGGGGGTCTTTGAGGATCCACCAGAAGCCAAGGAGAAAATGTATTCAAATGCTAAAGATGGTGTAACAGTCCTTATAGCTGTTGAACCTTGCTGTGTAGATCATCTCCGATTCTCCAAGTTCAACAGTACTGTGGTATTCCTTTGGATACTTCTAATGGTAAATTTCAGACATCAAGTTCTTTTCATATGAAACTACTACATTTGTAATCTGTAGTTTTAAACTTTTAGTTTATAAATGTTCATCAGCTTTAGTTCGTATGCTGCCATTTCAAGTATGATTAATGAAGTTACCTTTATCACAGGATGAAAGTGAGCAGTCAGCATACTGGTACGGAGCTGGCAGCATTGATACGGTGACTAGGGCATCGTTTAATGGTGGTATTGTGTTTTCCCGTATTTAGGGCATCGGCCTTTTGAAGCATTGCCTTCATCTTTCTTAAGTCTGAGTTTTAAGTTTGTTTATCTCTCTCGGCGCTGTTGAAAATACAAATGACAACGTTCTTGTTTGTTTTGCCCTTATATCCCGATGTGATTTCGCGAAGGGTTACAGCGCTGTTGAAAACACAAATGAAAACACAAATCCCTTGTGTAATTGCCACTTGAAGGAGGACAGTCACTGTAAAGACAACATGATAATGTACACTTACAGTGAGTGTACATTATCATGTTGTCTTTAGAGTGACTATCCTCATTTGTTGAAGAAGAAAAGCATTAATGTGGCTGAATAGCAATACATTCAAGTGGCAATCACACAAGGGACAGTCACTGTGAGATGTCCTCATTTGTGACTGTCCTTACAGTGAGTGTACATTATCATGTTGTCTTTAGAGTGACTGTCCTCATTTGTTGAAGAAGAAAAGCATTAATGTGGTTCAATAGCAATACATTCAAGTGGCAATTACACAAGGGGCAATCGATCACTGTGAGATGTCCTCATGTGTGACTATCCTTGTCACAAATGAGGACATCTCACAATGACTGTCCCTTCTGTAATTCAAGTGGCAATTACACAAGGGACAGTCACTGTGAGATGTCCTCATTTGTGACTGTCCTTACAATGAGTGTACATTATCATGTTGTCTTTAGAGTGACTGTCCTCATTTGTTGAAGAAGAAAAGCATTAATGTGGTTCAATAGCAATACATTCAAGTGGCAATTACACAAGGGACAATCGATCACTGTGAGATGTCCTCATGTGTGACTATCCTTGTCACAAATGAGGACATCTCACAATGACTGTCCCTTCTGTAATTGCCACTTGAATGAGGACAGTCACTGTAAAGACAACATGATAATGTACACATACAATGAGTGTACATTATCATGTTGTCTTTACAGTGGCTGCCCTCATGTTGTATATTCTTCTCTGTAGATGCTACTATGTGCTAGGGAACTTCTTAGAACTGTTGGTATATTCTTACAACTTGTTACACCTGGGATATTCTTCTCTGTAGATGCTACTGTGTGCTGTGGTCCAAACAGGCCCATAAATGTGGTTGAATAGCAATACATTCAAGTGGCAATTACACAAGGGACAGTCACTGTGAGATGTCCTCATGTGTGACTGTCCTTGTCACAAATGAGGACATCTCACAGTGACTGTCCCTTGTGTAATTGCCACTTGAATGAGGACAGTCACTGTAAAGACAACATGATAATGTACACAAGTACCGTGAAGGTAGTTGCAAGTTACGGCTGTTTCATTGCATACCCGAAACAATGAAGATGTTACGGTCCACAAAACGTTTGTGCTTGAAAGATGAACAAATAAAATTAAACTTCTAAATAACCAAAGCCGCTAACAATAAATTCAACACAGATATGTCCTCATTTCTGGGTATTTTAGCTCTGTAACAACTGAATACCAGATTACATAATAATGACAAAAGAAAAATAAACCCAACGTACTCAGAAATTGTAGCTGTGATTTCGCGGAGGGAATCTCTCTCGGCACTATTGAAAATACAAATGACAACGTTTCTCTACATTATCATGTTGCCTTTACAGTGACTGTCCCTTGTGTAATTGCCACTTGAAGGAGGACAGTCACTGTAAAGACAACATGATAATGTACACTTACAGTGAGTGTACATTATCATGTTGTCTTTAGAGTGACTATCCTCATTTGTTGAAGAAGAAAAGCATTAATGTGGCTGAATAGCAATACATTCAAGTGGCAATCACACAAGGGACAGTCACTGTGAGATGTCCTCATTTGTGACTGTCCTTACAGTGAGTGTACATTATCATGTTGTCTTTAGAGTGACTGTCCTCATTTGTTGAAGAAGAAAAGCATTAATGTGGTTCAATAGCAATACATTCAAGTGGCAATTACACAAGGGACAATCGATCACTGTGAGATGTCCTCATGTGTGACTATCCTTGTCACAAATGAGGACATCTCACAATGACTGTCCCTTGTGTAATTCAAGTGGCAATTACACAAGGGATAGTCACTGTGAGATGTCCTCATTTGTGACTGTCCTTACAATGAGTGTACATTATCATGTTGTCTTTAGAGTGACTGTCCTCATTTGTTGAAGAAGAAAAGCATTAATGTGGTTCAATAGCAATACATTCAAGTGGCAATTACACAAGGGACAATCGATCACTGTGAGATGTCCTCATGTGTGACTATCCTTGTCACAAATGAGGACATCTCACAATGACTGTCCCTTCTGTAATTGCCACTTGAATGAGGACAATCACTGTAAAGACAACATGATAATGTACACATACAATGAGTGTACATTATCATGTTGTCTTTACAGTGGCTGCCCTCATGTTGTATATTCTTCTCTGTAGATGCTACTATGTGCTAGGGAACTTCTTAGAACTGTTGGTATATTCTTACAACTTGTTACACTTGGGATATTCTTCTCTGTAGATGCTACTGTGTGTTGTGGTCCAAACGGGCCCATAAATGTGGTTGAATAGCAATACATTCAAGTGGCAATTACACAAGGGACAGTCACTGTGAGATGTCCTCATGTGTGACTGTCCTTGTCACAAATGAGGACATCTCACAGTGACTGTCCCTTGTGTAATTGCCACTTGAATGAGGACAGTCACTGTAAAGACAACATGATAATGTACACAAGTACCGTGAAGGTAGTTGCAAGTTACGGCTGTTTCATTGCATACCCGAAACAATGAAGATGTTATGGTCCACAAAACATTTGTGCTTGAAAGATGAACAAATAAAATTAAACTTCTAAATAACCAAAGCCGCTAACAATAAATTCAACACAGATATGTCCTCATTTCTGGGTATTTTAGCTCTGTAACAGCTGAATACCAGATTACATAATAATGACAAAAGAAAAATAAACCCAACGTACTCAGAAATTGTAGCTGTGATTTCGCGGAGGGAATCTCTCTCGGCACTATTGAAAATACAAATGACAACGTTTCTCTACATTATCATGTTGCCTTTACAGTGACTGTCCCTTGTGTAATTGCCACTTGAAGGAGGACAGTCACTGTAAAGACAACATGATAATGTACACTTACAGCCCGTGTACATTATCATGTTGTCTTTAGAGTGACTATCCTCATTTGTTGAAGAAGAAAAGCATTAATGTGGCTGAATAGCAATACATTCAAGTGGCAATTACACAAGGGACAGTCACTGTGAGATGTCCTCATTTGTGACTATCCTTACAGTGAGTGTACATTATCATGTTGTCTTTAGAGTGACTGTCCTCATTTGTTGAAGGAAAAAAGCATTAATGTGGTTCATTAGCAATGTATTCCCAGCATCTGTACCTGCATCTCTCTTATATACTACAAGTTGCTTGCCATCAGAAATTGCAGTTCCCTCACGTGACATTGATGGTGAAGTCTTCTTTTCAAAACCATCATCTGTGGTTACCAATGCTCCTGTTTTAGGCAATAAGTTTGTTGCATTCCATGAGCCATTGGTCAAGTTTCTTCTACGAGCTTCTGATGCCTCAAAATCTAAGCAGCGCCTACGCATGCCTCGTTGTGGTTGATTATCATTTTGTACATGAATTATAATGAGTAATCAGTTTTGGGCCTTGGAATCTTGTATGTAACATGCACAGGCATTTCATGGCTAAATGAATCTATTTTAAAAGCATCAACTTTTCTTACATGATGCTGGATACATAATTAGAACAAGCGTATATCAAATTGGAAGCAATCAGAACTCCACAATGACATATTATTTAGAGTACTCTTCAGTTTAAGTAATAATGCATATATTGACACTGTAAAGACAACATGATAATGTACACTCACTGTAAAGACAACATGATAATGTACACTCACTGTAAGGACAGTCACAAATGAGGACATCTCACAGTGACTATCCCTAGTGTAATTGCCACTTGAATGTATTGCTATTCAGCCACATTAATGCTTTTCTTCTTCAACAAATGAGGATAGTCACTGTAAAGACAACATGATAATGTACACTCATAGTGAGTGTACATTATCATGTTGTCTTTACAGTGACTATCCTCATTTGTTGAAGAAGAAAAGCATTAATGTGGCTGAATAGCAATACATTCAAGTGGCAATTACACTAGGGACAGTCACTGTGAGATGTCCTCATTTGTGACTGTCCTTACAGTGAGTGTACATTATCATGTTGTCTTTACAGTGGCTGTCCTCATTTGTTGAAAGAAAAAAGCATTAATGTGGTTCATTAGCAATGTATTAAATTAAAAAAAAAATTTAATCCACCCACGGGCGTCGCAATTGCGACGGCAACCCGTCGTAATGCGATGCAGGCGCCCGTCGCAATTGCTTGGGAGGTCCATCGCGATTGCGACGGCCCTCCGAAGCCATGCGACGGGGGGGCGACGCCCATGCCGCTAACAAATCTTAGTCACATTGCGACGGGATATGTGTCGCAATTGCGACGGCTACCCATAGACGTCGCAATTTGTGACTAAAAAATAGCGACGTCTATGGGTGTTGCTATTGCGACACATAGCTGTCGCAATTGCAACACATAGCCGTCGCAAAATGCCCCCAAATGTATTAGTGATGGGCTGCCAAAGCTGCAATAAAAGCATCTCCATCTTCTTGAGATTTTTTGGAAGCTAAATCTGAGCCTTTCTTCTTCTTCTTCGGTTCTTTGCAGTCCCTCCGGAAGTGCTTAGATTTATCATAGTTCCAACATTTCTCCTTGGACTTTCCAGGAGTCTTAGAACTCCCACGGGATTTGGATCTACCCTTCTTTGACTTGTCATTCTGCTTTCCTCTATCATTGGATCTCCCGTGAACAACAAGGGCTTCCTTAGACGAATCCGAAGTCTTTCTTCGCATCTCCTCAGATAGCAATGAAGACACCACATCATCCATACGGAATGTGACTATAGTACTTCTAAGATCCATCACAAGATGGTCCCATGAATCCAGCATGGAACAAAGCAAGGTCATACAACGATCCTCTTCCTTGATCTTGGCACCGGATGATGCCAACTATGCAATCAATAAATTGAATGCGTTGAGATGATTAGTTACGGATCCACCTTCCTCCATTCTTAAAGAATACAACTTCTTTCTCAGGAACAACTTATTCACCAGAGATTTGGCCTGATACACAGACCCAAGCCATTTCCACAAAGAATTTGCAGTAGTCTCATCAAGAACATTTAGAAGAATGACATCTGCTAGACAGAGTCTGATGAGACCCTTAGCCTTCTGATCCTTGATCTCCCAATCTGCTTGAGATATCGCTGCAGGTTTCACATCAAGTGAAGCAGCCTCCCATAGATCGCAGTCTTCAAGCATGTCTTCCATCTTGAGTTTCCACAACTCGAAATTAGTGCCATTAAATTTCTCCACCTCCATTCTACTGTATGGGTAACTTGCCATCTCAATCTGCAAATAAGATTCAGAATGCTCTGCACAAAACTCCCACTCAACTTGAGATTAGCTCAAAAAACCCTACCCAACAACTAGGATCAAAAGTTGATCAGGCTCTGATACCACTTGTCAGGAAACTCAGGTGCGGAAACAACTTCCTACACTAATCTCTAAAGGAAAGTATTGTGCAAATTCTTTTAAATCCTTACAATTTCATATTAAGTAACTACTTTAACAATGATATTGTAGCCATATACCATGCCTACAGAAAATAGAGAATGACACAAAGATTTACCCTGGGGAAAACCTTTCGGTAAAAACCCCAGCACTCCAAAACCTGCACAATGTATTTATCAAAACTATTACAGTTTACAATACACTTGCAATGCAAGTTCTTTCAAAAGATTTCCAACCCTTGAAGACAAATCGCGGCAGCATAAAAAATGTTCCAGCAATACATTAACTTCACCTATCTTCGCAACCCTAAAATATTCTTATATCGTGCACTTCCCTTTTTAGGGCAACTTCCAAAGATAGTCGTATTAGGGTTTTACCATTCTCCGAGAAAATAGGAGCCTGACGATTGTAAAAGAGTGTACAATACTCAACTTTATCAATTGTCATATGTCTTGCATGTCTTCACCCGTCATTGAATCTTCCAGACATAGCTCTTACGTGTCATAGGAATCTGTCATAACTGTTTCAACCATGATCTCCTTACACACAATTCAAGATGCTGACACATCAAGTGGAGTGACACATCAACATGCCAACTAGACATGTACACTCACACTTAATTACATTATTTGCAAGAAATACATTTTACAAAACAAATAATAAGAATAGGAATTATCCAAGGTTGAGACACCTTATTCCTAACACACTAAACATATATTGCTAAAATAAAAAATGATGTTTTTAATACACCCTCAATTTCTTAAGTATGTATCTTTCATTACACTAAAAACAAGTGACACAAGTATTCAATACAATTTTTGGTGATCAATAAAATAACTCAATAAACTTTGTATGTTCATTCCATAAATCTGAAATATTAAAAACCACTCACATGTAAAGAATTGCTAGTACAATCTCAAAAAAGTCCAAATCCAAATAACATCGATCATATTTTGTTTCTATACAACAGGAATCGGTTAAGATAACCCAACGACCTATAGCTTAGCTTAAGACAAAGTGATCTTCCTATAACCACCTCAAGTTGTAGACTTGACCTAACCAGACCAATAGCTAAGTAAACTCAACCAATGAGAGTCGAACCTTGGATCAATATGGGAAGAACTCAAAGCCTTAGCACAACATTACTAACCATTCCAACTAGTGACAAACCATTATTTCAATGGATATCTAATTGATGATGTGTAATTTAAGATTTAAATTGATCCATTTGTCCAGCTGCCAGACATCATTCACTTTAAATTAATTGAACAACAAATTTTCTAAATTAATTTAACTGTAATAAAGTAATGAAGTTCAAATAATATTAATTACTTTAATGGATAAAGAAGTGGAAAATGCAAAATTAAGCAAATACCATGGTTTAAGTGTCTAGAAATAATAGAATACAAAAATGTTTCTTAGTATTATTCAAGTCTTTAATATCTAATTAGATGTGGGTTGATGAGTTTGATTCAAATTAACTTTTCATAACTAAATCTTGACAAAAATAACATAATTTAAAACGTTGCTTAAAATACATCTCCTACTTGTTATTAGATGAGTTAAGGGGTTCTATAAAGATTACTTCACGAGGCACAAAACTTGTTGGATTTTTTTTTTCTGAATTGAATATAGATTGCAAATATCTTGCTTATACAAACACCAACATTAGACCAATACAAGCTCCTTACAAGTAAACACATTTGAAATCACCTATGGAAGACCAAGAGTCACTACTTAGAAATTCACTTTTATTTAGAAACTACCTCCTATGGAAGACCAAGAGTCGCAACTTAGTATTCCACCTTAGATGTCCTACATGGAATTGGAACTTGGTCTCCACAATGATAATCTCATTAAATCTCCTTACTTCATCCTTATGAACATCATCTAAATATAATGAATGCTAAATAAATCAATCGTACTCAAAATAAAATTACACTACTCAAAAAAGATGATAAATAAATTTCACTCAAATCTACTACCCATAAAATATGAAGCAATACATATTTAATTCTAAAATAATTATAACCGAATCCTAATAAAACAACATTGCTTGGACAAAGCTTCTTCAAGACCTAAATATGAACTTTCCACAGGCATGTGCGTTTCGTCAACTACCAGTCAAAGAGCATAAAAGTACCATGAATTTTTTGAAGAAGCATGCGTTGCATGATGCATCCAAGGACTATCTTTTGTTGTCGAATGAAATAGCATATCAGCACAAGTGACAATATGCTCTCAGTTACGTAGTACATGTCTGCCACGACACAGTTTAAAAACAAACGACACAAAATATTCAATATTAAATTTCAGCGAACAATAAAGTTGCTCAGACACCCTGCTCACCGAACCGTCTACATTCATTACATGAATTTCAAACCTCAGAAAAAGGCCCTCATGTAATGAATTCGGAACAGGCAGTACAGTGTTATAAAAACGTTGGGCATGTAATTTCTGACCACTTTAAACACACTAGAAAACATTATCATCCCCAAGTCCAAAACATTCCATTAACATAGACTGGCTCTTCACATTCTGCACAGACGCACACTGAAAGCAGTCAAAGTAGAGCAAAACTTGCAGTCAGTGCACTTATACAATGCCTTTTTAATGGGCAACAAGTTTGACATCGTCTATGACGGGTCCACACAAAGAACTGAAGTCATCGCTTCTCATATGATAATACGTGCTGTAAAACCTCACACGAGTTCTCACAGAAATTGCTTTGAAGGGGAAGTGAGCAGTTTTAAAGCCTCCGGTGCCCTTGGATTCATAAGGCACTTTCAGCGTATCCATTGCTGCAAAAGCCTCAACAATCATTGAGCCGTTGCATGCGTTGGATGCGTCGCCCACCAAAAAGCTGAGCACGTAGCGTTTCCCCACCTGCGTTCTCACTATCTGAGAAATCACGCTCTCTTTGCCCGCCACCAGCTCCGCCGCTTTCCTGCCCTGCGGCACCGCATAATGCGGAAAATCGACGTATTTGACGGACTTGAGAGACTCCACTATCCACCCTGGCACAGCGCAGTTGCGGTCGTCTATGCTGGGCGGAAGCAGAACGCCGTTTGAATTGTTGCCCAGCACAAGCGGCCCCTCTTCAAAACCCCCGTTCTTTATCAAATTCCCTGTAATGCATCAAGTAATTAAAACACCAAAATTAGTACAGATGCTTAACAATAGTTATCCTTGAAGCGCCCATGAACATTAAATATTTGCAGCAATGGATATGGTCAAAGTGCTCTATCAAATGGCGCACTTAACTCTTTGTACTAGATGTCGTGCTTAGAGTAAAGAGCAATGTCGTTCCTGAAATGAACATTTATTTATAGTTTATTGTCACTCAGAGATTTATATAGAGCTCTTATATTTTTACAAATTATGTGAACCCATTACTTATAATAGTTTGGTATGGTTATAGATTTGATCATTGAATTTTGTTTCTTTCATTAGTAAGTGAGATTATCTTTTATGGATTATCATTTTCTTCAATCTATGAAGATGATAGAATATGATTCAGAAAATTCTTGAATTAAAAATGTTTCTTTTTTCTGTTATAATTTGATAATGAAATATAAAGTAATATTAAAATTCAAAAATAGATTCTATGGTCTATTATCAACATAGTGGAGAAAAGTATACATCATGGAATATAATCTGAAATTTGATAAAGAAAAAGGTATATTTCATCCTCTATTTAAAGTATATAATTTCATCCTCATTTTCTTCTTTCTTGCCTTTTCATCTTGATGATTAATAATGAAATATGGTCTAATGTATAGATTGAAAAAATTACATAGTTGACATTAGTTTTCTAATCTACTAAATCAAGATGAACAATCTTTAAGCTTTAATTGTGTATGTATTTTTGTTCTATTTTTGTTCTACTTCGGATCATACCCATCATAGAGAAGAAATACAGGTACAAGATTTAAATCAGAAGATTGTTAATCTTAAGATTTATATAATAAAATTTACAAATATACTAAATTAATAAAAAAACAAAGATTAAAACTCATATCCAAATATATTATAAATTTCAATAATTCTTTTTCTTCTTTAAAGAATCAAAGTAAAATGGAAAATATTGATTCTAAAATTCTACTCAAAAAGCATTGTGACATATTCATGGATTTATACTCATAGACATATTCTATAGATCCATACTCAACAGATATATAATATATTATTACCATTTAACTGCAAACCTCCCTGAAATTAAAGCCCACCCCTTAGAATGAATACCTCTTATTTTGTATCAGTTTGTGGATTCGATTGTGTAGAATATTTTTCTCATCAACGTTTCTGGATCATACTACATGATCTATTATCAGAATGTGAGAGAAAAAAAAAACATAAGATATAGATCATGTAGTATGATCCGAAATGTTGATGACAAAAATGTTCTACACAATCGAATCCAAAAACTGATACAAAACATTAGTATAAATTATAGAAATCTAATAGATGTAACGAATACCCCTTATAAAAATCTAATAGATGTAACGAATACCTCTTATAAAACGAGGCGGAAAGAGCTCCTTGATGGCAAT
This sequence comes from Chamaecyparis obtusa, assembly GCA_027943335.1. Lineage (NCBI taxonomy): Eukaryota > Viridiplantae > Streptophyta > Pinopsida > Cupressales > Cupressaceae > Chamaecyparis > Chamaecyparis obtusa. Next base: position 208,211 of record BSBK01008349.1, read on the forward strand.
GGCGTCAACGAGGGGTCCACAGGCGGGATCCTCCACCACGCCTGGATTGTGCAGAATCACATCTACTTCACTCTCGCCCGCGCGGAAAGCCCAGGCATAAGAATCCCACCCACTACTGCTATATATTGTCTGCATCGGCAGCTCCCCTGCCTCCGGCGGAACAGAGACATTCAAGGTCTCCACCTGGGCACAGGTTCGAGCCACGCTAAATGTCAGAGAATACAGAGAACCCTTCTTCACTTGTATTCTCTGGATCAGCATCGCTTCGTTGCCCAGCCTGGCAGCGTGTGCTCCTTCAGGAACTACGAGCAACATATCGCCTTGTTTATGCCCAGATGAGATGTACTCCACAAACCCCCTGATCCGCCAAAAGGGGAGCGAGTTCGAACCCATCACCTCTGTTCCGTTCATCGCAGACGCCTTCGGACCGTATTCGAAGTTCCCGTTCATCAGCAATCCTGCTCGAAATACACATCAATATTTCAAGATTCAATTTTTTTTTTAATCAAAATCTGTCCACCATTAGCAAATTCATGTAATGTCTGAGCAAAACTACTAATTTGACTTGCTTACCATTTTTAATGGGGCCTGCCAGACTGAGCCAGTAGAGAAATACTAGACCGTGGAAAACAGAAAACAGAAATTTGAACATGATGAAAAGAGTTTCGGTTTCCCTCTCTTTTCTATCAAATGCAAATGAACGAACTGGTGTGAATGGGGAAGAAGCACAGACCGTGATTATATATACGCGAATTTCTGAAACGGCCAATGAAAATTTGTGCTAAAATTAATTGATGAGAAGCCTCACGAGGAAAATCACTGTTCCCGAAAACGTGATATTTACTTTGACAAATGCTAATGCAGCCTCTCAGTTGTACGTTTGTCGATTCCTCCATGAATATGTTCAAGAAACTTCCTCTTTTCAGATGTTGTACTGAACTTTATACTAAATGTAATATATTAACAGAATCGTACTGTAGTTGTTAGGATTCAAACTAAAATGAAATTGAAAACTCCTTCCACTTTTTGCTCTTTGGTACATGTTCGGTAGGTTTTTGTTCCAGCTTTTACAGTGTTTTACATTGTTCGTGGGAAAAGAATTTGGAAGTTCTTGTTTATTTTTCAGCATTTTTTTAAAATTATGGTGGTAGTTAGTTTTGGTTCTAGGGGAAGGACTGAGTATTCGCACATCCTAACTTTGTACATCTATAGATCTTAAACTGTATGTCGTATTTTGACAATTTTTTTTATGTCTTCGTATGCGAGTTAACTGTTTAAAGCTAAGGTTTCAGCTTTTGGGTATTCACAGATCTTTCTGTAGAGACCGTCGAACATAGAGTGATAAAAAAGTGACCATTTCAAAGTGTCACCCGATACCCACTATGTTCTCACACCAATAGTCGTTTACTCAAAAATGACCGTACTTGTAGGCAAATGTCCCACTAGTCATTACGAAATGTCACAATAGTGGTGCACAAATGGGCCAATTACCAACCAAAAAAGCTAAAAAAATGATTGGCTATAAGTACATATGTGATTGGCTATTGGTACATGTGTTGTTATTTTTGGGGCTCTTTTAATATTGGTATTTGGGGACTCGAGGGGACAAGGTCATGGTTATTAAGCCCCCTAATGGTTATTGAGTCCTTTCCCCTTGTAACGCTGACAATATAAAATTTGAGGGTTGTACTGAGGAGATTTATAATAGATACAATATATTAATAAAATTGTATCATAGTTGTTAGGATTAAAACCAAAATGAAATTGAAAACTCCTTCCACTTTTTGCTCTTTAGTAAATGTTAAGTTTTTGTTCCAACTTTTGCACTGTTTTACATTGTTTGTGGGGAAAGAATCTAGAAGTTTTTCTTTATTTTTCAACATTTCTTTTGTTGATTATGGTGGTGGATAGTTTAGGTCCTAGGGGAAATGAATCGGTACCCACACACCCTAACTTCGCACACCTACAGATCCTAAATTGTATGTCGTATTTCGATGATTTTTTTGGTATGTCTTCATATGCGAGTTAACTTCTTAAAGCTAAGGTTTCAACTTCTAGGTATTCACGAATCTCTCTGTAGAGACCGTCGAACACATAGTGGTAAAAAGTGGCCATTTCAAAGTGTCACCCGATACCCGCTATGTTCTTACACCAATAGTCATTCCCTCAAAAATGCTAGTACTTGTGGCCAAATGTTTCATTAGTCATTACGAAATGTCCCAATATTGGTACACAAATGGGCCAATTAACAAGCAAAAAAGCTAAAAACTGATTGACTATTAGTACATATGTGATCAGCTATTGGTACATGTGTTGTCATTTTTTAGGCTATTTTAATATTAGTAATTGGGAGGTCAAGGGGACAAGAAGGTCATGGTTATTGGACCCCCTAACAGTTACTGTGCCCTTTCCCCTAGTGTTTAAGACAACTCTAAATGTTGTTGTATCTAGTTATTCTCCATACAAAATGACATGACTCGGCATGTGTTTATGTTGGGAAAACATTATGACAACGTGGAGAGTAGACTCTGACAGAAGGCGACAAGGGGATACCAGCAATAAAAAGGGGGAAATGAGGATGACAAGGGATTTCCCAGTGAACTAGTTGACATTGTTTATAATTAAAAAAGGGATCGGTCACCGTGATAGTGACCAAACAAAAAAAGCTTTTAACATTTTAAACTCGTGATTTAGGTATGTCACCTACCCCATTTTAGCATTTGAAATGACATCACGACATGCACAAAATTCATCGGTGTATGAAGAAGGGTATCTAACTAGTTGAAGTTGAACCCATGCAGGTTGGAGGAAGATATACACAGTAGTCACAATGAAGCACCACACGAGGTCGAGGCATGTAAATAATTTTTTAAAACCCCTTCTTTTTGTGCACTTTTTTTCCCCAAGCTCTTTTGAGGGGCTCCTAATGTTTTGTGATGTTGCAACACCATTCGTTCAAGGGCGGGTTTGCAGGTATTTATGGGTGTTCTTAGGTGGTTTGACTATTATCTGCAACTATTTCATCCTTTTCAAATATGTGTATCATGTCCTAGCAATATTTTGTTATTTTGCCATTCTTGTTTGGGGCTATGAAATTTGTTGACTATGCAAGAGGGTTTCAGGTTTAGGGTTTTATGCAAGTATTTGTTATGCTTATCCATAGTTGACAACCCCCAAAATACCTGTGGTCTACAAAACTTCATGTTATAAAAATTATGTGCAGAAAATTATCTTATTTTAAATCTATCCTTCCAAGTGTGCTAAATATCTAAGTTTGTGTAATTTTGGAGGCAGAAAATGAAGGGTTTGTGAGTGGTCTAGTTTTTTAGTGTGTTTTATGTCTAGGAATATATTAACAACCCTACTATATATGCTAGTTTTTCATTCTTGACTAGGACCATGAAAGAGGGTTTTTGGTATGCATTTCAAAAACATGACAGTTTTGCACACTCTTATGCTGACAAGGCATGTTAAAATACAAGAATATTTTGCATAGTGTGTACCATCTAATCTATGTACGTCAAAAAACATGATAGTTTTGTATACTATCTATTTTTTGGCATGTAAAAGGGGGCTATTTTATCATAAAAATTTAAATACTTGTGCATTATTTAATTAAAATAGATTTTATTTATTAATTGGGATATTTATGTAAAAGTAATATTATATTAAATAAATAATATTTCTTAAAATAATTTAACTATGATGGAAAGTAATGACTAATAATTTACTTGCTAATTAATTAAATAAGTGAGTGAACTATTTTGATTCGAGGGTATTTTATTAGGCATGATATGGTATTAGGAAGATTGGAGTGTGATTTATAAGAGGAAAAACCCCAAGTAGTTCGTCTAGATTTAGGTCACAAAATATAAGAGAATTATCTAAAGCTATAGTGCATTATTCCTTTAGATTTCTTTGATCTTGTTTAAAATATTGATTTAGATAAACAATTTGATACATTGAAGAAATCTTTGATTAGTAAATTCATAGAGGTGTGGAGATATTAAGGTAGATGTTTATGATTAAGGAAAACAAGTTTTAAAGGGGCCCTGAAACCCAAACAGTTTTAAACATAAACAGAGATATAGCAATTACAGTTCACAAAGATAAGATAGCCAAAGCGAAAAGAAAGGCCAGACAGAGTCCGCCAGCAGAACAAACAGAAAAAACCAGTAACAGAAAACAAAAAGCCAGGCCAGGCCAAAAAACCAGGGGAGCAGCTCAAGAAAACTCTCTGAGGATCTCCACCACTCGAATCTTGAGCTCAGACGCCTTGTCCACCGCATCCTTAAGGTCAGCCAGATCCTTGTTAGGTTCCCACATGTCCTTCTTCATGGTATTGGACTTGGTTCTCTTCCTCAGCCCTTCCTCCAGAGATTTACCTTTGCTACTATTAGGAGACTCCTCCTTGTTGCTCCTGTGTTCCTCAAATTTACTGATCAAGACTTTTATGTTGTCATTTGAAGCTTTGAGGATGTTGTGGCTCTGCTCCGCAATTTTCTGTAAAGTCCCCTCCAAGCTCTGCATTCTCTTCTTCACTTCCTCCATTTTGCTTTCCATGTCATTCTTCTCCTCCATTAGTGTGATCTTTTTGTTGTTACCCTCCCTCTCCAGCATTCCGACCTTAAATTTTAACTCCTAAATTTCATGGAATGTCCATTTGGTGGTTCTGTAGCTATCAATGACACTATTTTTGGCATTATTGAGCACATCCATCTGAGGGTGTTCTTTAGTGATGTCACTCAAAATCACCAGGGTAGGGTCTATGATGTCCTCCATTTGAATTTTTCCTTCCTTGTTTTCCTTAACCAGGGTTTTCATCATTTCTTGCTTTAGGCCCATCCTGATAGACATATTGTGGAAGTCTCTCCAAACCACATTCTTCTCTTTATTTGATATCTTGCAGGTGAACTGGTTAGTCCCTTGATCTTCACCAGCTTGCACCTGATTGTCCTCTCTCCCCCGACTCTCCTCTTCTTCTTCACTTTCTTTCCCCTCCTCTTGTCCTTCCTCCTTGTTCTCCTCTTCCATTTTCCTCCTTTTCCTCTGCTTCCTACCAGAATCCATAACCTCTTCTCTGTTTGTAGGCATTTTAATTATGAATTTTCTCTTCCCCTTCTTATTCTCCTTAGTTTCCTCCTCCTCCCCGATTGTATCTTCTTCTGCTTCAATGTTGTCTCCCTCAGTGTCCATGCCTTCCGCTTCCTCATCATAGTCCCTATCAAAAGAAACCTCAATGCACTGCTTAGGTTCAGGTTTCTCCTTTTTTTCCCATTTTTCTTTCTTAATCTTCTTTTTCCCCTTTTCGGTGTGAGGGGAGGTGACAACATCCGAGTCAGAATGCATATCTTGGCTCTCCTCGGTGTCAGAAGGGATGTACTCTTCTTCCCCCGAGTCGAGTTCTTCATCAGTGTCATCCTTCCCCCCTTTCCCTTTCTTTAATTCTTTACCTATGGTTTTGGCTTTGAAAAAATCATAAATCAACAACAACCCCTCGTGGAAAGCAGGATTTCCGATGGGCTTCTCCCTATAATCATTTATATTTTCATTGATGGACGAGTAAAGATAAAAAGGGATAGAGATTTTAGTCCCAGACCTAAAATGGTTGAGAAGCATGAAGTGATAGGAATATATGCGGTCGAACCTCGTGTCCAGGGATATGTATTTGATTATCGCTCTCAGCACAAACCTCCATAGTGGTTTGATGGACCTCGGAAAATAGTAAGTGCCATGTTTCTCAAGGGCCTTCTTCTCCTCCTTTCCTTTGGTAAATTCCACCATCACTTGACCAGAAATGCGACGATCTCTGTAGAATTTCTTCCCAACAATGGGAATGCCCGTCACTGCAGAAATAACCTCCTCCGTCACATTAAACTCAACCCCATCAATTTTAACACTCGCCTTGTTCCAAATTTTAACCATTGTTTTGGTGACCGAGGGTTTCCATCCATGTAGTCTTTCAATGAAGGTTGTCACCTCCCCTTTGCTCAAAATGCCCCACACTTTCGAACGCCTCTGCCATTTCTCTGCCTCATCCTCAGGTTCCCTTCTATGTCATTCCCCCACCATTTTCCTTCTCGTTCTGTAGAAAAATCTTTTGGTCTCAGAGCACTTCGAGATATGGGGCAAGTAGCTGGCATGATAAATGTTCTCAATCCTTCCCTTAACATTATGAGAAATAAACTCAAAACCAGACCTTAATGTGCAAAGGTGGCAGTTGCCCAAGTGATTCGTACTTTGGCTAGTGTTCTTACACATCATATATCGGCACAAATTCCCTAACACATAATCTTTCATCATTAGACTTTAATATTTCTGAATCTGCCTACGATTCTCTCACTTTCCATTAATTCCTTGATTTTGAGCGGAATTAAATGGCCTTCCATCCATCTTTTCACCTCATTATTTTTGACAGCCCAATTGGCCAACCTGTCGACAACTTGGTTTGCCTCCCTGTACTCATGGGCCACATGAATTCTTTCAAAAGACTTGAGGAGCTGGATGCTTTCATTGACTAAGTTGGCAATCATCCAGGTCGGCATATTTTTCTCATTGAGACAGTCGATTATGTTGTTTGAGTCACCTTCCAACCACATATTCCTGACTCCAATATCCATAGCCAGCTTAATGGTTTGATGAGCCACAGTCGCCTCTGCAACATGGTTGGTTTGCACTCCCAGAGGAGTCGAGATGGCAGCAATGTCTTTCCCATGTTTGTTTCTAATGATGCCCCCGATCCCAGCCTGGCTAGGGTTGCCTTTCGCAGCCCCATCAAAGTTGGCTTTGCACCATCCCTCAGGAGGAAGTATATTTAGGTAGATGTTAGTTTACATACATAGGAACTATATAATATGAGGTATATTGAATATATAAAACACATTATATTATACATAATAAATTGAAATATAATTCCTATATAATTATATGAAGAATGAAAAGAAAACAAAATAAAAAATCAAGTAATAGATTAAATTTATATGATATCAATGATTTCATATATTTTTAAAATATTAATAAAAAATAAATAACAGTAGAAAGTCCACCACAATTATTCAACTCCTGACACTTTTTATGTATGAAATCGCACACCTACATCTTTTTTTTATAATCACATGTCATTTTTTATGAAGAATAGTGCAATCTATTTTCTGTACAAAATGGAAGGCCTAAGATAGGATAGATGCATCATATGAAATCCTATCATACATTTTTCTCCACACAAAATAAGACGCAAGTACAAAACAACATACATAAAAATGCATTTCCATACACATGAAGTTCTTTAGGTCCCGTTTGTTTGGAGAATTGGAATTTGAGTCAAAACCTGATTATCTCAAAATCAAGTTTTGAAATTCCAGTTTTGTGTATTCGGAAGATAGTTTGGACCGTTTGGTTGACCCGGAAGATGACTGAGACAATCCATCTTCTGCGTTTGGTTGCCATTTTTGAAATTGAAATTAGAATTGAGAAATTCCTATTTCTGTGTTTGGTTTGCAATTTCAAATTGGAATTGGAATTACATTATCCATTTTCTCTGTTTGGTTCTACATTTTGAATTGGAATTAGAATTTGACAAGAAAAAATTTAAGTTTTTTTAATTATTATATAATGTTTTAATTTAATATTTTATTTATTTTGTCCATTTTTTTATTTATATTTTTTATTTATTAATTTATATTTTTATATAGTAAATCCTAAGCAAAATTTAAAAAAAAATTTCAATATTGTGAATAGTAAAGTTAACTTTTTAAAATAATTTTATACATTATCTTTAACAATATTATAACAAGAAAATAATTATAGCATTTCTCGATATCACATAAAAATACAAATAAGCATATAGTCCACATATATATCTATTTTTGCATTATGTCCCAACAAAGAAGTGTGATTGTTGCACAAAGTAAACATCATAAAAACATGACATCAACTTTATAGGTAGCCTCCACTTTTGCAATAGCTTTCTCGAGCGCTTTGCAAGACTTGCACTCATCATCCACAACATGTATATGTGTAGAAGGTGCAGATGATGTAGACAATGATGGGGTGCCATCGGCCCACCGAAAGTAGTCACATCCACCGCCATTGTACAATACAAATCTAAGTTAGTCTTGCTATAATGACTAATATTTATTCTTTGTAAACATTTAAATATTGTGCAATTAACAACCTTTTTCTTATTTATGCAAGTCCAAAATTTACGCTCTGGATTAGTGTTTGTGTGTGACATCCTTAACATGCAGTGCACTCCATCATCATAGTCACACATAGGGACATTTATCATAGCCATCACCACTGTATCAAACAAATTTTTGTTCATTCATACTATTTTTGTTCATTCATATAACAACATGACTATATTCTATTAGTACAAATTGAAAAAGTTTCATTTATGTTGATATTACGAATTTATACAAAAAATATAATGACACAACTATAGCATCAAATAGAAGTTGGGGAAGAACAATATCCATGAACTAAATGGTGGTTTGAAAACACACCGTTAAATAAGAAAATGCAAGGAAATCCACGCTCTACGCCCTTATGCCCCACATTCGATGAGGAACCATCTCATATCCCGCTCATTCTTCCCATTACTTTCTGTATTGTTAGATGGTCAATCCTGCATCTACAAAGTAAACATGATAGAAAAACTAAAACTTGTTTATTTTTAAATGGAATACACCAAGGAGTACCATCAGAAATATTGACCGTTTACAAACATGAATAGTAAACAATCATCAGATAGCTCATTTTTTTATCAGCATATGTGGGTATTTTTGGCATCAATGTTTGAAATAGCTTTTGGATTCGATTGTGTAGATAGTTTTGGATCACACTCTATGATCCATCATCAAGATGAAAGAGACCAAAATGATTGCAATAGACCAAAATGATGGACTTTTCTTTCAATCATTTTGCTCTCTTCCATCCTGATGAAGGATCACAGAGTGTGATAAAAAAGATTGATGCCAAAAATATCTACAAAATCGAATCTAGAAGCTATTTCAAACATTTTTAATGTCAGCATATGTGTAGTCTCACTTTATCATCATATGTGTAGTCTCAGAACTCTCCATTTTTGTTTCTGTACCTGTCACGTGGTTTTTAAAAATGAATGAAAAATGAAAAGAAATTCAAGATGAAATAGAGCATTGAACAAAGTAGAATTATTCCACTTAATTTTGTAATGCAACAGTAATAACAAGATGGTTAGGGTATATACATATAGAATCATGAACAATATAGTCATCTACCAAAACACATTTATAAAACCATGTCTGAAGAACTAGAAATGGATAGTTATGGGACTACACCTTAACAATGCATTAAATTAAGCATTCATCATGTGGTACTCCTTCGTGTATTCCCCTTAAATATCTTAAAAGCAACAAGACTAACAAATGCAACAATATGTCTATAAAAGAACATTTAATGAAAACAGTGGTCAAGGGAGGGCATGCTTGTTTGTCCATTAATTCAACTCAAATGGATTGGACACCCTGCATGTATATCACTGGAGATTGAAGGATGGAAACCCCCTAATTTCCACAACAGGCTAGTTGACAAAAAAACCCTAAACTAGTCAGGCAATACCTCACTGGTTTGTGATTCTGAGGTGGCTGCTGCAGCACCATTGGCTGTAGATTCATCATGTTTTCTGGTAATGATATTGCTGATGTTGTTCCCAAAAGACTAGTAAAGTAAATTGACTGTAAGTGCAATTTCTATTGTAATAAGAGGAGTGAGCAGTTATTGCAAAAAAAATTCACTGCAAGAGTTCATAATTCATTTTTGTGTAAACTGTTTAGCTTATTAACTTCACATTAAAATTGGATTGAAAGATTAAATTTAATCATCAGTGTCCTGTGAAGTTAAATTGAATAAAAGAACATAATATCCCTAACCCAAGATATTACACATTCTCATATAGTTGGATTGAAGACATGAGGTATGCCCATGTAGCTTTAGAGCTTGATACAACACTTCTACCAAGATTTGTACCGATGGCTCAAAGGGACAACAAACATGACAAGAAAATCATGCAAGGTTTGAACCAAGATGTGTACCATCCAGCTCTAAATGGTGTCAATTATAATAAGAAAAGCATAACTCCCTTGGCATTCTCATGGATACATTAAAACATCGGGCATACCCACTCAACTTCAAAATTTGATGCAACATTTCTACCAAGAGTTATACCACTGCCTCAAAAATTAAAAAGGCCACAAACATAACAAAAAATTTGATTCAAAACTCAGCGCAAGCCTAGTAATATTTAAACATTGCTGCAAGATTTAGACCACTAGGCTTGAAATGGCAGTATATTTGTGGTGAAAAGAAAAGCACAGTTTAAATGTAACTGTACAGCAAAGAATTAGAAAACTATGTTGGACGAGTCAGGTGTAGATAGTAGTCAGGTGCTACATCATTGATTGTAGAATGATGTAGTATATCCAAAAATAAATATAATTTGTCCAAGATTGGACAATGCCATGCAACTTCACAAAACTTAGGACTTTCTTTAGACTTACAAATTCCTAACATAGATTCATTTTTGAATTTCCATACATTTCATTGTTCACTAAATCAAAAGATGCACATCAAAGATAGTAAACTCCTACCCAACAACACAAACCTAGTGATACAAGACATCACACAAACCTATGAGGAGACCAAAACTAATGAGCCAAACTATGCACTCACCCTGGTGCAATACTAGCATGGACATTTAATCACATATCACCCTTAAACATTCAACGACATGATTCAACACCCTACATATGAAAGTTGTATGTCAGAATGTGAGCTGCCAAGAAATGGAAAAACTACATTTTATGGAAGTAATCCATCAATCACTTTTAGTACACAAGCACCATCTAGTGGATGGCATGCTTCTAGTAATTTCATTTGGTCATCAAACTCGAAAAGGGGAGAGACAACATTCTGCAGTCTTCTCCAACACCTATCTGAGTGTGTGTCTCAATTGTTGACATTAGATCCACCTCTAATGATTTGACAATAACTTTGCAGCAAATCACTACTAGTCTCACATAAGGTGAATTGATTATTGATCACTCTCTATCAACCCAACTTCTATGCAAACTTCAACATATATTTTCATTACTGCAAATGTACTTTGCAGATGACTTGCCTAGTAGATGAACACTTTCAAGACAGGACACTTCAAAGTAACTGAGACATTGTATTCACTCCAACAACATTTCTCTTAGCCTCACACATAACATAGAGTGTCATACTAAGTCTTGCACCACATGTTATATTGTCACCCAAATTGTCAGCCACAATGAGAGAACATTACCTAAATTTTGAAATCCAAATTTGAAAGGAAATAAATCAATTTTCTTGTAACCTATGAAATCAATAACCACAAGAACAGTAATTCCTTCAAGCAATCATAAGCATGTATTAAAGTTAGCTAAAAAATGTCAATTTCATTATTACAAATGCATGGTTAGGCAGTGGAGTTGGGCTCTAAATTGTGAATGTAATATTTGATGAAATCACAAGTGTCATCTTTTGTCTGTAACATTGAGTATAGCATCACAAAAATATAGACAAGGTTGGATTGTTGTACCCTTATGGGAAATGATAGGGTCTTTAGGAAACCAATTTACATTTCAATATCTCAGAATATATTTGATAAACAAAAACTATGAGGCATCCAACTACTGATTGTCATAATTTAATGCTAGCCTCTCAGAGGAGTCAATGCAAAGTGGTTTCCAATGTGTCAATACATTTCTTGAAACTTCTACACCATTTGTCAGGGAATAAAAATGTAAAAGAATTTTTATTGCATGGGACAAGTACCTAGCATGGCCACACATGGATGAGGGCATGTTCAACCATGTCAGATCATCTAGTATTTGGTATACAGTAGATAGTAGTAACATAAGACTAGTGATGCCCTAAACAATAAACAATAATAATAAACTCTAGCAGACTCTAACAATAGTATAAAGCATATGCATTCATCATGCCAATAAACAGAGGCAATGTAGGTGAACCGAATCTAACAATAGTATAAAGCATATGTGTTGATCGTGCCAATAAACAAGCAACTACATAATAGCTATCAGCATAAACACATTAAGTGTGAAATATTCTAGCTAAGGATTTTTAATCAATCTAAGCCACACAACTTAAAATTTCCAATAATTAACTTTCAACTAGTGTATTTTTCTATATGCAACATGATATCTAAATTTTCTAATCACAGGTAGGAAGAATATCAGTCTTGAAGGAATAATAATTGCTCTAATACATTACAGATGAATCAACATCACAAAAATATAAACAAGGTTGGATTGTTGTACCCTTATGGGTAGTGACTGGGTCTTTAGGAAACCAATTTACATTTCATTATCTCAGAATATATTTGATAAACAAAGCTATGTTTGATAAACAATCATCAAACATAAACAATCTTAAACAACCATCAACCAAAACATAGTTGTATCAATGTATGTGAACAAGTATGATAAAGTTTCAACTCATGATAAAGTTTGATAAAGTATGTATAAAATAACTATAATCCACCATATTTGGCTGCAATCCAGTCCACTCTCTCATCCTCAGTCATCAACAAGAACCCTTTGGCTCTTTCATGTTCACCCACGAAGGTGTCGTATACCCTTAGGAATACACCTCAACTCAATTCAGGGATGGATTTGAGAGTGGTATATGCACCCGTCAAAGCATTGTCATGATCAAATTGATCAATTTTGTGAAGGTGAACATTGCTCATGCCCTCTTTTATTTTCTTCATTGTTTCACACATGGCATCCAAGGAAGCAGTCATACTTGCCTTCCTCCTCTTTCCCACCCTTATGACTGATGATGTAGGAGTTCCTCTAGCACTTGCACTTGCAGGGGACTGATTGGAAGGATAAGGGTCTTTGTCCAAATCAATAGCACTATCAAGATGTATACTAAAACCAATGTCCTCTTCATCATGCACATTGAATGGCTCTTCCATAGAGTTCCCTTCTTTAGTCTCAAGGGTCGTTGTAGCTGCATTACCTTCAGCAATATCATCACCCACAATTGCACCCAATTCATTGAAGTATTGGAAGGGCTTCCTCTTATACACTTTGGCATTTTTGAACTCTCTTCTCTGCATGTTGGCATAAATAAATGGATTAGGTTCTTTGTCTTTCATTATTAACTTTAAAAGAAGGCAATATTATTTCCATCAAAATAGTAGAGAGATCACCCTACCTTCAGAAGCTCATCCCACACACTATCCTCAGCATCCATGCACTGAGTTGCCTCATTCCAAGCAAAACCACTTGTATTTATTAGCTCTTTCATCACTCTATATGAAAGCTTTCAGGTTTTTCGGCTTATTTTTGAAGTTGTCCTTTTATAGATTGAGGTTCATATCTGCGTTGAACCTCCTCTCAATGGTGGTCCACGCTTCTTTTTTGAAGCCTCCATCACCTTTTCTTCCTAGTTGTACTTGCTCAATGAGAAAGTCTAGAAACTTGCATTCCATTTCTTTTGTCCACATTATCTTCTTTGAGGAAGAAGATATTTGGCTTGTGTTACTAATTTTATCCATGCTCATCATTAGTTCTATGTGTACATATTATTGTTAATGGTATAAACATATTGTTGTTAATGGTATAAACATTGACCCATAAAGGACCAATAATTCTAGATAGAAACAAAAGAAAAAGGAAACCATCATGTATATCAAAGTATCTTCATACATCAGTTTACTCAAATAAAACACATTGACCCATACAAGTCCAATACTTCTGGATAGAAACAGAAGAAAAAGGAAACCATCATGTATATCGAAGTATCTTCATACATTAGTTTACTCAAATAAAACACATTGACCCATAAAAGTCCAATACTTCTAGATAGAAATAGAAGAAAAAGAAAACCATCATGTATATCAAAGTATCTTCATACATCAGTTTACTCAAATAAAACACATTGACCCATAAAAGTCCAATACTTTGAGATATAAACAGAAGAAAAAGGAAACCATCATCTATATCAAAGTATCTTCATACATCAGTTTACTCAAATAAAACACATTGACCCATAAAAGTCCAATACTTCCAGATAGAAATAGAAGAAAAAGGAAACCATCATGTATATCAAAGTATCTTCATATATCAGTTTACTCAAATAAAACACATTGACCCATACAAGTCCAATACTTGCAGAGAAAAAACATAAGAAAAAGGAAACCATCATGTGGTCTTGACCCATAAAAGAACAACTATTCTCGGGATCTATACTCTTCCCACATTCTACTTTCTATATCATCTCAAAACTGTGCCCATTGGTCTCTATCACGCTGAGACAACCCATATGACTCTAGCATTGGTAAATCTATCCCACCATGATCATCTTCCTCTTTAGTGCCAATATGATGGAATGTCATCCTCTAATGTAATGTAGTTGTGTAGTATGCAACATGCTAATACAATATGGGCTTGTGTCATGATAGAATAAGACGTGGCATGCCTCAAGATTGGAAAATGCTACTTGAGAATACCAAATGTACGCTCTACTGAGTTTCTAAGAGATGAGTGTTGATGGTTGAACAACTCTTGTCGAGAATTTATTAGATTCTCTCTTGAAAACTCCTTTAGGTGGTAGCGTGTACACTGATAAGGAGCAAGAAATCTAGGTGCATTGGGATATCTAGCATCCACTAGAAAATATGTTCTTACATAAATAAAGTATATTATTAAAACTTGAAACATGTATTGTACCCTTGAGTATATTAAACTATGATTTGGCTTACTGGGGGGAACAACAAGAGGATCTACTCTTGACAGAGCTGAAGCTAGAACATGACTATCCGTAGCAGACCCTTCCCAACCAGCAAGGCAGTACTAAAACTTATAATTGAAGGAACACACACCCATAACATTTGGCAATATGTTGCCTTTTCTATCATGATATTTACCTTGCATGTCGACATCGACGGTGACTGGTATATGGGTTCCATCGATAGCTCCAACACAATCCTATATGATATGATACAATCATCAATTCTATGATCAACCAATAATATGATAAGGATAAAAATCCATACAAGAAATTTGTAACAACACAAGAATTACCTTGAATAATGGATCAAAACGTTCATTCCCACTAATTTCAGGGGTGTTTGGACTAGGTGGTACAAAGCAATCCTTGTGGAGTGCTAAGATAGCCCTCAACACCTTGTGGAAGTATCGACTGATTATCTCTCCTGAGTGCCCAAAGTTGTGGGCAATCTTGTGGTTCCTTAGATTGTGGCCAAGGGTGTGGAGGAACATCACAAGTTGTTGTTCTAACGTCAAGTGTATCGTATCTATCAAGGTTCCTTTCAGCCTTAGGATAGTAGCTAGACGAAAGAAGGCTCCCCTACTCATGTGAATATGATCATGACAATCCACATCGTTGGAATGAATAACCATTCTATAAAAATAATTTCCTTTTCTTTTTCATTTACCCATTTGTGCACTGCCTTCTCGGGCTACCACTACTCTGGCTATGACAAGACAAATAATAAGAGCTGTGAGAAGATGAGAATATGTGGTCTCCACAGCTACCCGTCCTAGAACGTCAATATTCTTAATAGGATCCATCAATGGCCTAAAATGTGGACAAACACAATGATTTCAATGAGGAGATATCCAGTATGAAGCACAAAGATAAAGCGTATAGTAGTACATAATATTGTAGTACTTAGTCATCAGATGCAGAAGGTAGGCTGGTTAGATATATTGTCAGACTATATTTGTACACATACATTTATTTCTTATGCTAATGATGGAATATAGGTTCTACTTATGTTTAAGTATTAACTTACAATAAAGTTAAACATTTTATTCTTCCAATAGTTTGTCCTTTAAACTCAAAGACTAGTACAAACATGATGCCAACTGCAAAACTGTTAACACTGATTATAATTAGTGTTAACACCATGAAGGCCTTGTTTGGTTGCAGGAATTGGGTTAACATGGTGTTAACACTGATTATAATCAATGTTAACACTACTTTAGTGTTAACACTGATTGTAATTAGTGTTAACACCAATAATCAGTGTTAAAAGTGTAATCAGTGTTAACACCATTAAGGCCTCATTTGTTTACAGAAATTGGGTTAACACTTAATGGTGTTAACACTGATTAGAATCAGTGTTAACACCATTAACAATGGTGACTACTTCAAGAAATGGATATAAAGGGTAATCAGATCCTTGACAAGGAAGGAAGTGAGGCATTGTTACAATTATCTGAGAGTCACTATTAAGCTAGATCAATATGCTATCTAATTGCACTTTTTCATTCATCAATACAAAAACATATGAATTTTTTACTTTCACTGCTATCATGATGATATAGTTTCTTACATAAGATGTGACACCATTATAATCAGTGTTAACACCATCAAGGCCTTGTTTGTTTGTAGAAATTGGGTTAGCACTTAATGGTGTTAACACTGATTATAATCAGTGTTAACACCATTAACAGTGGTGACTACTTCAAGAAATGGATATAAAGGGTAATCAGATCCTTGACAAGGAAGGAAGCGAGGCATTGTTACAATTATTTGAGAGTCACTATTAAGCTATATAAATATGCTATCTGAAAAAAAAAATACAAGATGTAGCAGCACGGTCACATCTTATGCAAGAAACTATATCATCATGATAGCAGTGTAAGTCAAAAATCTTAGTTTCTTGCATAAGATGTGACCTTGCTGCTACATCTTGTATTTTTTTGTCAGATAACATATTGATCTAGCTTAATAGTGACTCTCAGATAATTGTAACAATGCCTCGCTTCTTGATTTTAATCCTTGGATTGAAAATCTTCGACATTGTATCTTGGATTTCTCTAGTTTCATTCATTGAGATTACAGGGATCAAAAAAGAAACTAAGATTTTTGAATTACACTGCTATCATGATGATATGGATTTTTGACTTACACTGCTATCATGATGCATGATAGCAGTGAAAGTAAAAAATCCATATGATTTTGTATTGATGAATGAAAAAGTGCAATCAATGTACAAATGGTAAATTGTACAGGGTTGCAAAAAAATAATAACAACAAATTCTTTGTCATAGAGGTTGAATCAATTATTCTAAAGCTTGATTTTATGCTCATTAATAATCAGTGATAGAGCTTGAACCAGTTCAAGGGAAGCTCCTGACAGGAAAGTGCAGATATATACAACTTTGGTAAATTGTATAGGGTTGCAAAAAAATAATAACAACAAATTCTTTGTCATAGAGGTTGAATCAATTATTCTAAAGCTTGATTTTATGCTCATTAATAATTAGTGATAGAGCTTGAACTAGTTCAAGGGAAGCTCCTGACAAGAAAGTGCAGATATATACAGCTTTAAAGAGACATTTGTGACAAAGATTAGCGATAGATGAATATGTAAAATTCAAAAAAGATGCGATGCATATGCAAAATCTTGACAAACAAGATGCAATGCATATGAAAAATTCAAAATCAATATCCAGAATTTGATTTATCTACGCACTTTGTAGATCTTTGTTGTTTCTTGTAATCTTTTTTCTAGGTTAGGGTTTGCATGATCTACATCTACAGATGTTAAGGGAACGCACAAATTCACCATCAATATGCAAAATAAAGCTCTGAAGTCCTATTATCCGAAAACATGAGCAGCTAAGGCAATGGAAAAACTGTGTATTTGAAATGCTTTCTTTTACTCAATGATTGGTACAATTGAAGTGAAGGGTAGTTGAGAGAATGTAATCCAAATTGGCACACTCTCAAGAAATAGAATGATTTATTCCTACAACCTAGAAAAAAAAAATAAACATGTTTTTTCTCTTAAATGTATGTCGACCATTTTTTGGTCCATCAACACTTTATGTGAGATTTTGGCTAAATAACTCTCTTTACGGGTTGAGATCTGATAACCCACCCTTACTTTACAATAGCAGATTAATGCCTCTAGCACTATTAATGGTATTATCCCCACTAACACCAACATCTTAGAACATTTTGATTAAAATGACATTTGGAAGTGATGCTAGTATTTTCCAATGTGCAGCTTTACTAAGCATCAACTTATTGTGACAACTAGAGAGCATTCAGTTTGACCTACATGACTCAGTTGTCAAAAAATTGCTGACACTTGCATGGAAAGAATATCACAAATTAAATGGAAAACTTATCTAAAATGAAAACCTAACATTTTGCAAAAGTCTAAGAAAATTAGGATTTCACGTTTGGACATCAGATTAAACAACATCAGATAGTGACAAGATAGAAATGTAGTAGCAATCTAGTAGACTGCATGACAAATGCAAAACCCCACACCACATCTACATCCTTTCTGTTAGCCATTAAAAGCCTAGCACTAAAACCACCTTCGTCCAACCTCCCAACACATCGTTCATAAGATACTTGACATGTATGTGTTCCTGCAAGAAGGGAATATGTACCCTCGTACTCCCAAAATGAGGAGTTTGCCTGAGGGAAAAATGGGATGGGGATTTCACAAAGAAGCAACTATGATGCAACACGAGTCCAGTGCCTCTTTTCTCACTACATGTCCTTGTTTAACTCTTTGCAAAATTTAGTGAAGAGTGTAAGAGTGATAGTCGTCGGTAAAAAGCTTACTCAAGTTGAGCTCAGCTGCCTGTCAGGGTTTTCAAGGCTATTAAGAAAACATATTTAGTAAAGACTATAGAAGATCTTCATTCAACGTGTTAAAATGTTTGTGGTTTTAGAGAGAAAGAAGAAAAATCTTCGATAAAAATTCAAGAAAAATGTGAGAAACACTGCAATTTAAGCACCAGAGATGCAAGATCTTCACGAAGGATGGACAAGACTTTCACCATATAGGGTGCGGTAAAATGAGGAAAGCATTCAGAACCTTTGCTTGCTAGAACTCAAATGAAACAAACAAAAAATAAAATTGAAAGGAGCTTACCTCAAAAGCCTTCCAAAATTGTCTGAGACGAGGAAACAATCTTAAGATATTGGCGACCATGAAAGGGTTTTCCACCTTATTTATGGATTTGCAGAGCGCGTGGAAGATTTTCAGAGCGTGAGTGGAAGATTTGTAGAGCGCGTGGAAGATTTGCAGGGCATGAGTGGAAGATTTGCAGAGCATGAGAATGGTGGAAGATGCAAAGTGTGATAAAATGAGGCCAAAACCCCCTTTGAAAACCCCAAAATGAATGCAGGATGTTCGCAGACCCGATAGATTATCCAATTTGCTTCAATTTTAACCAAAATTGGATTTTGTTTTTGAATTCCACCTCATCAGTGGGAAGATGGTGCCGCCCATTTTAGGGGCAAAACCAGATTTTGAACGCATAACCTTGAATTGCAATATTGTGTCCCAAACGATGGATTTGGTTAAAAAATGGAAGTCCCGCACCCAATTCTAGTCAAATTCTAGAAAACAAACAGGGCCTTAGCGTTGTCAATAACGGGGATAAATTGGTGTTGATGGGAGCGGACAACTCCTTTTACCCATTGCATGAGAGGTTGCTAGGTTTTTTATTTTGTCAATTGGAAATGTTAAGAAAGCCTATTTAACATAATGTCAAAGAGATCACTATGACACAGTTATGTTTTTGGTTTTTTCTAATTTAGTTAGAAAGTCATTCCCAGAAGGTCATGATGTGCAACATGTTTATATATGACATGATGTGGTTATATTAATATGACATAAAATAGCATGTCTAAGATAGGAAAATTTCTTATGGCATATACAATGGTAATGCACTTTATGTATGGAATTATAGTTTCCTATAGTTTTTTTTGTAATCACATGTCATTCTATATGGAGAATAGTGACAATCAATTATGTACACAAAATAGTAGGCCTGAAACAAGATAAATGCAAAATATGAAATCCTTTCATACATTGACATGCTACATATTGTGGCATTAAGAGTTATTCAAAACATATTTTTTGTAATGTTCCCTTTTAAAGAATTTTCTTTAAAATAATATAATGTTATCTACATATAGTGGTTCTATCAAGAATTGGAATCCATATTGTTAGTTCTCCATAAATACCTTGCAAATTTATTGAGGCAAAAGATGATAAATTGTTTTTATTAATGTTGTTACATGCACTATGACAAGGGTGTGACAATTTTGTAGAAATAAATTGATGCTAGTATGGAAATATGTCTTTATAAATATGCACCTTTCTTTATATAAAAATTACTTTTTAGTTGCCTTTGCATGATCATTAACATACATTGACCATGTGATATGACACTAATATTTAAAACCTATCGTACATGTCACATGTTTATAAATTTTAATATGATCACTCTAAATAAACATCCTCTTCTTCATAGTTTTAGTAGAATGACAAGTTGAGAGATATTCTTGGTGATATATATTACTAGTGTTAGTGATAGGTAAAGATTTTGGAAGTTAAATTTCCTTTCTATAGTTGAATATGTATGTTAATTCTTTGTCTATTTTGGCATGCCTACTACACCATAACATATATGTAACTATTCTCCATGTGGAATGGCTTGTGGCATGATAATTAAAATCTGCAAAACACAATGGGTTTTTTATTCTATTAAAAAATTAGAAAATCAAGAAAAAAAATATTTTGTTTTTTGTGTTCAAGCTATTGTATGGATTATCATTTTGTGGAGAATACACAAGTTCATAACATAATGTATGTGATGAAAATATTCTTGTTGAGAGCAAGCTAAAACACTCAAACGTTAGCAAAACATGTTAGCCAAATACAAATTTAACGTTTGATAAAACTTGCAAGAAAAACAACTAGGAAGCTTTCTCCACAACCTTCGATGAGCAATAAGAAAACACAGCCAAGGTTTGCTTGATTTTAGCTCTTAGAGAATATGTGGGTGTGCTCTCCCAACACAATATTTTAATCCCACTAAAACTATCAAAATGATAAATGCAAGAGAAAGCTACCAACTACCATGAAAATGGCATTGAATGAGATCAAGGACTAGTTATGGAGAACTAGCCTCAAGCATGCACAATGTGGATGAAGAAAGATAACTATGATCTACTATGAAACTATTCTACCATTAATGCAAGGAGCTACCAAACAAGTTAGATAAACATAAATGCAAGAAAATTCTAAGACTATGCTAACATGATAACTCTAATGAAAAAATAATTGATGTTTTACTCTTGGCAAGGCTCCTATTTATAGGATTTTGGCGGGCTGGAGTGGGGTGGATCACGTGTGGCATCCACATAGGGGCCACATGAGGGACACATAAGCCATGCAAGAGTCCAAGTTTTCTCACACATGTGTGAGAAACTTGAGATGTGATGGGTCAATGTGTACTTCAAATACATGTGCAAGAAGGTGTAAGAGAAAAGGTCCACTTTCATGTTTTTAGAATGTGTAAGAGGTGTCATCAAGGTTGTAAGAAACCTTGTTGGGTCATTTTTTGGATTATTTTGAAAAGACAAATTTTGGAAATTTTCTCTCACATGTGTGAGAAAATAATTAAGGCTAATGAGAGTAGAAATCCAAAAATTAGCTTAATTTACCTTAATTAATTAAGAAGTAGGTCTATTTGTTGAGAGTGATGTGCGTAGGGTAGGATCTAGGTCCAGATTTAGGATTGAAAAAGAATAATTGCATGGCCTATGAGGGACACATGAAAGAAATGGGAAAAAATGGGGACCATGAAGAAAATGGGGGCACAACGGGCCTATAAATAGGCCACGAGGGCCTTAAGAGAAGTCATTTTCACCTTGTAGAAGTAAAAATTTAGAGCAACAAGAGAGTGAGATGAATGATCCATGTGACCATATGGAGCTAGGAGAGTGAGTTCGAACCTACCAGAGGGTCATTGACGTAGGACCACTAGTGAGTAGCCTAAACGAGCCTTGTCATTAATGTTTTAATGTCATTTATTATGCTTAGAGGGTCATTAATAGGACAAAAAGGGCATCAGGGAAGAGATGACAATCAAAAGATTATCATTTATGGAGACAACAGTCTCTCGACCATCATCTCTGAAGACAACATAGGGATGATGAGGATGATGACTAAGTTGTCATCTCCGTCGAGAGGGTTGACCCTATCAGGGATGAGCGTCTGTGTAGATGGTCGTTTGTGCAGATTGGTGTTTGCATGGATTAGCATCTGCACATACTAGCATTTGCACGGATTGGGGTCTGTGCAGATTGGTGTCTGTGCGGGTATAATGGTGTTTCCACTTGGGAACCCAAAAAGACACAGAGGGGGGAAATGGGGTGAAAAATAGAGGATAGGGAGAGGGGACAGGATGCCCTGAACTAGAGAGCAAGGATTGATGAATGATGAATTAGATTATTATAGGTGGTGAAGGCAATGTTTTGGTCTAGGGAGAGTTGGCCCAACATGACGGTCTTTGTGGTAAGCTGACTCCAATAGAGTGGGGACAAGTTGCACTATGCGGCCTGGATCATGTACATCTATGATCGATATTGATAGCACATACAACTCTACTATTGACACTGATAGACAGGTGGCATGGTGTGATCTCTAACTTCCATCTTCCTACTAGAGAGGCGACAATCATACTTTTTGACATGTGGTACATATACCAAGTCCCGATTTGGGGATCGAATCCTGAGTATATACATGAGGGCATGGAGCCCTATGAAGATGTCACATTCGACTAATCTTATGAGCAACTACCCACATCTTGATAGTGTTTCCATGTAGAGCAGTGGTTTTAGCCCGACCATGGTAGAGGTGAGCGGCTTTATATTTGGAAGGGTTGATTGGGGGTAGGCTAGTCCTAGATTTGGCAGGACATGGATTTCCTCTCAAATGGTTGTGAGTCTTGAGCACCATGTTGGAGGATGAGGGAGAGAGGTACTATTGGGGGTACACCATTCTAGGGTAACTGTACTATGATCTTCACATGTATGCCTATTGGAGATGCAATACACTAGGGCCAGGGGTGACTCTATTACTGGTGTGGGTTTTTGAGCATATACAAGTGGCTTGATCAATCTGTCTACACGAGACCCAGGCTAGATATGAGCTCTATGCATGCAGATATCGACCACTAATTTTCAATGAGTCAGTGGATTCTATTGGGCACTAGCGATAACTACTAGATGAGATGCAGAGATTCGAATGGACACCCTATGCAAGGTGTGAGGCATGGGGCCACTACGTAGTGTAGCAACAGGACTATATAGAGGATGTGTGGGAGGAATTCCTCTATTTGGGCTTCACTCAAATAGATTGTTGGCTGATAGGCTGGACCCCTTACATGATCACATGTTACATGCCATCATGGGTAGCACAAAATTTTGGTAGTGTACATGACCAGGTACCAAACTCATTTCCACATTTAATGGTGACATGGGAGGTTGGCACTCTATGGGGAGTGGGAGTGGATCTACCAGGGGCCAGGGAATCCTGGGTTGGTATGGCAGTAGTACCTTGGAAGTAGGGATAGGACCAGGTTTGATATGAAAGAGTGACACCTACTTATGCATAGTGGTCAGTGGCACATCAACCCATCCGACTGATAGTACCAGGTGCAATACTTGTAGTAGAGAAACCTGTTGGGGGAGGAGATGGAGTAGGAGCCAATGGGGATGAGGATGGAGATGGTGGAGGGGATGGTTATGGGGCCAAAGGAGGAGTTGGAGATGGAGGAGGAGGGGGAGATGAAGGAGGAGCAAGAGGAGGAGGAGGAGGAGAAGTCAGGGGTTAGTGATGGGTGGCAACATCATGTCATCATAGGTTAGTACATGGACCAGTGGGTGGAGTCCCACCGATGATACCATAGGTCCAGGCAAAGGTATAGGGGCTACTAGATACCACACAAGCATCAAAGCTTAGTCTACAGGCATAGGTAGCTAGAGTATAGGGGTCACTAGCAGGGGAGTGAGCACAAGAAGATAGTGCTCAGAGTGCTCTAGATAGATTATAGGCTAGGGTAGACAGTGGGGAGGTCACAGTTATAGTGACTTAGATGGAGGAGGTTATGGGATAGGACTAGCTGATAGAGAAGTTGAGAGCAGAGGTACATGCAGTGACACTAGATAGGGACCTTGTCGTTGCTGAACTAAGGAGTACATGGGCCACTGATAGATCAAAGTACATGCGCTGAAAGGTCTAGGGATGTTATAGGTGGTGTAGGAGACTTTTGTTGCTAACCGATGAGAGACCATGGATGAGAGCCATCAGGGAGATGGATTATTACTGCCGATTGTATTATGAGGTCATTCTTGAGTGATAGAGGGCCGCGATGTACAGTGAGAGGATAGGCTCTCATACGACAGGAGTAGGGGGATCACATGCCTCATTAGGGATGAGACTCACATAGGACAAAGGGGGGATGGTATAGGGGGATCTCTTCCTTCCACACATTCAACATCATGAGCCCTACTTGCTATTTTTGACACTTGCATAGATTTTGAGTGATATATGTGCATCAACATTTGATATATACATGTGTATCATCTTAAAATGGAAGCACTTCCATGTTAAGAATGTTTAGCCCTTTGAGTAAGTGGTTTTGGGTCATGTCGAATGCCTTGAATGGGTCTTTGACTTGAATCTAGCTTTTCCCCTTGTTCTGCCCCATTTTCCACTTCTTTTCTGCATAATTCTGGCATCTTGATTTGAAATTCTGAGGTTCTTGACTTCTGGGTCAATGTCAAACTTTTGGGTCAAAGTTGACCTTTTTGGTCAAATTCAACCTTGACTTTGACCTAGGTAAAATTTGACCTCAACGTTGACCCAATGTCCAAATTTCAAAATTCCATGATTTCTGGATGTCGGGTTTCGAAAAGAATTCTTTTCCCGCCTCTGAGTCGGTTGTTTTGATCTCCAAAATGGTAAACTCTTAAATTTTATTTAATCTAGGTCCATTTCTAGGGGTATGGGCCCAATGGGAATTTATTTCTCATATGTGACCCCTCTAGAAGTTTGTGCCCTAGATCATAATAAAAGGAGGCCTTCCTCTCTCATTTTCTCCATCTCTCATCCTCATAAGCTCTCAAGAAAGCAAGCAATCAAGAAAGTAAGAAGGAGAAGGAAAGAATTCAAGCATTCATTCATCTTCAAGCATTCAAGCATTCAAGATCCAATTCATCAAAGAGATCCATTGTTAGCCATTGAAGGATTCAATCTCTATGGAGCCCTCTTGTTGAAGATTTCTCCATCCACATCCATCCAAGCCTCTTCCTATTTCAAGATCCATTCAAGATTTGTGTTGAAGATCTATAGAAAATTGATTTGAGACATCCTATATTTAATTATACATTCATTTGGAGCATCCATACTTGTGGATTCAAGGATTTGAATCCTCTACAAGGGTTTTCAACATAAGCAAGGTGAATTGTTCCATTTACTTTGTTTATCTCTGTGATTTCAATTTAATTTCAAGGTTAATTCCTAAATTGGGGTTTGACTGAGGAAAACCCCTCCCCCGAACAAAAAAAACCATTTTTCTTGTAGGTACAGGTGTGGGACAATGAATATAAGTGCAGATCTGGATACCCTTTTCGCTGAACTTTCAGGATTCGTGAATAGAATTTTCGTTGGAGTAGTTTCATGTCAAGGATGACCTTCAGTGGGGGTCAAGATTGTACCCCAAGGTAAGATCTTACCCTAGTCTTGAGGTCAATGATGACCTTCCTCAGAAAAGAAAAATATTTCTGGGTTTTGTAGATTTCACAGTTTCGGTTCAGCATTGTGATAATCAATAGTTTCTGAGATTGTTTGATAAGTTTTTGAGCCAATTCTTTTTCAAAGGTAAGTACCTTTATTTCTTCATTCAACATTTTCCTTCTACATTTACTTTCCATATCATTATAATTTCATTTATGTGTAAAATATTGGTTTTGAGGTCTCTTTTATGTGCAAACCATTGTTCTGAGACCCCACCGCATATTTTATCTGATACATTTTGGTGAACCCGACACGCTTACCCCTTTCTTTTGTGGAATTAGATTCCCTATTATGTTAGATTTCCCATTGTATTATCTTGTGTGTTCACCTTCATCTTACATTTTGGTGAACTCACGATAGACAACTCTTTCTTTTTGGTGTTAGATTTACATTTTGTGTTAGATCTTAAATGATTACAAAAGTAGATTTCTTTTATGCTCTTTCATTTATATTTCAAAAATACAAAAAAATCACTAAATTTCTTTAAAAATACATGTGGAATTAGATGCCCTATTGTGTTTCATTTGAATGCACTTGGATATATCTAGATTTATTTTCTATGCATTACCATGTTGCACAAGTTGTTTCATGTGTTTTTCAAGTGCCTTATTGATAGAGATGATAATCCTCCTATTTGGGATGAACCTTTGGATTTGGATGTTGATTACTCTCTTCCTCATGAAACCATTGTGGATGATTCTACTTTTTGGGATGAACCCTTAGACAAAGACATTGATTTATCCCCTCCTCAAGAAGAAGCTTTGATACAAGAGGGTGATTTATTAATGGATGACATATCAATACAAGATGGTGATTCTTTTTCTAAAACACACTCACCTTATGTAGACATTTTAGTGAAAGAAGATGACATTATAGATGCTTTACCTTCATTTTGGATTCCTTCTAGTTATGAGGCATTAGCGGAGAATGATATGAATTCCCTTAATGCTCTCCCTCTTAGTGACAATCTTATGGAGAATCAAGATCCTACTTCATCTCCTCCTAGGGTGTCTTCTTTGCTTCCTTCTTGTGAATCTATTTGTAGTGTTGAGACAACTAACATGGTTTATCCAAAACCCTTTTTGACTATCAAAGGTTGTCCTCTCATTACTATCAAAGGTAAACCTATGGAGTCTTTAGTCTTTCATGACCAAGATTTGATAGCTCACACTTATCGTACAAGGAATAACCCTCAATCTAATCTAGTGGTTTCTACTTCTTTACCACCTTCTCAACCTATTCTTCCTCCCCCACCCTATCTTCCTAGCAAGGAGTATGATTTGATAAACCAATTGCAAAATACTCCTACCAGGATTTCTCTATGGGAGCTTCTTCAAACTTCACCTACTTACTATGAAGCCTTGCAAAAGCCTTTAGCAACTCTTCCCACTCCACCTCCTAATCAAGAGAGCATTAATAACTTCTTACAATGCATGCATGCTACCCCAGGTCCTCTTGACATTGTATTTACTCAAAAAGATTTACCTTCTAAAGAAGTTCAGAATCAATATGATGCTCTTATGGTTGCTGTTACTATCAATAAGAGTATCATTTGTAGGACCTTGATTGATAATGGATTTGGGCTTAATGTTTGTAGCATAGACATGCTCAAAGCAATTAAAGCCGATCTTTCAACTATTCAACCTGACAATGTTCCTATACATGGCTTTGATAACATTGCTAAGAACACTTTAGGCATCATTACCTTACCTATCAAAGTAGGTCCGATCATCCTAAATACACCTATTCATTTTATGCCTAGACCTCTCAATTATAACCTTCTTTTGGGTAGACCTTGGTTGCATGAGATGCATGCTATTCCTTCCACCCTTCACCGTAAAGTCAAGTTTATACATAATAACATGATGTATACACTTCATGCGGATGATGCACCTAATCCTTTTTTGAATATTCAAACCCACACTACTCCTACTCCTAATAGTAATCCTTCTTCCTCTAATGCTCTTCTTGATGATGATTGGGGAACCTTGGATTTTAATCCTACCTTTATAGGAGAGTATAAGGTTTCTGATCTTGATTTTATGAAGCAACAAAGAAAGTTTGAATAAAGATTTTTTAGTTCTACTTCTAATGAAATTCGTAATAACTTTGTTGCTGCTTCTACCCATTATAAATTTGTCAAACCTACTAATGATGACATAGTGACTATTGAAGTTCCATTGACTCCTTCTGATATGGCTTCTTGTTATGGTCTTGGTTATCGTTTCCTAACTAAATAAGGATTTAATGGTCAAGGATGTGGTAAGCATAAACAAGGAATTCAAATGCCCTTACAGAATAGGGGGCATGAGCATTCTTATGGATTGGGATTTAATCCTCAACAAAAAATAAATGCTAACAACATCTCAAATAACACTTCAAAACATGATGAACCTATGAAGGAATTTGACCAAGAAGTTCTTTTGCCTAAACTCCTTCATGCTAAAATGATTACTAGACCTAAACACAAAAAGAAATGTAGTTCATACTTGATAACTCTTCCTTTTTGTTTATATCATATATTTCATGATCACTCTACTAATGAATGTCAATCTTTACATTATAAGATTAGGCAGCTCATTGATAGTAAGGTTATTTATATATCATGTGGCAATGAGTTGTATTTCAATCCTGTTTTCTCTAAATAACATTTATGTTCCTATTATGGAGGTCCACATTATGTAAACAATGTTAGCCTAATCCTTGGGGGATCATTGTCTTGTATAGTGTTGCGAGAAATATAATAGGTCCCCTTCCATCCTTGTTCCTACACTTGGGGGGCATATATATGGCCTCCCTCATTCTATATTATGCATTTTTTTTCTAACCTTTTATTTTGTAGCATGCTAAATCTTAGAAGGTAACGCACATAAGTTGCTAAATCCTGACGAGACACACATTTTCAATTTCAAATATGCTAAATCCTCGGAAGGTAACACACATAAGTTCCTAAATCCTGAAGAGACGGACATTTTCAATTTCACATATGCTAAATCCTCCAAAGGTAACGCACATAAGTTGCTAAATCCTGAAGAGATATGCATTTTACAAACGTATTCTATGGTGATATGAGGATATGGATCCATGGGTACTTTATAAAATCCATTAGAAGATGCACTACATACATGCACAAAGCCACCAGAAGGTGCACAACTTTATCAGGTGACTATCAAGTGTTTTCTTGGTGGGCCATCCTATCCTTTTTTGTAGTTCACAATGAGATATGCAGATCTTATTGGGCGAGCTAGCCACTCCTCTCTCCCCCTTTTCTCTCTTTTTCTAGTGATGTGTCTTTTATTGTAATCTTGGAGTTGATGAAGACTAGAGTCCCTAGGGGCTTGAGGATTCCTTTGTCCCTTTTATTTCAATAAGATTATCTTTTTCTTTATGATCTCCTTTACCAAGAGTTTGCATCGAGTCCATACTCTTGCTAAAGTGGGGGCTTAATGTATCATCTTAAAATGGAAGCACTTCCATGTTAAGAATGTTTATCCCTTTGAGTAAGTGGTTTGGGGTCATGTTGAATGCCTTGAATGGGTCTTTTGACTTGAATCTGGCTTTTGCCCCTGTTCTGTCCCATTTTCCACTTCTTTTCTACATAATTTTGGCATCTTGATTTGAAATTATCAGATTCTTGACTTTGGGTCAATGTTTACCTTTTCGGTCAAAGTCAACCTTTTTGGTCAAATTTGACCTTGACTTTGACCTAGGTCAAAGTTGACCTTGACATTGACCCAAGGTCCAAATTTCAAAGTTCCATGATTTTCGGATGTTGGGTTTTGGAAAGAATTGTTTTCCCACCTCTGGGTCAATTGTTTTGATCTCCAAAATAGTAAAATCTTAAATTGCATTTAATCTAGGTCCATTTCCAGGGGTATGGGCCCAATGGGAATTTATTTCTCATATGTGGCCCCTCTAGAAGTTTGTGCCCTAGATCACTATAAAAGGAGGCCTTCCTCTCTCATTTTGTCCATCTCTCATTCTCATAATATCTCAAGAAAGAAAGCAAGAAAGAAAGGAGAAGAGAAGGAAAGAATTCAAGCATTCATTCATCTTCAAGCATTCAAGCATTCAAGATCCAATTCATCAAGGAGATCCATAGTTAGCCATTGAAGGATTCAATCTCTATGGAGCCCTCTTGTTGAAGATTTCTCCATCCACATTCATCCAAGCCTCTTCATATTTCAAGATCCATTCAAGATTGGTGTTGAAGATATAAAGACAATTTATTTGAGACATCCTACATTCATTTGGAGCATCCATACTTGTGGATTCAAGGATTCAAATCCTCCACAAGGGTTTTCAACATAAGCAAGGTGAATTGTTCCATTTACTTTGTTTATCTCTGCAATTTCAATTTAATTTCAAGGTTAATTCCTAAATTGAGGTTTTACTAAGGAAAAACCCTCCCCCCAACAAAAAAAACCATTTTTATTACAGGTATAGGTGTGAGACAATGAATATTAGTACGGATCTGGATACCCTTTTCACCAAACTTTCAGGATCCACGAATAGAATTTTCGTTGGAGTAGTTTCAGGTCAAGGATGAACTTCATTAGGGGTCAATATTGTACCCCAAGGTAAGATCTTACCCTAGCCCTGAGATCAATGATGACCTTGCTTAGAAAAGAAAAAGATTTTAGGGTTTTGTAGATCTCGCAGTTTTAGTTGTGGAGTACAGTAATCAACAGTTTCTGAGATTGTTTGACATGGTTTTAAGCTGATTCTTTTTTGGAGGTAAGTACCTTTATTTCTTAATTTTAATATTAGCATTTCTAGATTTACATTCCA
The DNA here is from genome assembly GCA_027943335.1 of Chamaecyparis obtusa. Lineage (NCBI taxonomy): Eukaryota > Viridiplantae > Streptophyta > Pinopsida > Cupressales > Cupressaceae > Chamaecyparis > Chamaecyparis obtusa. Next base: position 238,689 of record BSBK01008349.1, read on the forward strand.
TATCATTACAATTTCATGTATGTGTTAAATATCGGCTTTGGGGTCTCTTTTATGTGCAAACCATTGTTCTGGGACCCCACCGCATATTTTATATGATACAACATGTATATGCATTGATGTATTGATGGACTTGTACACTGATTCTTTATATATATGCATGATTATGACGGTCCTATGTGATGTGGTGTGTTTTGATTTTTCTATGCATAGTTCTATATGATGTTATGCATATATATATTATTATGATGATGTTATAGACTGACATGTGTGATGCAGGACATGAGATTGATGTTGATGTGTTTATGATGTAGGTTTATATATGCAATAGATTATATGATTAGATGGATGTATATATATATATATATGTGTGTGTGTGTGTGTGTGTGTGTGTGTGTGTGTGTGTGTGTGTGTGTGTGTAAATGTGATGTAAGAATAATGAGTAAATGTAATGTTAATGGATGAGTAATATAATAATGGATGAATGAAAGGATGACTAAATGGAATAATGAGTAATGATTAATGAAAATAAATGAATTAATGATTTAATGGATTAATGAATGCAATGAATTAATGATTAATGATTAATGAATGTAATAATGATAATGATTAATAGATTAATGAATGCAATGAACTAAGGATTAATGATTAATGAAGTGAATGATGAATGAACTAATGATTAATGAATAATGAATACATGTAATAATGATTAATGATTAATGAATAAACATACTAATGATTAATGATTAATAATTAATAAATAAGCCTACTAATGGTTAATGATTAATGATTAATGAATAAATGTACTAATGATTAATGATTAATGAATAAATGTACTAATGATTAATGAACCTCACACTTTGTTTTGGAGCACTTAAAATGAACCTCACACTTCAATTGGTTTAATGAAAAGAACTACATCTAGCTAGGTTCTAATCAAACAATCAATTTTAGATGGTCTATCACATGTCCCTAATAGTTTCAAAATTTGTAAATTAATCTAATTAGGGGTTAAAATTGATCAAATACTTTCCCTAATCTACAAATTGAAGGATTCATAAACCCTAATTCTGTACATTTACATGTTTTTAGGGTTAGTTTTTAGTTCACACTTAATCAAGAGGTCATAAACTACAATTTTCCTTTTTTTATTGCAAAGTTGCGTAGTTGGGACCCAGAGTTGCATAGTTGGGGCCTGAAGTTGCACAGTTGGTAGAACTACGCAATTGGGGCTTGAAGTTGTGTAGTTGGTTAAATTGCGCAACTGGTAAGACAAACTCCATAGTTGGTTTAACAACATTTTGGTTAAACAACATTTTTGGTTAAACAATATTTTTGGTTAAACAACATTTTTGGTTAAACAACATTTTGGTTAAATAAAATTTTGGTTAAACAACACTGTCGGTTAAACTGTGAAGTTGGTTCATTGAACTGCATAGTTGGTAAGTTCCCTTCTTTTCAAATTCAAATTTGTATTATTTGGTGTCAAAGCTATATTTCTTCATTTTAGGGTAACATTTTTTACATTACTGATCATCATTTTTCAGCTTGTGGCAATTGTGGGATGAAGATTCAATCATAAACTACTAACACATTTGATGCAGGATGTGTGAAAAAGACCTTTTGTATCTTCTAAAACAATCATTTGTGTGTTTTGTAGTTATAAAACACTTTGTTTGGTGATTTAAAATGAACTTTTTATTTTGAGTGTTTGGTGTGTCTTCCTTTTGTAATCTCAAAGAATTATATGGACATATCCTCTCCCCTCACCTTTGTGGATCTTGGGTGAAGATAAATCTATGTAATTCTTTTAGAGAGGCTTGCCTTGGACCAAGGTGTTCAATTTGGATGCCCCAAGGGATGCCATCAAGTGTTAACATGCCAAAGCCAGGTCTCCATCCAAACTGCTATATAAATGTGTGATTGTGACTAATAATCTAATCGATAGTATGGTTGGGTGATATCTATCCTCCAGTACCCTTGTGGTGTGTAAAACCTTGGTTCTCAAGGTTGGGAGACCTCCTAAGGGAGTTTATCACACACCCATTGAATTGGATGTCCCGTACTAAACACCTTGTTGTAGTTTGCCAAAATCCTTCTATTCACTAATGCAAGGGGTCACCCATGCCTATGAAGACATCCCACACTTTTTGCGGCTCTTGGTAGAGACAACGGTTCCTTGGTAAGTGATGACCCTTCGAATTCGAAGCTTGGTATGCATGGAAAGTGAGTGAATTGTAAGGGGGAGCCTGTGCCCTTGAGCTTCTAAGCTATCCATCCTATGTAGGCGCGATTGAACTTTGTTCAAGTGGGAATTCTGTGGATACTGTCCTTCAAGCCTAGGTTGTGGTATGCTTGTTTCACCTTATACAAAAACTATTCTTCTTGATGTGTCTTATGTGATTGTTCAAGCATTTCAATAAACATTTCAAAAAGTACTTTCAAAACACTCATAACACCCTTCAAAATGTTCCAAAACATTTGCAAAACCTTTCAAAAGTTCCTTAAACATTCATTTGGACACAAATATCTTGATTCATAACCCTTGTGAACATGAAATTTCAAAACATTTTCCTTGGAGCCTTGTTGCAAACCTAGGGTAACCTTTTTCATGATTAATCCTCATTTTGCATCTCCATATCATAGTCGTTGCATACATTGCATTATCTTCCCTTTCTTTGCATTTCCATTTTTCAAGTCCTTGCATTGAGTTGTCCTCATTATAGTCCCTTTGCATAAGTCCTCATTTTGTACTTAGAACCTTTAAAAGATTTTGCAAAATCCCACAAAAATCCAAATTTTAGAGTCTCTCCTTATGTTGTTGAAAACAAGATCTTGACTTAGTCCCAATATGCATTTTATCAAAAATTGTCCTCTTGTCCTTTTGTCAAAATCCATCTTTTTCTTGTTAGATTTGACCCATTCCCTTTTTATCCAAATATATTTTTCCTTTTGATCCTTTCACGTCAAGATCCCTATTCAATTTCCTAAGGTTATACCCTTAGATTTGTATTTTCCAAAGGTTTTGTCAAAGTCCAAAAATCCGAAAAATATAGTTTGCATAATTTTCATTTTCAAAGTCCAAATCCTAAGTTGCATTTTCATATCATTTCAAAAAACCTTCAAAATAAAAAATCAAGTTGCATTTTGCACAATCCTAAGTTGCATTTTCATATCATTTTAAAAGCATTCAAAATCCCATAGACATAGTTTCACTTTTCATAATCATTCCAAAATCCTAAAAAATTCAAAAACATTTCTCATTTTCATATCTTCCATGTTTCACATCATTTCAAAAGACTTTGCATACCTTAGGTTACATTCTCATTTTCAAAGCCCTAAAAATTAAAAAAAATTGCATCTTACATATCCTTAGTAGCATTAGTCATCATGTCAATTTTGATAAGGCAACAAAGTTCTTACCAACCCATGTACATTTCAAGTGATAACACCCAAATACCCTTTGATACTAGACAAGGTGTACCATTTCAAACACAATTTTTTGACACAAACACCATGAACACTTCACAAATACCCTTTGATCCTAGGCAAGGTATACCTTTTCAAACACAAGGTTTTGACCTAAACATCATGTAACTTCCAAGATAAGAGACCCAAGCACCTTATGACCCAAACATCATGTACCCTCCAAGACAAGGTATCCAAACACTTCCTAATTTAAGACAAATGACATTAATGCAATCAAATGCTCAATCAAATCAATCTCATACACACTTCATTAAAAATTTGATAGCTGAATCAGAGGAAGAAATTAAGTTTGTGGACCAACAAATCCAAGCTATTGAAAAGACTAGAAGAGATACATCTAAACTCTGTAAATGCCGCGAAGAGGATTTGGGTGAAATTAACATTAAAGATCTCATTGAAAGATAAAAAATACCAAGGCTTTGTTCACAAATAGATGAAGCACAAGACAAAATCAATCAAACCCAATCCACTCATGTTCAAGAGAAAATGGTTTTCAACCAAGTCCCAAATCAATGCTCAATTCAACCAAATTTCAAATCAAATGCCATTCCATCAAATTTCAAATCAATCATTCAACCAAGTCTCAAATCAAAATTTTCAGCCAGAGCATGGTGTAAATCAATGGGGACCTCCACCAAGCTATGAACCAATCTTTGTTCCAATGCAACCAAGTGTCCCTCAAACAATTTCACAACCTCTTGTGCCAATCATGCCAACAATTCAAACAATACCGAGACCAAAAACAAGTTTTCCTCCAAGAACATTTAATGTTAATGAACAACCTTGTATGTCATCAAATCAAACAAGTTTTTTCTCAAAAAAAGTAAAAGTTCAAACATATCAGGCATGATAAATGATCAACCTTTTATGGGACATAATCCATCAACAAATTCTTCAAAAGTTGCAAACATTAATATGGCCTCACCAACAAGATCAAACAACAACAAGAAAAAGTCCAAATCTAACTTTTTGAAATATTTTCTTCAACAATTTGGTTTTAATAATGCACCCATTTCTAGCAATGGCCCATCCCAAAACAATAATATGGATGGCACACCCATTTCCCCTCAAGACATTGGCTTTCAAGAAACATCCATGTCACCTTCCATCCCTTTATCTCCTAAAGTTTCACAAGAGCCATTTCGTCCATCACCTTCAAGTCACACTTCCAATGATGAAACCTTCTGAGGACTATCCATAGAAAAAATTCAAGCTAGTTCCATTCATAATGCAAATCCCTCTCATATGTCCCAAATTCTAGATCTAATTCCATCATGTCCCCCATCTCCAATAAATCCTATTCAAGAGGGTCCCATCCAAAGTCCCCCTACTTCATTGCAAAAAAATGACCCCTTTCCAAAGAGTCCCATGCAAAGTCCATTCCCATGTCAAAACATTGATCCCTTTCCAAAGTCTCCCATAAATATTCAAATTAAAACCCCATGTCAAGAGGATAAACTAAATAATGAAGAAAAAAGTCCTAAAAGAAATCAAGATCAAGATCCCAAAAATGACCAATCCTATCCAATTTTTGACCAAGACCCCATTTCCCTTGATCTTCATAATGATCCTAGTATCCCTAATCCTCCTATCCAAGATGAACCTCTTCCATGTCAAGAACAAAATGTCATTCCAAGTCCCATTGACCTTCCCCTTCCTAAGCAAGATCATGATCCCCCTTTGAGTCTTCCTAATGATTCCATTCAAAACCAAGAGCATAACACCTTTACTATGGAATCCCATGCTCCTATTCCAAGTCAAGGTCAAAGTACACCCTTTCCTTCATGTCCTCCACAAGATCCCATCATCCCTTTGGATCCTCCACAAGATCCCATCATTCCTTTGAATCCTCCTCAAGATCCATCCATTCCTTCATGTACTTTCCCTTATCTTACATATCCTTTGCAATACCCTATCCCACTAGATGATCCTATCACTATCCCCATTCCATTGCAGGATCTCCATATTCCTCCTGATCCCCCTCATGATAAAAATACATTTATAAAAGATGTTCATGAACCCCTTACACTTCAAATGGGTTCCCCTAGTTATATCAAGTTTAGTCCACTTCATGGTCCTATCAGTTCTTCCATATCATATCCATCTCAAAATAAACTCACATCTTGTAGAAAATATCCTATTGTTCAAAAGAAATATCAAATCAAAGGGTTAAGAATCCATGATAAAAGTATATTAGAACCCTTACATGTCAAAGAAAAGTCTGAAGGTCATGACCTCAGTCCTAAAGATCACTCTCACGGCATTGGTATCCTTTCCAAACCTAAATATGAATATATACCTCCTCCTTCAACCCTTCCATCCAGTTTAGGTCCATATATTCCTCCATGCACTAGTTCAAAATCCACTTACCCTTTCCCATATTCAAGTCAACATAGGCACACATCTTCGAGAATCTTCCACTCATCCAAAAGACCTCCATACAATTCCTATCCATCCATAAATCCCCTTCATTTTCCAAGCAATTTAGATGCCAAGAATAAAGTCCATAATTCAAGAAATCCACATGCATTCAAGGATCAACACATCCAATCTAATTGACATGTGAAATGAAAGAAAAATATGATCCAAAAAGAAAAGGAAAAAGAAATGTCAAAAAGGCCACAAAGGCCCATTAAAGAAAAATCAAAATCAAAATCAATATGGGTTTCTACATCTATTGTCCAAGTGATGCAACCAAAGGACCCAAAAAAGAATGAAAAATCAAAATGAATGTGGATTCCTAAGAAGCTTCTTGAAGCATAGAGTCCTAAAGAAAAATCCAAGTTGAAATCCAAAGTTGCTATCCCTCCATCTAAAAGCCTTTCATCTTCCAAAACCATTTTGGGTCCTTTTATCCCAAAATCCATATCCAATCCTCCATCAAGTCCAACATCTCATTTTCCTCCATCACTCTATCACCTCTCAAGGTGTGTGTAGATTTTTTTCTTGGATCCATTTTCGTCCATTCAAAATAAAGCCTTCCTCCAATCCGTCCATTTTCCAACACCTCCTTTCCAACCTTTGATCTAACTTATTCAATCATTTACCTAATCCTTATCACTAACCTACCAATGTCTTTGAGCACACTATCATAGTCATGGTCCTATAATTTTTATCTATCAAGAGAACTATCCAATGAACAAGGAGCTTGAGTCTTTTGTCCATGCCATGTCTTGCACCCATTTTCTTCCAAAAATGTTAAAAATACAAAAAAAAAAAAAGAAAAAAGAAAAAATTGCACCTTAATGAAAACCTGGCAAATAGGTGTCTTGGTAACTAAAAAAAAAGGAATAAAGAGAAATAATTTCATCCAAAAGTGAAAACCTGAAAAATAGGCACTTTGGGTAAGTACCATGATGAAAACCTGACAAACAGGCATAATGTGTAGTTTCTAAACTTCTTGCATTCCATGCTTGGGGGAAGATTTTTTTTGATATTTCCATATCCTATTATACCCCTACCATTTCCTCTATTATCCCTATCATCTCCTCTATTATCCTATTTCCTTTCATATCCTTATCCTATCAACATCCATATTCCTTTTTTCCCAACTTTAATCTTGACAAGGTTACAGATCCTCCAAAAGAATTACATGCCATATTGCCTATCCTATCACACCCCTTTGGTCCAATATTCCCTATCATATTGCAACCTTTAGCCTCCTATCCATATCCATTCCCTTTGTCCACTATTGATCTTTCTTTCCCTATCCTATCATTTCCCTATCAAAATCCCTATCTTGGTCTTGACGAAAATAAGGACGTAAAAAAAATGCAAAACATTTTAAAAAAAAGGAAAAACTCTTGACATGTCTATTCCTATGACTTACTTGTCATATCCTATCATATCCAATCCTATCATCGTATAGTTTCATCGCCATCTCCTATCATGACCAATCCCTTAGCTTGACACACATGTCCTTCCATTCTGTGGATAGTCCTTGGAAATCCAAGCGAAGCTTCAATGACATATCAAATAACTCTTTTTCCTTCATCCATATACCAACCTATCCATCACTCCATGATGTCCCTGCCTTGCTAGACACTAGGGGCAATTCTTGCATGTAAATATCCTTAGTGATCTTGAAAAAAATCAAATATGATCTTGAAAAAAAATCCTAAAAACTCAAATATAAAGCTGAAAAAATCTTTAACAATAATAAAATGTCATGAAAAAATCTTAAAAATTCAAATATGATCCTGAAACAAATTTCTAAAAATTCAAATACCAAGCTGAAAAAATCTTAAAAATTGCAAAATGTCCTAAAAAAAGCACAAAAAATCAAATATTTTCAAAATCCTAAGAAATCAAATCCTTTAAAAATCTGTAATACATTTGTACATAATCATTTTCCTTCTTTTTAATAAATTATGCTTTGTGGCAAGACAAATGTTTCAACAAACTCAATCTAAGGACTTTCAAAACATTTCACTTAACAAAATCATTCTTCAATAGAGAAACGGTCCAATCATGTCAGAAATCAATCAGATCAAACTTGTCCTATCAATCAAACAAAATCAATTTTTCCTTTTATCAAACTTGTCACTTGTCTTATATAGGGTGTTGTATACTCAAAACCAAATGGTATCTGTCTTAGATGGGGTGCTTCATTCTTGAAACCAGACACTATATTTATCAGCCATAAAACTATTAATTTTGACAATTAGATCAAAATGGTTGTTGGCTTGCTTGGTTTAGTGAGTCTTATCTTTTATTGATTTATCTCTTTTTATTTTTCCTTCTGCTTGTTGGATGATCTCATGAAATTCTGGGGCATTTCATTAATATGCGTCAGGAAAGACAAGATCATTATTTGTCTACTATGTGTTTGTTTTTACAAAAATGGATCGCATTATCATCCTATCTTTCTATGCCATGGTGTGACACATCCACTTTTTCCATATTAAATAAATCTCTCATGACATAAAATGCACTTATGAAAGAAGTTTCATCATTACTAACTTTTCCCCATGTAATTTTATCCTTCTACTAATATTCCTTCCATTAGTCCTACATCATCATTCTCTTTTTGAAAAATTGTCCTCGAATCAATTTTTGCCCAATTTTTCAAGGGGGCATCCTATCTTGCTTCCGTCGATCCACTGGGGCATGATCATTTATTTTTCTTTGAACCAACGCTCATAATCACATTGTCTCAAAGAGGGGCAAAATGTAGACACTAAAAAATGGTTCACACCTATGTGTCTCCTTTTAATATGTTTTCTATCATGTGTCATTCCTCATCTGATCATTTAATAACATTTCCCTCATTTTCATATCATAACCTTGATCTCTTTGGCCAAATCAACCATTCCTAATCATTCCTAATCTTTCCTAAACTAAGCCTTACCATTCCTAAACCATTCCTAATCATTCCTAAACCATTCCTAATCATTCCTAATCATTCCTAAACTGATCCTAATGTTCCTAAATGTTCCTAAAATGATCCTAATTGATCTTAAATCATGTCAAAGCAGTCCAAATCAATCCCAATTAGTCCTAATCAATCAAAAACCATTTTAGTCACATTCAAATCAATTCAATCCCAAATCAATCCAAGGCATTGTCAAAGTTCATCAATGCCTCGTTGTTATCAATCCAATCCCGAGAACATTGTCAAAGTTCATCGATGCCTCATTATCCTCATACCAATCCAAGTCAATTTTAAATAGCATTGTCCAAGATCATCGATGCTATTTCATCATCATTAGTCTAGCCCAATAGAATTGTCAAAGTTCATTGATGATATCCTATCATGTCATCACCAATCGTGCACATTATCAAAGTTCATCGATGTTGTGTCGATCCCTAATCGGTTTTTAATCTTCAAGATTGGTTCAATCCCTAATAAAATCTTTCAAGACCAATTCCCTTTTGATTATACATCATCAATTAGGCCAATCATTTTATTAATTTATTCCCTTGGGATAAATAACCCATAGTTTATCCCTTTCCTATTAATCTATTTATTAGATTAATTACCCTTATCCTAAGTCTCTTACAATTAATTGATTTTGAATTAATTTATTTGTTCCCTTTTTGAATTATGGGATTTTCTAAATTTCTAAATTCCTAATTAGCCTTTTTGAGGGAATATTGATTTTCAAATATTCAAAAATGTGACTCTTACACATTCCCTTAAATTTTGCTTCATGACCTCCTATTAATTAGCCTCCGTGTCTCTTCCACTTTCCCTATCCATTTCTCCACTAATTTGGCCTCTAAAATTCCTATTAATTTTCCTCCACCTTCCCTTCCAATTTATCCTTGATTTATGCATTCTAAATTGTGCATTCAATTTCTCATAATATGACAATCTTCCAATTTGCACTCTTATTTCCAAATCTTCTTTTTTGTCTTCAATTCCTATAAATTGAGATCAAATTTCTCCATTCGAACTAACCATCTTCTTTCAAATCTTCTCATCATCATTATAGCCATACTATCAAGAACATCTTGCTTCCATTGTGTCAACATGGGAGCTACATCCACTCTTTTGGAGAAGCAAGAAAGAGCACAATTATCAAATTGAGGGAGTTTTGTTATAGTTTTCATTTCTTTATCTCAATTTCTTTTGTTTTTGGATAGATTGATTTTGCATAATTTAGAGTTTGATGGTTCCTCTTGTGTGCATGTTTCCTTCTTTTTCCTATCCTACAATCCCCAATGCTGTTTAGGAAGGATTAGGATCATTTAGGAGCCATGGATACCCCATAATGGCACAAAACTAGGTATGGTGAACCTGATTTGCCCTTAGAGTCCCAAGAGTTCAAATGAAGCCAAATGCAAATTCTAGATTAAGGATGAGTATGCAAAGTTCATTTTAACCAAAAGATGGATATGGGATGAATGAAAATGGTTAGTATTGCTTGAAATAAACTAGATTCAATCCATTAAGCTAAGCTAGTGTGAGTTATAAATCTTGAAAGATAAGTAAACCTAAAAATTATGCTTATGCTATAGTAATCTAGATGCAAATTGACATGATAACAATGCATGGAATGATAAAAACTAAGCTACTAATTTTCTCTTGGAAGGGAGGGTATTTATAGGATTTTCCTAAGGGCTTAGGTTAGGAAGGAGGGTCAGAGTTAGGGGTTTGGTTAGGGGTTGAGTTAGATGGGATATGGATTGCATTCATGGTTGAATGCCCCAAGGGTTTCTCACACGTGTGAGAAACACTTGTGAAGTGTTCTTAGGGACCAAGATGGAAGAAGGGTCACTGAATCTCATTTATGGTTGTAAGAGCCATAAATGAGCGTGTAAGAGGGCTATTAATGACTCTAACAAAGTCATTAATGAGGGTTGACTCTGGGGTCAAAGAGGTTGGATTAGCCTAAGAGGGTTAGGAATCCCTCCCTAAGCTAGGTTAGGGAGTGATTAGGGATGGGTAGATAGGTTTAGAGCTTTCTAGAAGATTCTAGGGTTTTGAGGATTAAATAAATATTTAATTTATTTAAGGTTTGCATGACTTCATTTATTAAATAGTAATTTAATAAATAGGGGATTAAATATTTAAATTGGATTTAAATATTTCTGCCAGGGATCTTTTAATTAAATGTTTTTAATTAAAATAGGAGAGAATAATGGCATAAAAATTAATTAATTAATTAATTAATGATGATGTCATTAGGGATTTTTGCAAAATAAAATGTTATTATTTAGCAAAGGGATTTTAGGTGTCTACATAAACATTCATTAGAGATCCCCTTTATCTCATTAACTAATAAGTAGGGGGTATTTTACATAACAAGTCAAATTATGATATTGTTATCAAGATTCAACTATGTATGTTTTGAGACAAACTCATTGACCCATGTCTCATGAGTAGCGATTCACAAGAAATCATCTCTCATGAGAATAAATGGAACACTTAGCATTCATTTAATCTAGGTGATTCTCACAGGGGTGAAGCATTAGACCTTTTTAAGAGGTCACCCATCCTAGTATTAATCCAAATCAGTCACACTTAACCATGGAGTTTCCTTCGAGGTTAAACCCACTTAGCTTGTTACCCCATGGTAAAACCTTAAAAAAGTGTTTTGTCTTATGAACCACTTTTTATAGAGCCCCTTTAACTCATTCATTGATAAGGAGGTATTTTTCATAGCAAGTCAAATTTTGATATTGTTATTAGGATTCAACTATGTATTTTTTTAGTCAAACTCATTGACCCATATTTCATGAGTAGTGATTCAAATCAACCTATCTATCATGAGGATGAATGGTTCAACACTTTACACTAATTGCATATAGGTGATGCTTACAAAGGTGAAGCATCAAGCCTTCCCAGGAGGTAACCCATCCTAGTATTTCTCTACCTCTAGTATAGGTAACCAAAGAGTACCACTTAGCTTGATATCCCATTTGCACAACACTATAATGGACTCTTATGAGAGATGAGTTCATGTGAATCATTAATAATGAAACATGGGTCAATGAGTTTGACTTGAAAATTGCATCGTTGAATCCTAATAATAATATTACAATTTGACTTATTATGGAAAATACCTCCTACTTATCAATTGATGAGCTAAAGGGTCTTTATAATGAATGGCTCATAAGACACAACACTTTTTAAGGTTTTTAAAATGGGGTAGCAAGCTAAGTGAGTTTAAACTTGGAGGAAACTCCATAGTTAAGTGTCCTTGAGATGGAGTAATATTAGGATGAGTACCTCTTGGGAAGGATCGATGCTTAGATCCCCTATAAGAATCACCTAGATACAATGAGTGCTAAGTGTTCTATTTATTCTTATAAAATATGGGTTCTTTTTAATTACTACTCATGAAACATGGGTCAATGAGTTTGACTTGAAAACTACACATTTGAATCTTGATACCAAAATTAAAATACCTCCTACTTAACAATTTATGGTATAAAGGGGCTCTATATAATTAAATGGATCATAATGTACAACACTTTCCAAAGGTTTTGTACTAAATGGGGTAGAAAGATATGTGGGTTTAACCTCGAAGGAAACTCTATGGTTACTAATACATTTGGGGTGAAATTGTGATGACGAGCAAATGTTATATGTTTTTGGCTTTTTTTTTTCAATTATAACCCGACAACATCTCAATTGCAACGTTAACGGGATATAAGAAAAAGAAAAAGAAAACGTTGGTCATTTCTATGTTCAATAGCACCAAGAGGTATTTTTGCATCCGTTGGATAATTTGTATGTTGGACGAGGAGATCTCTATGGCCAGGCATCTCTGCGGTGAAAGGCATTGTACATTCAGAATCCAAAAGGCCGAGAAAGGTATGGTTTTAAACTTCACTTCCTCCTCCTTTTGTGTTTCCCTCTCTTCCCTTTATCATGCGCTTAGGTACTTCAGGTGTCGCTTCTATATTGTACACTAATTCATATCAGTGCCTCCATTAAATGGAACACTACCCCTTAAACTCTTGATAGCACCGATAGGTGAAAGCTTTGTTGTATTATTGTCATACATTATTCTTTATATTTCTAGGTCATAAGACCGATCATTAACATTGTGCTTCATGGAGATTCTAAAAATGCCTTGGACTGTGCTTTCAAATGATACAGTCACGAGCCTAGCTAGGGTTTACAAATATCATTTAAAAACCTAAACATTCCTCTAACGATGTCCTTCATTTCAACAAAGCACTCAACACAGTGCACAAATCTGAAAATGCCTTGTAAAAGGCTCTCAAGACTGCACTGAGTCTTTTGATAAATCTACATGTTTGTCACTGGGGTGCAACTATTACCATTTTAGTTATGACGACAATTCGATGGTTCTGCATCACTTTGTATGAAGTGTTTAAGCTGTAGAAGTACAACAGTTATAGAATGGTTGTTGAGAATTTTTGGATATTCTAAAGTTAACCAACCAGGGCATGTCATGATATCCACTGTATAAAAGTGCACTAAAAAATAGTAGTGTTTAAAAATTATGTTATGATTTTTTAATTAAAAATTCTTTTAACTATCAATACACCAAATCATTTTGTATGATCAGTTAAAGCTATAGAAGTTCAGTAGCTAATAGAACGAGGGTTGAGCATTTTTGGACGGGATATTCTAAAATTACATATTTGGTTTGATAAATATACCTTCTAATTTTTGTTGAACTTTCACACCAAGGAAATAATGCATGGGTCCTATATTTGACATTTCATATTTTTGTTTCATTTCTTTCTCCATGAGAGCTTTGTTGTTGCCTATATAAATAAGATCATCGACATAAAGGCAACCAATGAGAATATCATAATCAATATGTTGAACATATGAGGTTGGCTCTTATTTTCTTCTACTAAATCTCTTCTTCAAGAAATAACTGCTAATCCTTGTATACTAGGCACTGGGAGCTTGCTTCAACCCATAAAGTGTTTTTTCTAAAAACTTGTAAACTAATTGTTCTTTGCCTAGAATTTCATAGCCCATAGGTTGTTGAATGTTCCACATAGACATCCTTATCTGTATAACTATTAAGGAAGATAGATTTTACATTTATCTGAGATACTAGCCACTTGTATTGTGTAGTAATAGCCAATATAATCTTGATTGTATCAAGTCCAAAAATTGTAGCAAAAGTTTCTGTAAATTGCTTGAGGTGTTTGTGCAAATCCTTTGGTGACTAGTCTAGCCTTGTGTCATTCTATTGAACCATCAACATGATATTTCACCTTATAAATCCATTTGACATGAATCACTTGTTTATCTTTGGGAAGTTGCAAATAATTTCCATGTTTTATTTTTATTAATGGCATTCATCTCATCATTCATAGCATTAATCCATACTTTGCCTTTGACTACTTTTTCATACATAGAGGGTTCCACTTGAATTGTACTAAACAAAGCAAAATTAATGATTGGTTTTATATTGTAGTCCTATGATAAATGTCAAATAGTTTTTGTGCATTTCTTGAAGAGCTTGGAGTTTATGCTTAATGCAAATTATCATCAGAATTTGTGCTACTAGAAGAACTTGGTGGACTGGAACTTGAGCTCCTATTAGAGCTTGAACTTCCACTTGAGCTTGTGGGGAGGAGGAACACTGCCATCTTCAATGCCCATGATTATTAGTATATTTTTTTGTACACCATTTTTCCATTGATAGACTCTCCCTTCATCAAAAACATTTTTTTTGCTAGGATTATAGCACTTGTACCCTTTAGTTGCATTGGAATATCCCACAAGGATACAAAGTTGGGATTTTGTATCCAACTTCGTCTACCTTTGAATTGGAATACGAATAAATGCTAGACAACCAAATACATGAAAATGAGCTACAAAAGTATTATGACTACTTTGAGTTTCCTTTGAGTGATGTTCTTGATTGATTTTGTGGGATCTCAATTCAAAATATATACTATTGTTGCCACAACCCCCTAATAACTATTTGGAAGACATTTTGATTGCAACATACTTCATGCCATTTTCATAATGGTACCATTCTTTCTTTTTGCATTACCATTTTTTTGGGAGTATAAGCCACAGTAAATTCTCTTTATGACATAGTTGTTGCAAAATAAAAAAACTCTTTGGAAGTAAATTCTCCCCCTCTACCTATTTGAGTATTTTGAGATAATACCCAATTTGCTTTTCAAGCATAGCTTTATAATTCTTGAAGCATTGAAAAGCCTTAGATATCTGCATAAGAAAATAAACCAACGTGTGGCAAGGAAATCATGAATAAAAGTTAAAAAATAAATATCCTTACCCAATTTCTCCTCTTGCATATCACCACAAATGTCAACACACAAGCTCTATTGGAGATATTGCCCTCCATGATTTGTTCACTGAAAAATTATCATGATGGTGCTTGTGCACACCTTGAACAAATTTCTTCTTTGGATTGAATTGTAGGAAGTCCTCTAACCATATTCTTCTTGTGAAGCAAACTTAATCCTTGAAATTTAAAATGACCGTATTGTTGGTTCCATAATCACGAATCATCTGTTATTACCATGAATGCATGCATCTTAGTGGAAACCAATGGGAGAGGAAATAATATATTCTCTATCATACAAGACTTTGCTACAAGTGATATTTATCTGATTTATTAAATATCTTGCTGTGGTTATCTTCAAATACACTTTTGTAATTTTATGCTACTAGCTGCCCAATATTCAAAAGATTATGTTTTAGTTTTGGCACAAGTATCATGAATATAATAATTTCTCCTTGCTTAGTCTTCACTGCAAGGGTACTTTTACCCATTACATCATTTTCTTTATCATCACTAAATTTAAGTTAGACTTCTTATGAATCATCTAATTTGACAAAGAGGGTATATTTACTTTTCATATGATTTGAATAGCTGCTATTTAGGAACCACACATTCTTTTGGTGTTCTTTTATCAAAATGCAGGCAAAGAATGTAGAGTACTTTGCATCTTTGGAAGACTTTAATTAATTGTCTTTCGACTTATTCAAGTCAATGTTTTTTCCCTTTGTGTCCATATTGTTTAGAACACCTGCATTGAATGATTCAGTGATCCACTTCCTATTCCTTGTTCTCTACCATGTCCTCTATTAGCTAAAATTTCCTTGGAATTTATTTGGGCAAGGAAGAGTCTTTGGAGAGTTTCTTCAATTTTTGTAGGAGATTGGAAAGCTTGCACCAATCTTTCTGTAGAACATTGCATATACTTCTCATGAGATTGTAAAGAACTTATCTATTCTACCACTTTGAATGTGGTTAGATCATTCCTTTCTTTAATGGCTATCACCACTGAATACAAGTGAGGAGGAAGAGATCAATATGCGTCCTCCTCACTTTGCCCTTTTTAAATAGAAATTTCATCCAAAAGATATAAATCGTGGGAGAGTTTCTTCAATTTTTGTAGGAGATTGGAAAGCTTGCACCAAGCTTTCTGTAGAACATTGCATATACTTCTCATGAGATTGTAAATAACTTATCTATTCTGCCACTTTGAATGTGGTTAGATCATTCCTTTCTTCAATGGCTATCACCACTGAATAAAAGTGAGGAGGAAGAGATCAATATGCATCCTCCTGACTTTGCCTTTTTTAAATAGAAATTTCGTCTAAAAGATATAAATCTTCAAATTTCCTTCATGAATTTTGATTGATATTGGAGAGGAATTATTTAAAATAAAATTTAATGATAAGAGACCTTTTATATTTTCACTTTACTTGAGGCCCTCTATTATAATTTTAATCCCATTTCCTTAGTGCAAAATTCCCAAAATCCACTTAAAGAATTTAAATATATGATGGGCATTTTGGGTTTCAACTGGGCTTCATTTTGAAAAAAAGGACATTAGATAGAACAAATACAAGATGATGTTTGCGTTGACAGTTAACATAGTCAAATTCAGCCACTAAATTTAGTTCATGAATTCTTATATTGGCTTTACATTATGGGGGCTTATTATTTGGTTTGGTGTTTTTATTTTTCTACAACCCTTACTATATATGTTTTCACAAGGATCTCGAGGAGTTTTGATGTATCCCCACAAAATTATGATAGTGGAATAAACATGTTAATTAAAGAAGAAGAGAGTACTGAATGTTGATATAGACCATGAAAGAAATGCCTCTGAAATTTGATTCTATGATCTCATAAGTGAGTTATAAATAACTTTTAAAGATTAAATTTAAGTGGATGCAAAATGCCTTCCTGAGCATGCCTAAACACCTCAACTAGACTAGCCTACATGGAGTTATTCAAAGAACTATGCAATTTCACCCCAAATTACCAAATTGTCATCGTAATGTCCCCTCTTTGAATAGGATTTAATTATAAAAAATAATAAAGTAAAATACAAAAGGATAAAAATAAGATTAAAATTAAAATTTAAAAGAATAAAATTAACTTTAACGAATAGTCAAAAGGCATGAAATGAAAAGTTATGACTCCCTCAAACATGAGATATAGAAGGGAGAAGAGAAACTCATTTGAAAGGAGGCTACAAGGAGGAAGAAGAAAGAAGGGAACATGTGAAAATAAGAACTAATGCATATATCTTTGAAAGTTTAAAACAGAGATCCGTTAAATGCTCAGTTCATCAACCTCAAGGTGCCTATTTCAGATGTTGGGTTTATGTATTACACAATGAAATTAAGTTAGATGCCTTAAGATTGATACCTCTCCATATTTAACAAATATTTTTATTGAAGATAACTGAGCTAGTCTAGTACGGTGGAAGATTCACAAAGTTGGTCTAGTACAGTGGAAGATTCACAAAGTTATTCATTCTATAACTCCTCTTACTCCATGCCTATTCCATAACCTTTGCCAACATACTCCTTGTCTATGCCAAAATAGGATCTTTGGAACAGGGTATGGATATCCATCAAAGCATAATGAAAGGGGGGTTTTCATGAGATATTATAGTTGGAAATTATGTTATAGACATATATGAAAAATGTAAAAGCATAGACAAGGCACATAAATTTTTTGAGAGAATGCCTCAGAGAAACGTGGTCTCGTGGACTACAACAATTGCAAGATATGCACAAGATGGATTTGTTGAAAAGGTTGTAGAAACTTTCAATCAAATACACTTGGTAGGTGTAAATCCTAATTTCACAACCTTTGTCAGCATTCTCTCTACTTGTGCTAAAATGGGAGTGATGCAGAGGATAGAATGATGAACCCTTTAAACAACCCAAAATGAGCAAAATTGTAGAAGTGTTCCAAGTGACCCTTCTAGGTCCTGATGGGCAAAATCTATAAATAGTCAACTCTAGGAGGTTTCAAGGCTTCAATAGGTTTTTTTTAGCATATCTAACATGTTCCAAACATCACCTTCAAGTTTCAACACCTCTGAAGTAAAAATGCATAGCAAACCAAAATGTTGTCAATGACAATTTTCAATTTCTGTAAAAGCAGCAAGGTAAATTGGCAGATATCTTTTGTTTTTCTCAAGTGACTCTTTGAACAAACAACCTTTTCAAATACCCTTTATCCTTATATAAAACATATGTCAAGATTGGATGGGCTTCCTTTGGCAAAAATCAAAGTTTCTTCACAATGACCCTGTCTTTAACAATGGAACAACTAGTGCATTTACAAAGCAACATATAGCAATACTTAATGTATGGACTTCAAACTTTGTATAGGCTCATCAAATGCCTTCAATTAGACAAATACACAATCAATTTCAGTCTATGGGTTTCCCATCCCCAAAAACCCCAATTCATCCCTTATAAACCCTTGTTCCTAGGGTATCACCAATCTCACATGTGTAACGACTTCTTTGACTAATTCCAAGTGCAAACATCAATGTTTTAACATCATAACCATGAATCAAAACTCAAACACTGCCCTCCTTTAGGCAAATCTCTCTCTATAGGACTGTCCCTTCAATCCTTAACCCTTGTTTTCACCTTTTTATTGTTGGTGGCCACCAAATATTTTGGTTAGATATTCATTATAGAGTTAGAAGCATTTTTAAATGTTAGAAGAGTGCCATTCCATGAAGAAACAGTGGACATTTCATGGGATGAGCATGATTTAATGAAAAAAAAACTACAAAATTGCTTGAAAACTGTCTGCTACAGCCAGACAGTGAATAAAATTGAACAAAAAACTCACCAAATGGATTCAAGACTTGATTATTATCATCAAAACATGTTTGGTAAGATATCACAATACATTCCCAATCCAAAGATATGCAGAAAAACCAAGAATGCTTCAAATTGTTGTTCAAACCAAGCTTTTTCTATTCACTTTTCTGAGACAGTCCGTCCATTATATCTTCCAGTCCGTACAAACACATATTTATAGACATAGGTGTGGTAACTACCCCTATTAACCATCTCCAACTAGTTTCATTTGCTAATCCTTCTTAAAATTTGAATTATGGAGTTTCCTTCGAAAATGGCTTTATAGTCGTTAACATTCAAATTTCAAATTTTAAACTACTAAACTATGCTCTTAAAGAGTTTATTGAATCTTTTGATTTATGTAATGACATGGTAAGGTTATGATAACCTATAGGACCCTATCCAATGTCTTTTCTACCCTAGACAACCCTAAGATGCAATTACAACTTTTTTTCAACATAGAAATCCATCAGGACATTATGCAATTTCATGACTTCCAATGCCTCCATGTGCCATGATTGGTTGAAGGATTGCCCAATTTAATCCAGGAGATGCTCCATGACCTCTGTAATGCCTTGGATATCCAATGTGCCTTTGACAAGCATATGATGCTCCTGCATCAATTTCACCACCTTTAAAGATGTTCTTTCCCAAGAACCGTGTCTGGCATAAATTGCTTCTTTTCCTCCATATCTCTGCATATGGTGCATAGGAATGAAACCTCCTAAGGTAAAGTGTCTCTTCTACTAATGTCCTACATGCAAAACATTCAAACATTTGTTAGAAATCATAACTCCTGCCCTTGGGGTAGTCACCATTGCTGCCTTGGTTGTTTTCTTGACTGTCTGGACAGTCTTTATTTCTACCTGTTTGGGGTAGTACCCCTGCTATCCTTCCAACTGCTGCTGCACCATCTTTTCATTTTCTTTTTCATGTCCCCTGATAGGACAGTACCAATCCCCCACTAACACTCCTTCACCACCTTTAAATCCTATCCTTATCTCTGTCACAGAATTCAGAATTCTCTGTCCTTTATTCTCCACTACTTGCTGTTCCAACTTTATGCTTTTCCCAGTCTGACCTGTTCCAATTCTCTAATTCTTCCTATGAGGAGAGATTCATTTCCCTTGCAAGGCAATGGTATCAAATCAAACCTTTTTCCATTACTCCACACTTGGTAGATGTTAGTGAAGCAATCATGTAACACTTTCCTAGAAACTTGCCAAGATCTTCCTAGGATAACATGTGCACAATTCATTTTTACAACATCACATAGAATCTGATCAGAGTACCCACCTATTGAGAAATTTAACATGGTCTGATAATGGACTATGAAATTTTGATTTTCCTCCACCCATGTAGCATAATAAGGCCTAGGATGGTGTTGAATAGGCAGTTTCAAAGCATTGACAACATCCCATGATATTAGATTGCTGCAAGTACCTGAATCTATGACTAATTTATAAACTTCACCTTGTATTAAAAAATTAGTCCTGAAAATACTTACTTGTGGTGTCCATTCCTCACCTCTCCTAAACATCTTTTAATTTCATATAATAACTAATTTATGTGCTTTTTCATGACTATGTTTGACTCATATAATTGTGATCTCTCTAGCTTGGCACAATTTATGGATTACCATGCACGCAATAGAAGTCAAGATGACATTATTCGAATCCCTGTGGATGGTTTGACATTTATGCACATAGAGGAAAAGTGGCAACACTTCAAAGAAGAACCTCGTAATCTTAGGATTTCATTGGCAGTGGATGGTGTCAATCCATTTGGAGAGATGAGATTTGTTTACTCGGTGTGGCCTATTTTTGTGCAAGGTTCTAATAATGAAATCAGTGCACAAGGTTCTAATAATGATGCATCTGAGCCACAGGTAAATAAGCTAAATGAAATTTATTTCAAATTGAATACTTTACCAATTAGTCTATTTGATGTTAAGGTCCAATATAAAGTGAGTATATCTGTTTTAAGCAAGCAATGATAACAATGCGTAGGATATTGGAATGCAGCCTAATAATCCTTCTACACAATCTGTGCATGATGAAGGTTCACATGATGTGCATCCTAGTGGTGGAGGTATACATTTTCTATTAAATTTTTTATATGTAATTGCAATTGGTGTTTGGCTTAACATAACATTTTGTATAGCAGCTGTAGAGGATCGAGGGGTTAGTGTTCATGAGCATGTTGAGGTTGAGTCCAGACAAAATGATGTGGCCAGATCAGGAAAAGAGTGCCACAGTTATGTTCTTTAAAATAATTAAATACTTGTAACAATTATGATAAAATATTTTTTAATTTAACTCTTTTATTTGTTATTGTAAAGGACCCCCCTTTGCAGCAGCATAGGAATTTGAGATCATCAAGAACAGAGAACAAAACAACTGATGAGGGGGGAATTGATGATAACACTGATGCTCCTCTTAGAGCTTACATAGAAAAAAAAATTAGAAAGAAAAAAAAGAAATGATTGTCATCTACATACCTTAATTGATAATGACCAAATTTTATGTCTCAGTGAATTTAATTATGTGCTAATGAATGTTCATGAATTATGTGTTAATGCAAAATATTGATGAATGTTGCGTGTTAACGAATCTAATGTGTTAATGAATGTTATCATGTGATATTGATTGAATGTTATCATGTGATATTGATTAAATGTTACATTTTATTAATGGTTGAAAGAATGAATGAATGTTAGATGTTAATGGGGAATGTAGAGTGATGTTAGGGGGAGGGGGGGTGGGGCCAAATGAGCTTCCACCTTCACGTGGTTGGCCCTGTTTAGTAGAGAATATTAAAATATTCTTGAAACAAAGTGAAGCTCAATAAGATACTAAATATTTCTCTATTTTGTCAAATTTATACTTTTCGAAGTCTTTTGAAGATTTGTATCTGATAGTACTCTAATACCCTGTGACTACTCTAAGGTTCTTGGTACATCTTCTTGTAGGTAATTCTTCATAGACTTAGAGTAGAGTTTGAGGCAGAGGAACGGAGGGAAAAATCTTTTTCAAGGTAATTCTTCATAGACTCTTCATTATTATTGTATGTAAGGAAACCCAACACATTCATTTCCTTCATCTTTACCACATTTGTACCCTCCATTTGAATGGATTCAGTCCCATATTAGGAGGAAATAGTGAAATAACCATCATAACAATAGTAATATAGAGCAATTTTAATTGGTCTTTTCATATGTCTATCTTGTGCATTTAGAGATCATGGCATGTCATGAGGCCA
Organism: Chamaecyparis obtusa; assembly: GCA_027943335.1. Classification (NCBI taxonomy): domain Eukaryota; kingdom Viridiplantae; phylum Streptophyta; class Pinopsida; order Cupressales; family Cupressaceae; genus Chamaecyparis; species Chamaecyparis obtusa. The sequence goes on from BSBK01008349.1 coordinate 260,986, forward strand.
TATTTCTTTGAGCAATTCAGTCAAACAGTTCACACGCAGTGTCTATGGTTCTACATTCCTTTACAGAAATTTTGTCAGAGTTCACGAGCTAAGCCTAGGGTTCCACATCCCACTACATACAAATCTGCCAGAGCATTTCCAATTTCTAACTATACTTCACTTACAACCTTAAAATAAATATACCCATCATATTTATAGTCATATTTCAAGATGAGAGCCTCCAATATAACACTCTTTCATTATCCCAAAAAAATTGAAAGATTTTCCAACTTAACAATGAATTAACATAGACAACTAGACTGTAACAAGATTTGCGTGGATTTTCTTGCTAGCAATTAGATTGTAATGAGCGTTTGCTAGGGTTTCTTTTAAATATTTAGTTGGGTTTTCTACTAATTTTTTTGTCTTCAAATCTTTTTGCTTATTAGTTTTTCCATTATGAACCAAAGTTGGAGAGGATTATTCTCCTCTTTGTGGTTCCATTATAGATTTGTTGGATAGATTAGGTGCATCCTTGGAGGAGAAGAAAGGTGATGTCTCCATAGTGGCAATAAGGAAGAAAAATGACCAAATGATAAAGGGAACACATACATGTGTGCGAACCATGGAGGAATCTCTAATTATCGATCTTGATTTTTTGGAATTTAGGAAAATTGTGTCTTTGCATAGCAAGAGTTTGATTTGTAGATTCCTTGAGGTCTAAACTCCCCTTGAAGATCTATATTATTGGGTAAGAAAAAATTGGAAAAATAAAGGAGAATAGGAGATTCATAAAGGATAGTTCATTGCAACTTTTTCTAATGAATATAGTTGTGATGGATTTCGAGTGAAGGTCCTGATTTCTTAAGAATGAAGGAATATTTATGAAGCACTAGCATATTAGTATCTATTCCTCTAAATAAATCCCATCTATGATATTGGCTTGGATACATTTCTATGCTCTCCCTCCAGAATTTCGGCCCCCTTATGTTTTTGAGATGATTGAAAACTCGTTGAAAGTGTTGATGTCTCTAGACCCTTTCATGGGAAAGATCACCTAGTTTATGCCAAGACCTATGTGGAGATATATCTCATCTCTCCCTTCCCTTAAAGTCTTACTCTTGAGAGTATTCAAACCCTAGACCATGAAAGGCTTTTGGATTCACATGTAGAGGGTTTCATGAATATGGTCATCATAATATAGAATGTTAAACAACTGAGAAGCTTAATCACCTAGTTGTACTAAGAAAATATTTATAAATTAGTCAGTAATCACTAAGAAATATAACCAGTAAGTAAAAATATATAAATAAATGTTTCATGAACTGATATTTTCTCATCTTTATTTTGAAATTGCAAGGGAAAAAAATCAATTAATTGGGTGGTGACATGATTCAGAAAGCTTTATGCAGCTGAAAAGAGCACGATGAATTAGGTGCAAACATATTTACAGCACATATAATATTATTGTTTATGTCTCAAAATCTCTGAAGGGCGTGATTCCCTGAAGTCAATAAATTATGGCATATCCACCATCTTCAAAATGTGACATGGGATATTTGAAGAAAGTGTATGCACACGTGTCATCTAGTAATTCTACTATTCGATGGTCTGATTCCAACAATCCATGACATCATGTGCACATGAGATTTACAAGTCTTTTATGGCTCCTTCACTGCTTGATAGACAGCTGAAAAGTCATGATCACCAAGCCCCATGCTTCTGGCCTTCTTGAAAACCTTAAGAATTTTAAAAACCAGACAATTGAGATTAAACCATAGGCTAGAACTCCTTACCATATATATATATATATATATATATATATATATATATATATATATATATATATATATATATATATATATATATATATATATATATATATATATATATATATATATATATATATATATTGTAAAAGTGATTTGAGCCAATTGCTAGCATAGCTTTTAAATTCATTCCGGTAGACAAAGAGAGAAAGATAAACTTAAGATACCTCATTGGCTGTAGCAGCTACATGCATAGATACTCCAGCATCATCTCCAAGAGCAAGTGCTAAACGCATATCCTTCTATTGATATTTCAATGGAAATGCTGGGGGGAACTTTTGTTGAATCATAGCTGGCCCTTTCAACTTAAACATAGGACTGCTGATTGCACCTAATTCCTATCATAAATCATTGTATTAGCAAAGATGGCACTGGTTTGCTGTCCTAAACCATTTTCCTCTTTGCAATGTCCTTAGCATTGCATGTTATGACCTACCTATTTGTTGTAATAGAACTTAAAAGTATGCTGAAAAGTACCAAAATAAAAGATAGGGTTCCCTGCAAAAGCATGCATAAAGAAGCCTACCAAGACATCTAACAGCGTTTGCTGACTTAATCCGCTCTTATCAGTTAGAACGAGGCCTTCAGAGAATGCATTTTCCATGCTGTAATGACAACCGGGGCATGTCAAATATTGAAGAAGTTTGATATAAAATTGCAGGTCATGAAAAATTTAGCATTAAATAATAGTCTTATATGAATAACACAGAGTTTATAAGAATCTGCACATAAAATAAAGTATTTTCTCTTAAAATCTGCAGTCTTCCTTAGGCATAAGAGGTGAAATTGTGTACAAACTTCCTCAACCATATTGCCATATAGAAAATAAAAATTGATATCTTTGACCAAGCACGCTCCTTGTATATATGTGAAAATTTTGCTGCTTGATTTTTCATTGATGTGTGATTACCATTACTAGAAATTTTAAGTAAACATACCTATAATAATTACAATTATCACAAGGAAAATCTTTTGATTTATGATTCTTATATTAATGAGAATTTACATTAATTCTTTTGTCTAATGATTGTCAGACCATAAATCTACTAAATATTGAAATGGAATATCGATTGATTTGACTGTGGCTAAAGGAGTTCACTCTTAAAAATGTGGTTTTTACTATTAACATACACTTCACAGTTATAATTTAGAACACTACATCATTTTGCAAGCTGTGATACAAGTGGATCATGTTTGTCATGATAAATCATGTCAATTTCTATGGACACAAAATGTTTAGACAGTTTCTAAGCACAAAAAGGTTAGACAATAAAATCATATGGTAGTGATACCTCATCATCAAACAGGTTAGAGATAGGTGACAACTAGTCATTCTTGTGGATGGTAAGACTGATGATTTCCTCAAAGATATGTATCAAGTTTTAGCAAATGGTGTTAGCATTGTGATTTGTGTTGTCATTGATGTGAACCTTTGGAGTTGCATTAATGTTAGTTTGGGAAGGATGGAAGGTTGCTGAGACTATATTGAGTTTGTGACATTGATTAAGGAAGAATATTTGAAGAAGTTTCCAAAGTTGTGGCATTGCTTGATGAAGAAGATTTGAATAATGACTAAGGAAGTAACTAAGGCTATGACATCGATTGATGAAGAAGATTTGAATAATGATTGAGGGAGTTTGTAACTTATCTGGAAGACGTAAGTATGATAGACAATAATATGTAGGAAAGAGTATTTGAAGATCTTATTGAAGAATGCTTTGAGGAGATGACTACTTGTGGCTCTGGATATAATGATTGACTACTGTGAATATTGCACTATCATGTGTGTAGATCCCCAATTGATTATTTGACAAAGATTTGATGTGTTGTTTGGATGATCATAATGTTGGCTGTCAGGATGGTTTGGACAGGCTTGGAGAATGGCTTGCATTGCTCCATAATGGGTTTTCAGGTTATGCAGTTTGGTGGACTTGGTCAAATGGTTCATGCAATGTTTCAGTTTAGATATCTTTTGATGGTTTGCTCCGTAGGTGTAGATTTTTTGTCACATGCACTATTCTACTGTCTGTGTTGGCTTTTGGTCAACTCAACTATTTGCAGGGACTTAATTTGAGTAGTTTGGGTCCAGATATAGGTCAAAGGAAATGCTAAGAGACTTGAGATGATCTTGCCATGGCGAGTTGTGCTTCGAATCGTGCTACATGCTTTGGAGAGTGTTTTTTCCCAATTGGTAACTTGCTTTTAATACATTTTCACATGTTACTTTTGGGTCTGACTTTGGAAGGAGTTGCGACGCCCAAATGCCGTTGCAATTTCAGTGGGTGTACATCGCACTTGTGACGGTTACACATAGAATTACGATGGATTTCATGCTTGCCGCATGATTGCATGCAGCTTCCCAAGCGCATGCGACCATGCGACAAGCCTCTAGCCGTCGCAGTTGCTTGGGTGTTCGTCGCCATTGCGCCGTATACGCATAGAATTACGATGGATTTGATGTATTAGCGACGCCCAAATGCCGTTGTAGTTTCAGTGGGTGTACGTCGCACTTGCGATGGTTACACATTGAATTACGATGGATTTCATGCTTGTCGCATGATCACATGCAGCTTTCCAAGCGCATGCGACCATGCGACAAGCCTCTAGCTGTCATAGTTGCCTAGGTGTATGTCGCACTTGCGACGGTTACACATAGAATTACGATGGATTTTATGCTTGTCGCATGATCGCATGCGGCTTCCCAAGTGCATGCGACCATGCAACAAGCCTCTAGTCATCGCAGTTTCAGTGGGTGTACGTCGCACTTGCGACAATTACACATAGAATTACGATGGATTTCCTGTATTGGTGATGCCCCAAATGCCGTCGCAATATCGGACAAGCGCGTCGTACGTACTACAGTATTCATCGCCATTGCAACGCTAATATAAGGAATTGCAACGCGGTTGATGTCACAATGAAGGGGCTACATAGCGATGGATTGAAGTCGTAATTGTGACGGAAAAGGAAAGACGTTGTATTTTGCGACTAAAAAATAGTGATGTCTATTACTATCGCAATTGCAACACATGGCTGTCTCAATTGCGACACATAGCCGTTGCAAATCAATGCCAAATTTATTAAGATGGGTGACCTCTCAAGAAGGCTTGATGCTTCACCCTTGTGAGCATTACCTAAATGCAACTACTGCTAAGTTTTCCATTCACTCTCATGTGAGATGGGTTCTTGTGAATCACTACTCATGAAACATGGGTCAATGAGTTTGACTTAAAAACCACACAGTAATAGCAATATCAGAATTTAAATTTCTATGGAAAATAACTCCCACCTATCCATTGATGAACTAAAGGGGCTCTATAATGAGTGATTTATAAGGAACAACACTTTCTCTAGGTTTTGCAAATGGGGTACATCAAGATAAGTGGGTTTAATCTTAGATGAAACTACATGGCTAAGCGCGCTTGAGTGGGAACAATACTGAGATGAGTGGACTCTCAAGAAGGCCTGATGTTTCACCCTTGTGAGCATCATCTAGATGTAATGAGTGCTAAGTGTTATATTCTTTCTCATGAGATATGAGTTCTTTTGAATCACTACTCATGAAACATGGATCAATTTGAGTTTGACTTAAAATCTACATAGACGTTGAATTCTGATAGAAGTATCACAAATTTACTTGCTATAGAAAATACCTCCTACTTAACAATTGATGAGATAAAGAGGATCTATAATGAATGGCTCACAAGACACAACACTTGGTTTTAAGGTTTCGTAAGTGGGGTATAAAGATAAGTGTTTTTAACCTTTGAGGAAACTCTATGATTAAGCATGCTTGAGCTCGAGCAATATTGGGATGGGTGACCTCCAGGGAAGGCTCAATGCTTCACCCGTGTGAGCATCACTTAGATGCAATGAGTGCTAAGTGTTCCATTCATTCATGTGAGAAATGGATTCACGTGAATCATTACTCATGAAACATGGGTCAATGTTTTTTATTCAAAAACCACACATTTGAATCCTGTTAGAAATATCACAATTTGACTTGCTATAGAAAATACCTCCTACTTATTAATGCTATGTATGTATTAAAATAAAAAAAATTCCTTAACCCTTAGTTAACTTGTTAGGTTGAGTTAATAATAGAATGATAAAGAGGCAATTAATAAATGCTTACATAAATGGTGGTAATAAATTTCATTTAGCTAATCATTGAATGTTGTTGAAGTTTTATCCAAGTATATATGTGGCTATGACTAATAGATGTCTTTGCTATGAACTTTGAGAGTTCAAATTTGTAATTGACAATGAATGTTGATAGTAGATTGTTGCTAGTGTTCAATGCTAGAAAATGAGAATTGGTAATTAATTATAGTGAGAAGAAATTCTTTTCTGTTTGTTTGATACACTATGATATCTAAATTGTATTTTGTGGAAGTGTCATAGTATGACGTCTTTATGTACACAAAACTAAACACACAATTCAATTGTTTGGCACCTTTGCTAATGCATAATAATCAAATACCAAGATTGTTGGAATTGGAATGAAAAAAATGAAATTTGGGAAATATGTGCAAGATTTCTCTCATGATCTTAGCTTGGGGACATAAATTATTAGTACAATTCAACTATGAATCATTAATAGATAAGTTATACATTAGGCTTTATGTTAGTCAACATGCTAAACAAACTAAATTATGTATTAAAATGATATATAAAAACATCCCACAAAATAATGTGAAATATAAAGATAAAGAATGTAGTTTTTCCTTCTACAAAATTTTATTTTGACATACATATAATTTTATACAATATATAAAAATTATTTTATTTTGAATAATATATTTAGACAGTAAAAATGTATACATTACCAAAAAAAAAAGAAAAAAGAAAAAGAAAAGACAATCATCGCTCATAAAATTTATGATTATCTACATGTAATTTTTCCCTTTTCTAAATCTGAAGCTCAAACAAGACCAAACCAAAGTAAAAAACAAAGACAATGCTACTATATAGACAGCTAGATTTCCATACATCAATGACATACAAATCATCCAAGAGAGATTCCCAACAAAAAATTTGATAAAGAAAACACAAAATCAATAGAAGTTTGTTTTGCTTTAAATCAAATGAAATGTCCAAATCATTCTAGTTAAACAAGAACTTGTTATCTAGTCAAACAATCTTAAACAATGTTATATCTCATGGTGGATACGAAAAATAATAAATTTACTTTAAACTATTAGACCAAACAATATTTCAAAAACATTTTGCAGTTTAATAACTGCTCTGCAAGTCAAATGTACAGCCGGATTTCTAGAAACGAGGAAAACAAATCTGAAATCAAGCACATAAGTTAGGCATCTTCTATGGAAAATGCAGCAAGAGTAGGATTAAATACACCCCTTTTTAATTAATTTTTAGGCTGTAAACTTCATGTGAAGGCTTGCTTACATATTACGTTTTTAGCAGTTCCATGTAAAATTCGCCTTTTAAGGAGAAGCCAATTAAATAAAGACGAAAATGTCAGGCCAACAAAGTCAAGTAATACATATTTTGAGGATTTTAATGTTGATGAATGGTAGAGTGGAATGTATTAATGTTCTTGACCTGTTTTTTAAATATCAGGTCTGCTACAATTTAAAAACTGCTAAAATCATATACTATGAAAAAATATTATAGAAACTAAATGACAAATATTGGACATTTAGTTTCTATAATAATTTAGAATAATCTCGTGTAGAATCTGGTTGTTCGTGTTAGAAAATAATTTTTCCAGTGGGTTTGTTGTCCTCAAATTGTTGAAGTGATGTAAAAATATGTCTAACTTGATCTATACTTTACATGATTGATTTTGTTCATTGCATAATTGTTATAATGTATAGATATACTATGTATCATGCATATTTAAATTAGATACTTATATAACTATGCATATTTTTTATGTGTAAGGACTGGGAGAGAGCTATAGATTGCAAGGGTCATATTCTACTAGGTTTATTTCCTTGATGAAACTGTGTCTATGATCTTAGAAGATTATGATAGACATCAATCTCAAGTATGTATGTGTCTTAGATGACCCAATGTAAATTTTGGTTTTTCTAGTGCTCTAAACTGAATATATGTTTCTAGAATGATCTTTATTTTCAATGCACATGATTTTCCTTTGATAATCTATGTAAGTTAATCCACGTGAATGCCTTTAAATACAAAGAAAACAATAAATGTACAAATTTGTACCAAGTCAACACATAGTGGCTAGTGAAATAAGTAGTAGGGATATTTGAATTTGGAAATTTGTATTTCAAAGGTTAATTTAATGTGGTGTGTGAGTGAACCTACATATCACTTGATTAACTTGATATAGGGAGGTGTAAATATCAAGGTGTGGAATGAATGTATTGTGATAGATACAATGATAATAGCAATAATATAGAAAATTGTGAATGTGTAGGAACATGCACAAATACATATGAGATGTGTAGAAGTGCATTTAAATGGGAATAGATGAAGGATTAAAGAGTGAGTTCAGCTCTACACAAGAGTGTGTCATTTATTAATATATAATTACATTAAGAAATTCCATAAAAATGGACCTAAAACTAAATGGAGATAGGAATTGGTATGCAAATTTCACCCCTATAATTTACTCTCTCTTTTCGAAACATCCATGAACTTAAAGAAACATGTGTACTTTTGCCATTTTATTAGGACACATTATATGTATGAAAGGGTGATTGTGGATCCCTTAAAGGTGAAAATAATATTGAATTTATCACCACCAAAGATTGTATCATAAATGAAAACATTTTAGGATGAAATAATGGCTGAGGACTGCAAATCACCATCTATTCATCAATTAATTATAGGAGGAAGTAGCCAACAAGATCAAACTTCAGCCTTGAAGGAAAGTTGGATGTTGTATATGATTTCCTATTTTTCATTAGGTTGATTTGATATGAAATATGTAAGATCTAAATAATATAATGGGAAATTGATAAAAACAAATTCATAAACTATTTGATAAAATAAAGAAGAAATAGAAAAAAAATCTAACCAATGGCTGAAATTTGGGGCAAATATGCTAGACACTAGAGCTAAGCAAATTAATCTTAAAGTTCTCTTCAACTAAAATCTAAGCTCAAAATGCGTGGATGCTGTCAATTGGCAACATAGTCCTAGTCATGACAGTGTGATCAGATTTAGATATTACTCTTATCATTCCCCTAAAAATTTTACAGAAAATGGGGTGGACTATTTCGTTAACAACGGACGATGTCAATAATTGACAGTGTCCAACCTACTTTTTTGGGATTTGATTCTCCCTGTCTTAGTCTATTCTGAGCCTCTCTATACCCCCTTAACCAATTACTCCATTCTATCTAGATTTACAAAAGGGAAATACAAGATTTGATTTGTAATTCACTAACATATATATTCAAAAGAGAACCACGATTGTGCTCCATAAAAAATCCAAGTTGGAAGTATTCATATATCTAATTTTGAATTTATGAAGACCATGCATGAAAACTTCTAAAAAAATCCATCACTTTCAAAATCTAATGGTCTTCTTAGTATCAATTGATTCAGCTTCCGCTTTAAGAATTTGTTGAGAACTTGTGTCTCAACCTTGCAATCTTTTTCAAGAAAATTCCAAGAATTTCTTTGTGGTAGTTTTCCACATGTTTATGTATTGGAAAAAGGTATATGAGTTGTTAAAAAGGCCCTGTCCATAGTAGAATATAGGAGGGCCTTTTTTAGAGCATAGTTAGCTTGTCTTATGTCTTTTATGGGGGTCTAAACTAGAGGACCAAATTATGGACGAGATTACTATTTTAACCTAGTTGATTTTCCATATTGGAAATGTAAATGTCAAAAATGGACAACATGTGGCATGGTGGTTAAGCCCATGGTTTTGTAAAACCACAAGTGGTTTCTAGGTTGTAAAATCACTATAAAAGGAGGGCTTGGGGAGGTGTTTGAATGATTGAGTTCTATTTGCAAGACTGGGTGCTAGAAGGAGTCTCTCCGAGTTTGAGTTGTGGTGATGCGCTCCTATAAGAGCTTGCATTGCAAGTGTATTGTAATCATCTTGATATGATAATACATTGTGCGAATTTTGGAGGGTGGGGTTTTTCTCCTGTAAGGGTTTCCCCACGATAATCATTGTGTTATGTGTTCATTGTTATTTTGGTTATGCTTTATTGTGCATTTCTTGATATCTTTGTGATATTTAAGTTGAAATTTGCATAACCGTCATCTCAAGATTAGTGTAGGAAGCATTTCCACACACATTTGCTTCCTTACAAGTGGTATAAGATTTTGACCAATTTTGGTTCTATTTGTTGGGTACAAGGTTTTTTGAGCTAATCAAGGTTTGAGTGGGAGCTTGTGCAGAGTATTTCATTTTTGTGTTGCTAGATTGTTAAGATGGAAAGCACATCAGAGAGGATTGATGAAGAGAAGTTTTCTGGCACAAACTTTGAGACATGGAAGGTAAAGATGGAATATATGTTGATTAATCAGGATCTATGGGATGTGATCGATGAGAATAAGTTGAGACCCATAGATCTGACTTTAGCCACACAGTATGATATGACATACCGAAAATATAAAGGTCTCATAAGATTGTGTGTTGCATACTCAATTTTGATTAATGTGCATGAAGATTCTACTACGAAGAAGCTTTGGAAGAAGCTAAGTGAGATCTATCAAGAGAAATCACTTGTGAACAAGATTTTCTTGAGGAAGAAATTGTATTCATTGAGAATGGAAGAAGGTGGATGATTTTTTGAGCATCTGGAAAGTTTTAACATGTTGGTGACTTAGTTGACCTCTGTTGGGGTGTCAATGGATGGAGAAGAAAGGTGCCAAATCTTGCTCTGTTCATTGTCAGACTCATGGGACAGCCTTGTTATGGCCATAGGGAGCACTTTAGTCGTCTTGAAGATGGAGCATGTTGTTGGTTCTCTACTTTCTAAAGAGATGAGAAGGAAGGTGTCTTTGAATTCAAAAGAGGATTTGAGAGTTTGAGGAAGACCAAAAGAAAGAGGATAGAATGAAAAATAGAAAGGCCATTCTAAGTCCAAGAATAAGGGGAGATCAAAGTCCCTTGATAAGTCCAAGGTAATCTGTTCGAACTGTGGAAAACTCAGACACTTCTGAAAGGACTGCAAAGAGGAAAAGAAAAAGAAGAAGAAGAAGCAAGATTTTGATTTTAGTCCGAGAAGGAAGATGGAGGTACTTTTATTGTAGCCTTAGCCACTAGTTCAGGTTACAATGCACGGTTGATAGACTTAGGTGCATCTTTCCACATGAATCCTAATAAAAATTAGTTTAGTAAGTATGAAAATTTTGATGGTGGTAAGGTGTATTTGGGTGATAAATCTATTCTTGATATTGTTGGTCGTGGAAGTATTCATGTGAAATTTTCTGATGGTAGAATTAGAAGATTTTATGGTTTCTTGCATATCCTAGGACTAGCAAGGAATTTTTTATCTGTTAGCAAGCCAATAGATGTAGATGTGCATGTAAAATTTTTTGAAGTAGGTGTGAAAATGGTGAGAGGTGCTATGGTGATAGAAAGAGGAAGAAGATTGGGTACACTGTACCATCTTGATGCATGCATAGTTGAATGCAATAGTACTTATGATAAGATTGTGAAAAAGACTACTTAGTTGGAAAAGGAGAGGGTTTCTCTTTCAACAGATGGTCATAGTTTTTGGGTACCCAAGGGTGCTTTGTCTACCGAATCAAAGTTACCTACAGAGAAGACCATGTTATGGCACCAGAGACTCGGCCACATAGGTGAGAAGGGTCTACGGACCTTGAAAAATAAGAACCTTGTTGATGGGTTGAATGACATAAATCTTGAATTTGATTTTTGTGAGCATTGTATTTATGGAAAGAAAAATCACACTTAGTTTTACTCGAGTTCTCATAAGTCTTCATGTATTTTGGATCTAATCCATTCAAATGTATTTGGTCTAGTTGATGTTCCTTTTATTGGTAGATCGGTTTATTATGTTTATTTCATTGATGATTTCAGTAGAAGAACATGGGTTTATTTTCTTAAGAGTAAAGCTAAAGTTTTCAGTCGTTTCAAATAATTTAAATTTTAAAGCAATGGTTGAGTTGTGGATGTATGTGACTGAATGTGACCTCTAAATCAGGCACAACACAACATGGTCATTATTCACTTGATAGAATTTGAGAGAGAGTATGAAGAACTCAATCCAAATTTCATGGTGAGGCGACCTGTTGCCTCCTATGTGAATGGGGTGTTTGAATACTCTCAGAACGAGAGCCAACAGCCGGGAGACCAATTCAACAATGGAGGATTTGAAAGAAAATATGAGCAAAATGAAACTAAGCTAAGAATGAATGCAATTAATCTAGAAAACTTTGAAAGAAATATGAAATGCAGATTTTTATTTGATTTTGAAATAAAGATGATATTAGACTAAGAACAAGTAAGCAAATTTAATCTAAATGTGAAATGCAATTACACTAATATGAGAAATTGAACTAGATAATGCAATAAAAGAGCTTTGAAAACAATGAAATATGAGACTAAAAAATGCTATAGTAAGGATGCTCTCAAAAATTGCTCTCTTGAATGAGAAAAAGAGGCCAAATAAATAGAAGAGCCAAGAGGAGGAGGAAGAGTTTCTTGATTCGAAACTCCTGACCCTTCATATCCCTTTTGGGACAAATAAGCATGAATTACTTAATAAAAAGAATGGAAAATGCCACACAGGTGACCTTTCGAATATTTTGAATTATCAATTCAAAAAAAGTGTGTCCATTCGAATATCAAGTAATTATTAATTCCTTTTTATGTGTAATTAGCTAAAGAGGGTGGTTTGATTTAATTTAATTTAAAGCGCATAGGACTTTACAATTAAATTAATGTATCATAGGGGTAATTTAGCCAATTAAGTCAAAGACTTTAGGAATTAATTTAGCATTTGATTATTGCAATTTATGGTCTTTGCAATTGACATCAAGTCAAGTCAGATAGGAGAGAGAAAATTGCCTAGGGAACAAGGACTTTGGTGATGTAAAATCGAGATAATGCACCAAAATTGATGAAATTAAATAGGTGCCAATTTTGGGGTATTACATTTGCCCCTCTTTGAATTGATGTGCGAACAGCGCGTTGATTCAAAGAATAGTCTGAAGTGACAGATGAAAGCAGATCAAAGCATGAATTTTTTGAAGTCTAAGTTAGATTGCGAAGACAACGATCTTAAAAGAGAACCGGAATCGGGGTTAGATTGCCCCAATACTAATTGATGAAGATGCAGATTTAGGACTATCTCCAAATCAGGGTTAGATTGCCCCAATACGAAGCTTAGTCCTCCGAGACCCAGGTTAGATTGCCCAGATAACGGTCTAAAAGAGATTTTGAGAATCATCTCCAAAACGAAGCTTGACTCCCAGGAATTAGGGTTAGATTGCCCCAATACCCAAAAGATTTCAAGAACCATCTCCAGAACAAAGTTTGGCCCTTGAGGATCCGAGTTAGATTGCTCAGATACCTAAAAGATAGATGATGAGATAACAAGATGTGAGGCACCAAGATGCCCCTAGCGATAAGAACTGATGATTCAAATCAGACTGATTCAAGAATAGATTCGACAAGATTCAAATGATGTAATCATCTTGCCCCCTCGGGAGCGAAATGGAAAGATGACATGTCAAAAGGATGATAAACAACAAGAGATTGCAGAGCCAAAGCAATTAGACTAGATTCGCGAAGCTATAGAAGTGAAACGGAGCAAAGCAGAGGTCCTGTTGACCAAGTTTGACCATAGTTGACTAAATTTGACTTGAATTGACTTTGATGAAAAGAGCAAAGATCTCAAGAACATGATGTAAAGATGAGGATCTGGCAAGAAAATGATGCCAGAAGGTTGACTGCACAAGCATCTAATCCAGAAGGAGTCCAATATTTAAAATGCAATTTCGAGCCAGTTAGAGATGTCAGATTTCGATTTCGATCCCGAAAAAGGATGCAGCCAAGATGAGACTGGGACAAAAGATGAGAACCTTTGATGAGCAGATCTAGAAGAAAGCAATCAAGAGAGAAACAAGAAAGCACTCCAAATGCAAGCCTAGAATGAAAGATGCAAGTCTAAATGCAAGCCTAGGATGAACAAATGCAATCCTCTGAACTCGGCTGTTGGACTCATCATATTTATCATCATTGAGTTCTTTTAAGCATGGGACAATCACAAGATGCCATACAATTCTCCCCAACATGAGAATATGAATATGACATAAGTCTTAGGTTTGTCGGAATAAGGTGTAAGCATTAAGGCACAAGAAGCCAGAATGACCTGAACACCTATTCCTTTTAATCTAGCAAGTTAACATAAGCATTAGAGCATAAATGCTAGAATGACCTGAATGTCTCTTGCGAACAAACACACCAAGCACGTAGGAGTTCCTTCTTTTGCCAAAGATTGCTCGCAGTGACCCTTACGTTCACTTAACAGGACGAGCGTTCAATTTCATCAGTAGCAGAAAGAAGTCACTCAAAAGACAAGGAGAAGAACTAGCCTCACCAAAGCATCCATATAAAAGGAGTCGAGGTACGCATGGCCATCCAATACGAGATGGAGGCTCTTAGAGACGGACACCCCTCTTAAATGAATTCTTTGGATCATTGGAACTAAACCAACAAACAGAAAGCAAAAAAGAAAAGCAAACAAACAAGCACTCAAAGAAAACAAAGCTCAACATGTCTCAAAGGAACACACATTTAGTTTTAGTTTCAGTTTAAGTTCGTGTTCAAGCGGATTGAAGACAATTTGGAAAGATAACGTTCGAAGTCTCAATGAGATAATGACAGTGGGCAGACGTAATGAGAATCACTGGTGATTGATAAAAGAGAGAAATCCCGAAGAAGAGAGATCGAACGAAAGCTAGGTATCCGCAGGTAGGCATAGTGAGAACCACTGGCGACCAATGCTCAAAAAAGAGTTTTCGAAAGTGATAGGACAATGCCCCCTAGACCAGGCAGGTGCCCCCAAGTGTGAACCAGTTCCAATCCATGAAGAGTCAAGCAAAATCTCGAAGACACTGAAAGCAAGGCATGAGCTAGCAAACCAAAGCAGGAAACAAACTAAAGCAGGAAAGCAGGAAAACAAACTAAAGCAGGAAAGGAAGGAAACTAAAGCAGGAAACTAAGAGCCAAGCAACGCTGAGATGAGATGCTGAGATGAGATGTTACTTCAGGAAAATAAGAGGCGCCTGTTTACCAGGTTTTCACCATCTTGGCAGAGATTCTATTTTTGCTACCATGACGCCTGTTTACCAGGTTTTCATCAATGGCACATTTTTCTCTTTTTCAATTTTTTTGTACTTTTCTCTTTTTTTGCTTTTTTTGTATTTTTTGAATATCTCATTTTTTTGTATTTTTGATCTTTTCATTTTTTTGTATTTTTGATCTTTTCATTTTTTTGTATTTTTAAAATTTTCTATTTTTTTTTGTATTATCAAGGCACCTGTTTACCAGGTTTTCACCAGGATAATAGATACATCAAAGTGCCTGTTTGCCAGGTTTTCACTAAGATGATCATTTTTCAGGACATTTTGCAATTTTTAGGATTTTTTGCAATATATCAATTTTTAGGATTTTTTCAGGATCAATAAGTATGTACATGAGCACACTGAGAATGTCAGCTGTAGAACTTCTTAGATGAAGAGCATTGATGGGCTCTTTGAGTTTCTCTCCTTTAGTAGGAATCTCTGAGAACACAGTCATTTGTAGCAGTAATCAGCAGAATCAAAACCAGATGTTGTAGCAGTAAAAGGAGATCCAACCAGTAGTGTCCAACCATCAAGAGATCCATAGTCAAGGAAAGATCACTTAAGTGAGACCCACAAATATCCTCATGGACACACCTTAACTCTTTGTCAGATTTCCCACGCTCTAAACACTTAGGGAGAGTACATTCTAGATTTTTCTTAGTCATGCCATTAGATAAGGAGATACTGATACGCACTTTGGGAAAAGGCAAGATGGAGTGAAGAGGATAAAGTATGAGAGGCAAGGGTGATGGAATGGAGGGAAGCATGAGAATTTTGGAAGCTTGAATGACAACTTTGATTTTTTCTTTCTTTGGAATCCACATAGCTTTTGAATTTTTTCTTCTTTACTTTGAGGTGTTTTTGATGACAATGCCTATAGAATGGATTTCGAGATCCATTTTTTATTTTATTTTCTGGCTTTTGATTGTCTTCTTCTTTTTGAGGACCTTTGCGGTCTTTTGAACACCTTTGTTTCTTTCCTTTCTTCGTAGTCACATGTTGATTAGATGGGACATGGTGACCTTGAGATATAAGTGGATTCTCATTATTTTTATTTTTATGTTGCACATCCAAGTTACTTCCAAAAGACTCAGGAATGATGGATGAAAGAGGCTTATATGACTGGTTTAGGTGGAGAGATGGAAATGGAAGTGGACGGGCCACTTTTCTAGGAGATGAAGGGGGAAGAAAAGTCAATGGGATGGGCTCAAGTGCAAATATATCAATATCATCCTCATCATTCATGAATGCATCAGATAGATCAAGAAAGTAATCTTCCATAGAGCGTTGTTGATTGTGAGTCATCTTAGAAGAGTCAAATAAGTTTGGAGGAATATTATGTGAGCCTAACCAAGATGGTCTATTCCAAGAGTCAGGTCCCCTTTCAGGTGGTAAGAGTGCACGAATAGGAACCATTTCAATTTTGGATCTACCAATATTCGATGAAGCTGTAATAGAATGGGGTCTTACATACCCATGATTTGCTAGAGCAATAGGAGTATAGCTTGGAGTAGATGGCCTAGGAGCCATAGGAATGATCTCCACAAGAGGGTGGAAAGGATCATCATCAATAGCTTGATCTGGAGGATCATAACTTTCTCCTCTTTCTGAGTTGTTAAGACTAGCATATAAGTGCATAGCATCAACTGGTATTTTCATAGTAGCATCTGAAATGGAGTCCCATTCAGCTAGAGACATAGTTGGAGGTAGACTTTCTTCATTGTTGTCATCTAACATAGGAAGTTTTTCTTCAATAGTAGGATCTTGTTTAGTAGTAGAAGCAACAAAGTAATCTGGAATAGGCATATCTTGAGGCATACCCAAGAGAAGAGAAGCATCCAATAGTTTCTCCCAGTTAGTATGTGTGCCATTGGAGTTGGCATCAGTAGGAGTCTGTTCAATAGCAGAAGTGGTGGAACAATCTAGAATAGGCATACCCCAGGGTATACCCAAGATAAGGGAAGCATCCAGCAGTTGCTCCCAATCAGTATGTGTATCATTGGAATCAGCAGTAGTAGGATTTTGTTCAATAGTAGAAGTGGTAAAACAATCTAGAATAGGCATACCTTGAGGCATACCAAAGATAAGGGAAGCATCCAACAGTTGCTCCCAATCAGTATGTGTGCCATTAGAGGCAGTGTCATATTCAGTAGTAGAAATATGTTCAGTAGAGTGTATAAAATTCTCCTGGTGAGGACCAAAATCATGTTCCTGAAGCACTTGAGAAGGTAGATAAGACTCTTTCTGGTAGTTTGAATCAGAATTTTGAACATTCAAAGATCTTTCATGTGTCATAGACTGAATCTGTGTTTCTTCATTATCTGAATCCTTGCATGAGTGAAAGTTGTAGCTAGGTTGGTCAAGCTCATCACTCTGATAGCCAATACCAAATCTATCTTCAGAGGGTTCTTCATAGGAATGTGGAGATGGAGGTAGAGCTGTCAGTGACAAGACAGACTCAATCTGATATTCCCCCATGCCAATATCTTTGATCTTCAAGGTCTTTTCTATTTCTTTTAGCTTGGCATCATAGAACTCAGTGGATTCTCTATTGGTGGGAACAAAACTATCTGTCGCTTGGGTAAGCATCTTAGCAGAGCAAGTATTTTGGCTAGCACTATTGTCAACAAGGTCTCAAAGGATACTCTTGGGGCCTATCATAACTTCAGTGTGCAGGAGAGGATTATGTGGGTGGCTCAGCAAGTGATCGTCTTCCTCAGAGAATGGTAAATAATGAGGCGAGGTCAAATGACCCACCATAGATTGAAACTGGTCGAGATTGAGATCTTTAGGGACATTTGCCTTGGTGAGGGCTTTATCCATAGATAGTTTTGGTCTGGATGTCGAAGGTTCGGGACCTTTGAGAATAATCTTTGCATGAGATTGAGTGATAGCATTCACACAAGCTGGAGACTGTGTGGATTTATAAGAGGGAGACGCAGGGCCTCGCAAGACAAAGGGAGTTTTGGGTTTAGGAGTATCCTCACTCCCTGGAGCAATGATCATGTCACAGTGAGGGATCCAAGGTTTGTTTCTAGCAAATCTGGAAGGCGGTTGAGCTTCTATTGTAGCCTTCTTAGTGGCATTGACTGTTTGCATGCTAGAGCTAAGATTAAAGACAGACTTTGAGGGTTTTGGCATGTTAGAGCTGAGATTGAAAACCAACTTTGAAGGTTTTGGCATATTAGAGCTAAGATTGAAAACCAACTTTGAAGGTTTTGGATCTCCCATCTTGTTGGTAGTATTATGAGAGATCGTGAAAGAGTTGATAGGTTCAAAAGGATCAATAGGTTTAATTTTAGAAAGTGACCCTTCAGAGTCTTGCTGGTCTTCAAACAATGGGTTATAATATTCTTGAAATAGTAAGTCAGACTGTATCTGAAACAATGGATTGTAATACTCTTGGAATGACGAAGAATGTGAGGATTCCTCACGAAGTTCAGATTTTGCAATAGATTGGGAATGACCTATGTCTTGATTACGAGGTTTACTTTGATCTTGATTAGTATTCTGAATGGGATAAGTCTTGCCACTTTGAGTCGTGACAGTCATAAACGAAGATGTAACGAGCAAAGATTTGGGATAAAGCTAGACTCTGTCTCAAAGATAACGAAAAGGAGATAAATGGCTAGAACAGCCAAGATGCAAGATGAACCTAGTACGAATTGTCAAAAAGAGATGGCTAGAACAGCTGAGATAAGACAATCGCAACACAAGGTACAAGAGCACAATGAGATAAGGTAGACTAATGAGAGACAATACGAGTCAAAGCAAAGATCGATCGATTCCTAACTCAAGACAACTAGTTTCTGACGGTGAATGACAGGAAAATAGAAAAACAAATCACGAACAAAAAGGCAGATCAGATTTATGTCATTAATCAAGCACATAAGATAGCAATCAAGGAGTTCAAGCAAACAGTCTTCAAGCAATGGGCAAGGGACAAAGCAACCTTGCGCATGAACAGGAATAGTGACTTAGTATTTCTACTCCCTAAGGACTCTACTTGTGTATGTTCTTGAGAATGTTTTAGCAAGCACTTAAAACACAACAACATCCTAGCAAGTTGTCTACAAGGATATACATGGCTTTTCTAAAGGGAGTCCTCGATATACGCAAGGTACGTGAGGCACGAATCCGTAGATGAGAAGAATTTGAAATCACACAGCCAGGGGGAGACGGTAACCCAAATCTCCTCCTTCACTTCTCAAAGGTATAAAGTTCTTTGAGGCTTAGCCAAGAGTGAAATCTAACTCATTCCCAAGAGAGGTGTCTTTGGATTCACCTCCCGATATTTATACTCCGCCGGAACACGGGAGTTAAGGTCGTCCCTTGAGGTGATGAAATCCCCAAGCAGGCCTTCTAAAAATAAAAAAGTAAGTAATTCTCTATCAAAAAGTATTGAAAAGCACTAAAGGTGGTGCATTTAACCCTTCAAGTAAATGTGAGGTGAGTCCACAAAGTGGTGCATTTAACTCCTCACACAAACTCAAAGTGAGTCCACACCCTAGAAAACAAGTGAGTTCCAAAAAGCACAAAAGGGTTGCCAAGTGGAACAATTAACGCTTCTTTCCTATAGACCCCTCCCCTTTAATGTGGTGCTGAGATTGCAACCACAGGGCGGAAATGAGGGGCCGGCGGATTAGCGAGTCCAATAACCCAAGATAGCAATCTAGATCAATCACAAGTAATCTAAGACTGCTAATCAATACTACTCATAAGTGCAAGAGGGTTTGAATCATGGAATATTTAACTTTCCAAGTAAACATGAAGTGAGTCCACAAAGTGGTGCATTTAACTCTTCATGTAAACTAGGAATGAATCCATGCCCTCAATTACTCAATGAGATGTTTTGATATTTGAAACCAAGAATTACTTATGGTTTAAACACAAACATTCACTTACATAAACTTGTATGAAAGAAAATCTATGTTCATTCATTTCCCATTAAGAGCATCAATTGAAATGTGTTCTATGAAAGCATGTAAACACTCAAGCCAAACACATGAAAGATTAATTTTAATCCCAAAGTCCAAATGTTTTAGAGATTTTAAGAACTCACCTTAGGTCCAAAGATCTGCAATCCAGCATTTAGCACACATCCGAAAGTATAGAATCAAGACAAATCAATGACAAACCGTAAGATATGTAACATTGCTATCTTCAAGACAGTCTTTAAAGATTGATTTATTTGACCCATAAAATCATAATATTAAAATTTATGGAAAGAATGAAGTTTTTATCTAACACCAAGAACTATCATTTCCCAAAGTTACAAGGTCTTATGATTTCATTTGGTTCCTCAACCAATAATGTTTTCAGACTGTAATTTTTCTATCATAAATCAGATTTAAAACACCAAACCCTGCCTAGGGAATCACATATCTTTCTCAAAAATAATCCAAATGAAACCAAAAAAATTTCACAGTAACTATTAATGAATCTAGTTTCCAAATATGTAAGCCATTTATTTTTCTCATTCACAAATCATTTTCTAAGAATAAATCATTGCCTGCAACTCCAATGCAGATTGTTAAAAACCAGTTTTCACTCAAATGCCCATAACTTTCACAAATCTACATAAAAATAACTCAAACCAAAAGAAAATGAAAGATAATTCATGTATCTTTCCAATGAATATTATTAGAGCTCCTGATTCTTCATAATTTGTCTGTACCAAACATTTCAATCTGACTGTATTCAGAGAATCTCAAATCTGCAAATACCCACTTTCACCAAAATGATCATAACTTATTTATTTTTTTATAAAAATGAACCAAAACAAAAGCATGAGAAATAGGATTAATCATTCTATCCATCCATTACTATATTACAAGGTTTTCAGACTGTAAATGGCCGTACAAGGCCTGAAAGCAACATTAAAATTGAAAAACCAATAAAGAATGAGGCCAGAAATTGATCTTTTCTGCCCCACGGTGGGCGCCAAAATATATGTGACTGAATGTGACCTCTAAATCAGGCACAACAAAACATGGTCATTATTCACTTGATAGAATTTGAGAGAGAGTATGAAGAACTCAATCCAAATTTCATGGTGAGGCGACCTGTTGCCTCCTATGTGAATGGGGTGTTTGAATACTCTCAGAATGAGAGCCAACAGCCGGGAGACCAATTCAACAATGGAGGATTTGAAAGAAAATATGAGCAAAATGAAACTAAGCTAAGAATGAATGCAATTAATCTAGAAAACTTTGAAAGAAATATGAAATGCAGATTTTTATTTGATTTTGAAATAAAGATGATATTAGACTAAGAACAAGTAAGCAAATTTAATCTAAATGTGAAATGCAATTACACTAATATGAGAAATTGAACTAGATAATGCAATAAAAGAGCTTTGAAAACAATGAAATATGAGACTAAAAAATGCTATAGTAAGGATGCTCTCAAAAATTGCTCTCTTGAATGAGAAAAAGAGGCCAAATAAATAGAAGAGCCAAGAGGAGGAGGAAGAGTTTCTTGATTCGAAACTCCTGACCCTTCATATCCCTTTTGGGACAAATAAGCATGAATTACTTAATAAAAAGAATGGAAAATGCCACACAGGTGACCTTTCGAATATTTTGAATTATCAATTCAAAAAAAGTGTGTCCATTCGAATATCAAGTAATTATTAATTCCTTTTTATGTGTAATTAGCTAAAGAGGGTGGTTTGATTTAATTTAATTTAAAGCGCATAGGACTTTACAATTAAATTAATGTATCATAGGGGTAATTTAGCCAATTAAGTCAAAGACTTTAGGAATTAATTTAGCATTTGATTATTGCAATTTATGGTCTTTGCAATTGACATCAAGTCAAGTCAGATAGGAGAGAGAAAATTGCCTAGGGAACTAGGACTTTGGTGATGTAAAATCAAGATAATGCACCAAAATTGATGAAATTAAATAGGTGCCAATTTTGGGGTATTACAGTGGACTGGAAAGAAAATAAAATGTTTGAGGACAAATAATGCCGGTGAATATTTCTCTAATGATTTTGATACATTTTGTAAAGATTATGGTAATAAAAGACAAAAGACAATTCTGTATTCTCCAGAACAGAATGGAGTTGCAGAAAGAATGAATAGGACCTTGATGGAGAAGGCTAGGAGTATGCTAAGTGGTGTTGGACTAGAAAAAAATTTCTTGACTGAAGCTCTAACCACTACCTACTACCTTATAAATAGGTCTTCTACATTAACTCTTGTTGATAATACACCAATGGAAGCATGGTCAGACCACAAGACTTCACTTAGACATTTGAGAGTGTTTGGTTACGAAGCATATGCTCATGTGCGAAAGGAGAAGCAGAAAAAATTGGATAATAAAGTTGTTAAATATATTTTCATCAGATACATTTATGGTGTGAAAGGATACAAGATTTGGGATCCTATGGAACAAAAGGTATTTAATTCCAGAAGTGTTATTTTTAGATAAACTAAGCCTTCTTCTGTTACAATGCATCCAAAACAAACAAAAGAAAAGAAATATGTGATTCAACTACCTGCTAAAATGGAGAAATCTGAATCAAGGCCCTTAGAAAGACAAGAAGTCGAGGAGAGCTCTACGAGTTCTGAATCATCAAAGGAAGAAGAGGTACCTAAATCAGAAGAAAAACCTGAACCGGATCTTGTTTGAAGGTCTACTAGAAAAAGGAAACCATCTGAAAGGTATGGGTATTCTCATGATGATTGGAGATGCATATTTGCATTGAATGCTAATATTGATGAACTGAGATCTATAAAAGAGGCTCTTGGTATGAATGATTCAGAGTCCTGGAAAATAGCCATAGATGAAGAAATGGAAGCTCTTAAGAGGAATGAAACATGAGACCTTGTACCATTTCTTGAAGGACGGAAGCCTGTTGGTTGTAAATGGGTGTTCAAAAGGAATATGGATTCAGATGGAAGCATTGAGAAGTATAAGGCACATTTGGTTGCAAAAGGTTACTCCCAAGTTGAGGGAGTAGATTATGGTGAGATTTTTTCTCCTGTAGCCAAAATGACATCCATTCAATTTTTGCTTTCTATTGCAACAAATTATGATATAGAGATGGAGCAAATGGATGTGAAAACAACATTCCTTCATGGATATTTGGAGGAATAAATTTACATGACACAACTAGAGAACCATGTGGTGAAAGGAAAAATTCATTTGTTCTATAAGTTGAAGAAATCCTTGTATGGTTTAAAATAGAGTCCTAGGATGTGGTACCAAAAGTTTGATACATATGTGTTGAGTTTGGGATTTGTGCAATCCAAATCTTATCATTGTATATATTTCAAATCTGACGGTGATCGTTTCCTAGTTATTGCCTTATATGTCGATGACATGTTATTTGTTGGCAAAGGAAAAGGTTTGATTGTAGAGTTAAAATATCAACTCTTGATAAAGTTAGAAATGAAAGATCTTGGTCCAGCAAGGCACATTCTGGGAATGGAGATTGTAAGAGATAGACAAAATAGAAAGATTTGGCTAGGCTAGAGTAAGTATGTCGGCACTATTCTGAAAAGATTCAATATGTAGGATTCTAGACCATTGAGTGATCTTGTTACATTAGGAACAAATCTTTCTAGTTCACAGTGTCCTACATCCCCTTTGGAGATGGAAGAAATGAGTCAAGTGCCATATCAGAGTGCTGTTGGAAGTTTGATGTATGCTATGGTTTGTACAAGACCAAACATTGCCCAAGCAATGGAAGTACATTCCTGTTACATGTCTAATCCAGGAAGAGCACATTAGGATGTAGTAAACAGAGTTTTCAAATACTTGTAGGGTGCCTTAGAGTACTCGATATGTTTTCATGGAACATAAAATGAGTATTCATTAGATATTCAAGGCTATGTGGATTTAGACTGGGCTGATGATGTTGATAGAAGAAGATCCACCAGTGCATATGTATTTACATTATTCAGTGGTGCGATTTGTGGGATGAGCAAGCGATAGGCTGTGGTCACTTTATCCACTACAATGGCATAGTATATGGAAGCTACTCATGCTTGCAAGGAATCCATTTGGCCTAAGAGATTGTGTTAAGATATAGAGTTCAAACAGGGTGCAATGACAATTTATAGTGATAGTCAGAGTGCAATCTACCTAGTGAAGAACCTGACTTTTCATGCCAGGACCAAGCATATTGATGTACAAAATCATTTTTTCAAAGATATGGTTGAGGATGGAAAAGTGAAGCTATAAAAGGTATAAACTTTGGTGAATGTTGTTGATGCATTAACTAAGCCCATGAGCACAAAGAAGTTCAGATGGTGTTCAAAGTATATGGGCCTCTCGGCCCCTAGAAATTAAGTCCATGATACTTTGGGTCCCCTAACTCTTGTAATGTGTTTGACAAGTGGGAGAATGTTGAGAACACGTATCTCAACCTTGCAATCTTTTTCTGGAAAATTCTAATAATTTATTTGTGGTAGTTTTCCATGTGTTTATGTATTAGAAAAAGGTATATGAGTTGTTAAAAAGGTACCCTATCCATAATAGAATATAGGAGGGCCATTTTTAGAGCATAGTTAACTTGTCTTATGTGTGTTATGGGGGTCTAAACTAGAGGACAAAATTATGGACGGGATTACTATTTTAACCTGGTTGATTTTCCATATTGGAAATGTAAATGTAAAAAATGGGCAACATGTGGCATGGTGGTTAAGCCCATAGTTTTGTAAAAACACAAGTGGTTTATAGGTTGTAAAATCACTATAAAAGGAGGGCTTGGGGAGGTGTTTGAATCATTGAGTTATGTTTGCAAGACTAGGTGCTAGAAGGAGTCTCTCCGAGTTTGAGTTGTGGTGATGCGCTCCTGTAAGAACTTGCATTTCTGTCTTGTAATCATCTTGATTTTATAATACATTGTGCGGGGTTTGGAGGGTGGAGATTTTTTTCTCCCATAAGGGTTTCCCCACGGTAATCATTGTGTTATGTGTTCATTGTTATTTTGGTTATGCTTTATTGTGTATTTCTTGAGATCTTTGTGATATTTAAGTTGAAATTTGCATAACTGTCCTCTCAAGATTAGAGTAGGAAGCATTTTCGTATACCTTTGATTCCTTACAAAATTGTTCTCTATACAATAAAGAGTACATAATAGATGGCTTCCTTTTAGACACCATTACAAATGCAATCTTGACAGCCTCTTCTAACCTACACTCATCTTATTCCTTTTCTTTCTTTGAAATTTTGAGTTTCTTTTTTAGCTTCATAGATGCCAAGGAGAGATATCTTGGAGGTTCCATTGAAGTTGAAGTTTAGGCTTCACTAGAATTCCCTTCTTCCTCTCCCACTTTAAATGCAGCTGAATCTAATTTGTTAAGAGTAGAAGAATTATGTTGCTAAGTGTACAAGGGACTAAACGGAATGTGTATTGGACTCATCCTCTAACCAACCAATGTATAGAGTAATGGATACTAGGGGTTCTTGAGGGATTTCATTTACTAACTTATCATGGGCTTCAACTAGCCTTTTAGGTTTCACTAGTCAAGGGATTCACTATTGGATTCTTCTTCACCCGATGCTTCCTCAGTGGGGGCGTTTTCAAAAAAAATTCTTTGTGGACCAGTGGAGGATTCTACTTTTTCAAGGTTTACCCTCTTAGTTTTAGGAATTTTCTTACTACCACCCTTCTTGGTAGGACCCATTAAAATTATATCCATTTCTTTGTGTCATTTTATTTTTAAATAAAATGATGTTTGATAATGAGATGAATTAAGCTAAGGTGTCTTATAGACCCTCTGTTCTATATTTTGTTGTCATTGTAGTTATGTGAGTATATAAGAATGCAAGTGGGTTAATTTTTATCTCAAGTCATGAATTCCCCCATAGTGAATACGAGCAATCATTTGCAACCTAGGGACCATCATAGTTCCTGTTAGGAAATCAGATCTTGGGAATATAATTTACTATTTTATATATACATTGATAAATGACAATTTTGATATATAAATATACTGTAATGTTTTATATTTGTACTGAATATATTATATTATATGTTGTGACCGCGGGTGATAATAGCAATGTACTTTGTTATTGATTGTATTATCCTTGCGATCACAACATACATATATATGCTGATAATAGGGTGACGACAAACATTATGTCCCTTCGAAAGTGAAAGGGCACGTCCCATGGTCATTGATTACATTAGTGCTAGCGGCTGTATGTTTAGTGTCGTTCATTCATACATTCGACTTAATAGTCGATGCTAATAATTATGATAGATATCGAACATAGTTCGATCAATATTAATGTAATATCATAATATTGTATTATGATATTATCATTATTATATTATAAATATAATAATGATAATATGATAATAACAATATAAATTACAACTCTTTAATGTATAGTATATATATATATATATATATATATATATATATATTCACAAATGAAGCTATATCTTAACACTCCCTCTTAGCGAGTGAGTATAAAGTATCAAAAGTCTATCATGACATCCGCCAATTCGGGACGCATAGTTAATGTAGTCTCGTCATGAAAATAGACTTGAATATCATGATCTCTGCATATTCGGGACACACAATGAAGTAGTCTATCATGATATGGTTTCGTTATTACACATCCAATAACAACAAGAGTCAAGATCTCCACACAATCGGGACACACAATTAAGTAGTCTATCTTGACACTTTGGTTAACCAAGATCGTCACCTTGAAATGTTAACCCACACACAAATGATCATTTACACAATATTGCAATATACACATTTTTTTTTTTACATTTATTCATGAATAAAAAACTTATAAATAAGGGGGGTTTAAACCATACATCAAACCTTGATCATGCCAAGTTTGTTTCTGAAGTATTCTATCTTCAGCTTTGCCAGTGGCTTAGTGAAAATATCAGCACTTTGTTCTTCAGTACTAATGTACTCTAGCCTTATGATATTTGTCTCTACCATATCTCTTATGTAATGATATGGAATCTCAATATGTTTGGACCTGTTATGAAAAATTGGATTAATAGATAACTTGATACAACTTTGATTGTCACAATGAATCATAGTTGGATCTAGAGGTTTTCCAAACAATCCAAATAATAGTTTTCTTAACCATACTGCTTCACGTGCTCCCATGGATGCTGCCATATATTCAGCTTCAGTGGAGCTTAATGCTACTGCTGACTATTTTCGACTGAACCAAGAGATCATAGCCTAACCAAGACTGAAACAACACCCTGTAGTGCTTTTTCGATCGGTAGTACTTCCAGCCCAATCAAAATCAGAATACCCTTGAAGATTGAGTTCTACCTTTTCATACTTTAGCCCAAATCCAATAGAGCCTCGTAGATATCTCAAGATATGCTTAGTTTCCATTAAATGTATTTCCTTGGGCTCACACATAAAGTGACTCACAACATTGGTTGCATAACAGATGTCAGGTCTAGTGTTCACCAAGTGCATAAGAGAGCCAACAATTTCTCTATACAATGTAGGATCAGAGGGTTCAGACTCTTCTGCTTCAACTTTGAGTTTGTGCAAATTTGTTTCCATAGGTGTGGATAAAGGCTTACATTCCATCATTCCAAACCTGGTTAGAATATCAATAGTTTATTTTTGTTGATTTAGCAGAATATAGCCTTCCTTTTGAAACACTTCCAACCCTAAGAAATAATGTAAGAATCCTAGATCTTTCATGTCAAATTCAGTAGTGAGTTCTTGCTTACATTTTGCAATAAGATGATCTTCTCCTGTTATTAAAAGATCATCTACATAAAGAACTAAAATAACCATATTGTCATTTGTTATCTTAAAGTAAATGTTAGGATCTGCATCATTTTTAGAGTATCCTAATTTTGAAAGATAGTTGTTTATCCTTTCATACTAAGCTCTGGGAGCTTGTTTCAACCTATATAGTGCTTTCTTGAGCTTGCAAACATATTTTGATGCATCATGTATAAGGAACCCTTTTGGCTGCTCTAAGTATACTTCTTCTTCAATGGTGCCATTTAGGAATGCCATTTTCACATCCATCTGGTGTATCTTCCACCCTTTAGATGCTGCTATAGCAATAATGGTTCTGACTGATGTATACCGAGCTACAGGGGCAAATGTTTCTTCATAATCAATACCTGCTTTCTGTGAGAATCCTCTAGCAACAAACCGAGCTTTATGCTTCTCAATACTTCCGTCAGGAGCATATTTAGTTTTGAATAACCATCTAGAAGAGACAACGGTTTTATTTTTAGGTCTAGGTACTATGTCCTAGACATCATTCTTTATTATAGATTGATATTCTTCAATCATTCCCTCTCTCCATGCTTGATTAGATAATGCTTCCTTTGGATTTGATGGTTCTGATTTATTGATTTCTGTTATAAGAGCTGCATAACATTTTTGAGTTCTTGTCCTTTTACTCTCATGAGATATTTCATTAGGTTCTACATTATTTTCTTTAATTATTTGCCTTGCCCATAATGGCCTTTTCTTACCATTGATTTCATTAGTATTCTCATTTTCAATGACAAGGAATTCAGGTTCTTCTATATCCTCCCTCTCAATTTCAGCAGTGAGATCTTCTTCTATCTCCAGGATGTTATCTTCTTCAAAGTTTTTAAATGTGTTATTTTCAACAAATTTTACATCTCTACTCATCTCAACAGATTTTTGTCCTGGAATATAGATTCAATACCCTTTTGTGTTTTCACTATAACCAACAAGTATGCCTCTCTTACCTGATGGTTCTAGTTTAGTCCTCTTCTCTTTAGGTATATGAATGTATACGAGACATCCAAATATCCTAAGATGACTTAGGTCTGGTTTGATCCCTGTAAATGCTTCTTCTGGTGTTATGTTTTCTAATATGGAGTGTGGACACCGATTTTGAATATATACTACTGTATTTGAAGCTTCTGCCCAAAAAGAAGTATGAAGGTTTTGATCGAGCATCATGGCTTTTTCTGCTTCGATTATGGATCTATTCTTCCTTTCTGCTACTCCGTTCTATTGAGGATTATACGGTACAGTATACTCCCTCTTAATCCCAACAGAATTACAAAATTCTTTAAATATGTCAGATTTGTATTCACCTCCATTATCTGATCTTAATTCTTTTATTCTTTTATCTGTTTGATTTTCTACTAATGCTTTAAATTCTTTGAATTTAGATAGTACCTCACTTGATTCTTTAACCTTAAGAAAGTATATCCAAGTTTTCCGAGAATAGTCATCAACAAAAATAATATGGTATAGTGATCCCGTTAATGATGGTGTTGACATGGGTCCACATAAATCAGTATGAATTAATTCTAATATTACTTTAGATTTGTGCTCACTTGTAGGGAAAGACCCTTTTATATTCTTTCCTAGTGCACAACCTTTGCAAATACTAGGATGATTATTTTTAAAGTGTGGAAGACCCATAGTAATCTTGTTTATTAAAGGTAAAACATTATACCTTAGATGTCCCAACCTCTTATGCCATAATTCATTGTGATTTGTGATTTCATGAGTTAGTGCAGATTTTTGATCATTACATATTTTATAAAGACTACCATCTCTTGTCCCTATGATTGTAGCATTCTTCATATTTGAATTCTTAGGCCATAATAGAACTTTGTCTCCGTTAAAGGTGACCCGGAATCCTTGGTTTGCTAGTCCTGATATAGAGACTAATTTTCTTTTGATTCCAGGTACAAATAGAACATCTTTTAGTTGTAGAGATACTCCATTTTTTATCTTTATGGTACAGGTCCCTATTCCTTTCACTGGGTAGGTGGAGTTATCCCCAATAGTCACTTCTTCGGTTGAATAATTTTCAAGTGTCTCAAACTGATTTTTGAATCCGGTTATATGTCTTGATGCACCACTATCAATTATCCACATTCTATTATTGGAATTTAGTTCACTTGAGAGAGCTGTAAAGAAGAGTGGAATATCTTTTGCTTCAGCTACGGTGGCTTGAGTCTTTTGCCTTTCAGGACAATGTCGATGAGTGTGCCCATATTTATCACATTTGTAACATTGGATTTTAGAAAAATCTCTTTTGAATCCCCTCTTTCTTTTAAAGGATTTTCTCTTTTTGTTGTGGGACTTTGTGTTGAGTGCTTGTGTTTCTCCCTCTTTCTTTAGACCTATTCCTCTGGTAATAAGTCTTGATTCTTCTTGAGTACAGTTATTCTTAAGTTGATCAAATTTTGGTAGAGGTGGACGTGTGCTTATGCATTGAATAAAATTCTCCCAGGATGTTGGTAATCCCCTTAGTGCCATTAGAGATAATTCCATGTCTTCTATAGTGTTACCAATGGAGAATAGTTGATCTCGTATTTCAACAATTCTTAGGAAATAAGATGTGACTGTTTCACCTTTATTCATCTTTATGGTCAATAGTTGTTCCTTCAAGGTTAATATTCGACTTGTATTGTTTATCTCATATGTTTCTTGAATTTTCTTAAAAACCTCATATGTTGTTGCTAATCTTGCTATACTTGGGAGAATAGAGTCTTTAACTGAATCAACAATTAATTTCTTGGCTTTATTGTTCCTCCTTTTCCAAGTCATTTTCTCTACTTCGTCTGTAGGTATTTCTTTTTCTATTTCTATGAAAGATTCTAATTCCAGTTCTTGTAAAAATGTGGTGATTCTAATTTTCCATGATAGAAAATTTGATGCTCCTTCCAATCTATCCTCCATCCTAATTCCGGTGGCCATTTTGATCATTTGTGATGACTCTTCTCCTTTAAATAATATTTTGTTTTGTATTCCTAAATAATAATTCAGAATTAATTCCCTTTAACTCTGCTCTGATACCATGTTAGGAAATCAGATCTTGGGAATATAATTTACTATTTTATATATACACTGATAAATGATGGTTCTGATATATAAATATACTGTAATGTTTTATATTTGTACTAAATAAATTATATTATATGTTGTGACCGCGGGTGATAATAGCAATGTACTCTGTTATTGATTGTATTATCCCTGTGATCACAACATACATATATATGCTGATAATAGGGTGATGGCAAACATTATGTCCCTTCAAAAGTGAAAGGGCACGTCCCATGGTCGCTGATTACATTAGTGCTAGCGGCTGTATGTTTAGTGCCGTTCATTCATACATTCGACTTAATAGTCGATGCTAATAATTATGATAGATATCGAACATAGTTCGATCAATATTAATGTAATATCATAATATTGTATTATGATATTATCATTATTATATTATAAATATAATAATGATAATATTATAATAACAATATAAATTACAACTCTTTAATGTATAGTGTGTGTGTATATATATATATATATATATATATATATATATACGAATGAAGCTATATCTTAACAGTTCCAAATTATCTTTTTAGGTTAAGAGTTTCATTAACCACATAATTGTGGTCTTTCATAATTCCTCGAAGCTAGTCTTATTCTTCCTTTGTGTTTGAGAAGATTTGACAGGTTGGTTGGTTGTGGCTCCTAATGAAAAGCATTGATTAATTCTTCAAAATTGTATTTCCTTTTTCCCACATCTTCTCCCTCGGTCGTTATTCGTAAGAGCTCATTGATAATAGTTGTTGAAATATCTATAGTTTCTCCCCTCATATTTATTTTTGTTTATACGAAAATTTTGAACAAACTCCTATGTCATGTCTAACTCATACCCCTTGTACATTAGATTTAAGTTCAACCATCTTGCTTCACAAAGAAATCTTGTGGTATCCAGGTCCATATTGAACTCGTCTGGATCTAATTTCTTCTTATAAGCTAAATAATGGAAGACACTAGAACTATTGAAAATACTTAGGGACAATTAGAATTAGCTGAAATTACAAATCTCATGTTTGTATGTCTTGATAACCAACGCTACTATCTATTTGCATACAATTTTATAACTTTCTCATACCCGCCATCATAGCTATAAAAAACGGAAATTAAATTCTAGTTCATGTCATACATTCATTTCGTGGGTTTTAGCTCATATCATTCATTCTTGCCGCAATGAGCATAGCTGGACATGTCACTTCAGACTTGTCCAAAATTACCTTTCTCTTGTCATTTGATAACTTCGGGAATTGAAGAATGACATTATAGATGAAGGTGAGTATTCTTCAATATTTTCCATCATGATCATAGGTTGGTAATTATGCATCCTCAAATTATTGTGACAGTTCACTCACATTTTCTGGCACCTTATGTCATTTTGTCACATTAATACTTGCCACATGTACCTACTTTTGACCCACTTAACATTAAGATGACACTTGCAATTTTGACTTAATGACTAAAATTTCATATATTTTTCTATATCAACATAATAAATGAATCTGGCATAGTATGTCCTCTCTTCTATTTTTTTTTTGTTGCATTTCTACTTGGTTTTTTGTTGGCTTCTTAAGGCTAGTTGTCAGGGGAATCTTTTGGGTAGCTTGTTTTATTTTATATGGTTGTGTTTATTGCTATATGTGAACTTCTTTTTTGTTAAATGATTTTGGAATGATTTTGGGTCTCTTCAAAACATATTTTTACTATAATAAAAAATATAATAAATAAAATTATTTTAAAAAAAAATCTTTACATAAATGCCTCCCTCCAGTTGATGTGTCTAGAGATTATTGGAGAATGGTGTGGATTTAATGTGCATTAGGTCAGGAGTTGGCCAAAGAAAAGTTGAATGACCTATGGTAAAAACCACTTTGTTAATTGATTAGGTGTTAATTGATTAGGGAAAACTCAAATTTCCTTGATCATAGGCCTATTGATAACTCATGTACCAAAACTACCTAGATGAAGCAATTCCACTATTTCAAAAAAAAATTGAGTCATCAGGAGCTATCAATAGTCATTTCTTCTTAAATTACCGATCATGATATTATTCTCACAAGGGTTGTTATTTTTTGGAACCATCTAGAGTAATCAAGGGTTTGATGAAGAGAGGTTGTTATTGTTGATTTTCAACCTTTTCTTAAGTTATGAACCACCATTTACTAGTTTTAAGCACATCCTAAGGGTATACTGTCATTTATGATTTTCAATCACCCCTTTTTTTGAAGATCAATTATAATTTATAGTTTCAACCTTTCTTCTTTATTCATGATCTTTTCTAATAATATTTTAATGAGGAATATATGCACCATGAGAAGAAAAATGTTGTGGTGAAAAAATCAACCTGAGGTTAAAGTTCTACTAAAATTTCCTCCTTAAATGCTAGTTTATGATAAACTTGATGTGATGTCCATTTACCAACATCATCCTTCTTTCTCCATTAAATATACTCTGCCTTGATAGTGGATAAAGAATTCACCTTCTGTAACCAAGAAACCCAACTCACTGTTATCCCACCAATAGTAAATACATATCATGTAGTACTCCATCGGGTATCAAGATCCCCTGCTAAATTTGAGTCAACATAGCCTTGTAAATCAGTAGTAGAGCCCCCAAAATGTAAACATTTACTAGATGTTCCTCTCAAATATCTAAGAATCCATTTGACTGCATTCCAATGGTCAATCCCGAGATGACTCATATACCTACTAACAACTCTCACTACATGTGCAATATCTGGAGTACATACCATTGCATACATTAAACTTCCTATAGCTAAAGCATAAGGTACCTTGGATATTTTAGTATCCTCTTCTAGTGTCTTTGGACACATGTCCTTAGTCAATTTCAAATGACCGGACAAAGGTGTGTTGACAGATTTAGCATTCTCCATAGAGAACATTGCAACACCTTCTCAATATAAGAAACCTAAGATAGAGACAATTTTATGTTCTTCCTATCTCTACATATTTTTATACCAAGGATTTTTTTTCTTCCCCCAAATCCTTCATAGGAAATGAGTGTGCTAACTGTTGTTTCAATTCCTTAATGTGATCCATGTTAGACCTAGCTACAAGCATATCACCAACATATAAACATAAAATAATGTAGCTATCATCATCCAACCTCTTAAAATAAATAGAATGGTCTAAATGACACCTTGTATTCCATGCTCATGCATAAAACTATCGAATTTAAGATATCATTTCCAAGGTGCCTACTTCAAGCCATATAACTTTTCTTCAATCTGCACACTAAGTGTTCCTTACCTTTGATCTCAAATCCCTGCGGCTATTGTATATGTATTTCTTCATCCAAATCACCATGAAGAAAGGTTGTTTTAACATTAAGCTTCTCTAAATGCAAATATTTAGTAGCCACAATACTTAAAATAGTACAAATAGAAGTCATTTTAACAACTGGAGAAAATATCTAATCAAAATCAATGCCCCTTTTCTGTGCAAATCCTTTTACAACTAGCGCAACTTTAAATATTTTCTTTCCTCCATCCTCTTCTTTTAGTCCATAAACCCATTTATTTTGTAGAGCCCTTTTATCTGCAGGTAACTTACAGAAATCCCAAGTTTGATTTTTTAGCAAGGAGTCCATTTCGTCTACCATTGCAGACTCCCATTGAATCTTTGTATCCACCTACAAAACTTTATCATAACATTTTGGTTCACCAACATTTGTTAATAAAATAGAATACAAAGAGGGAGAAAATCTTTCCGGAGGTATACTTAACCTTGTTGACCGTCTCACATTCACTGGGGTTTGTGGTATTTGGTGTTTTTTTTTTTGCAGAGCATAAGGAAATATTGGAACATCATCTTTTGAAGTATCATCCAGTACTACATTTAATCATTTTATTTCTTCTTATGCTGTTGCAACAGATCTTTGTACAACACTTTCTCATTGAATATGACATCCCCGTTGCTTATAATTTTATGATTTTCAAAATCCTAAAACCTATAACTAAATTCATCAATGTCATACCCAAAAAATACACATTTCTTTGACTTAGCTTCCATCTTGGTTCTATTTTTCAGAATCTATATGTGCAAATGCTTCACAATCAAAGGTTTTGAGAAAAGAATAACTCACCTTCTTACCACTCCATGCTTCCTCTATAATAAAATAACCCATACAAAGATATAAGGTGCCTACTTTCACACATTTTTCTACTATTACAAAACTTTTTGAAACCTTCCACTTTCTCTCATTCAAATAGTTGTGCAACCCTCATCACCCTATTTCCTTGCTTAAATTAAATTCCTACTTAGCCTTAGAACATGTCTTACCTCTTGCAGGAGCCAATGATTCCCATTCTACAACTTAATCTTAATTTTTTCCTTTCCAACATCTGACATCATTCATTATCTCCCAAATAAACTAGCCCAAAATCCCCTTGGAAATAATCAAGAAAATAACCTCTATGGGGTGTAGCATGAAATGAAGCCCCTGAATCTAAACCCAATAAATCATCAACACTTTTTAAAGAAAGAAGAAAAGCATCCTCTTCAGATTTTTTACTTACCTCATTTATTTCCTTGTTACCTTCTTGTTTGTCTTCTTCTTGATTCTTCCAAAACCAATAATCTTTCTTCATATAACCAAATGACCAAAGGACCAAATGACCTATTTTTCCACAGTACTAGCAATCATTTGGTCCTTTGGATTCAGACCTCTTTCCCTTTGATTTTCCTCTTGATTTCTCATGATTTTCAGAATTGTTTCCTCTCTCATTCATTCTTCCCCTTCTTTGTGCATTCAAGACACTTCCAGATGTAGATTCACCTAATATTTTCCTATGAGTTTCCTCACTTAGAATCACACTGATAACATCATCAAATTTTATGGTATTAGAACTAGATACAAAGTTACTAACAACCATTACCAAGGAATTCCAACTTTCAGGGAAAGAAAAAAATCAAAAGAGCCCTAATTTCTTCATAAAAAATAACATATACAGAAGATAATTAACTAGTAACCATATTAAACTCATTTAAATGATTAGTAACAGATCCACCTTCTTCCATCTTCATATAAAAAAAATTCTTTATGAGAAATACCTTGTTTGAAGCAGAGGGATTTTCATACAACCTTGCTAGGGTTTCCATCAACTCTTCAGCTATCTTCACTTTCATAATATTAAAAGCCACTGATTATGCCAAGCATAATTGAATGCTTCCAAGTGCCTTTCTATCAAGAATATCTCAGTCCTCATCAATCATTGTTGACGGTTTCTTGGATTTTCCTTCCAATGGCCTCCATAGATCCTTCTGATAGTGATAGTCCTCCATTTTCATTTTCCATAACTGAAAGTTATGCCCATTAAAATTCTCAACCTTCAGCTTACCCTCATCTTCCATTTCTCCCACTCAACTGTGAGACTCCCACTAAAATGTGAGACCTTCCTATAGAGGATAAATGAAAAAAAAAAACTTTGCTCTGATACCACTTTTTTGGATTAACAAGAGAGAAATAATAGTTACATGAAAATATAGCCAATATCAGTAAATAATATACCGCACAAAAGAGAACACAAGACACAAAGATTTAATGTGGTTCACCCAATCCTTGGGCTACATCCACCAAACAAAGAGTCCAACATTCTTATTATCTAGTTATTACAACTTGATTACAATCTTTAATCCCTTACAGCTTAATACTACTGCAAGAAGCTACTAAAACATGCATCATGAAATCTCTAACCCTAATCTATTTTATAGAATTTTTTTGCTGCTTTAGGATTATAATTAGTTACAACATGTGAGCCAGAAAAATAGCCAAAAAAATTAGCTGGAAAAATAGCCCCCCCCCCCCCAAAAAAAAAAAAAAAAAAAAAATCAGGGTGATGCCCCAAACCCCACATTGAATGAAAAGTGTATAGTACTTTCTTGATTAGTCACCACAAGACAACAATCTCCCACTTGGTGACTGATTAGACTCCACTTTAAACAAAAATTGGATCGAACCATCCTGGACTCAGTTGTTCCTTTATTATGTTTAGTCTAGAAGACCAACCAAAGTTGAACAGGAGTTCAACTTCTCCCTTGTTACTACCTTTGTAAACATATCTGCTATATTATCATCTGTATGTATCTTTTCTAGCTTTAACTATCCATCATCCAAAACTGACCGAGTGAAATGGTACTGCAACTGTATGTGTTTTCTCTTTGAATGGAGAGAATAATTCTTAGCAAGATGAATGGCACTCTGGCCATCTGTAAATAAATAATTGTGCATCTATGGGTGTCCCAATTCCTCTATTAAGAATTGAATCCATATCATCTCCTTGGTTTCCTTTATAGTAGAAACATACTCTACGTCAATAGTGGATAAAGCATTCACCTTCTGTAACCGAGAAACCGAACTCATTGTCATCCCACCAACAATAAATACATATCATGTAGTACTCCATTGGGTATCAAGATCCCTTGCTAAATATGAGTCAACATAGCCTTCTAAATAAGTAGTAGAGCCCCCAAAATGTAAACATTTACTGGATTTTCCTTTCAAATATCTGATAATCCATTTGACTAAATTCCAACGGTCAATCCCAGGATGACTCATATATGTTCTAACAAATCCCACTGCAAGTGCAATATCTAGCTGAGTACATATCATAACATACATTAAACTTCCTACAATTGAAGTGTAAGGTACCTTAGATATTTTAGTCTCCTCTTCTAGTATCTTTGGAGACATCTCCTTAGTCGATTTCAAATGACTAGGCAAAGGTGTTTTGACAGCTTTGGCATTCTTCATAGAGAAATGTTGCAACACCTTCTCAATATAAGCAACCTGAGATAGAGACACTTTTGTGTGCTTCCTATCTCTGCATATTTTCATACCAAGGATTTTTTTTGCTGCCCTAGAATCCTTCATAGAAAATGAGTGTGCTAATTATTATTTCAATCCCTTAATGTGATCCATGTTAGACCCATCTACAATCA
The DNA here is from genome assembly GCA_027943335.1 of Chamaecyparis obtusa. Classification (NCBI taxonomy): domain Eukaryota; kingdom Viridiplantae; phylum Streptophyta; class Pinopsida; order Cupressales; family Cupressaceae; genus Chamaecyparis; species Chamaecyparis obtusa. The sequence continues at coordinate 298,830 of BSBK01008349.1, forward strand.
TATCATAAACATATAAACATAAAATAATGTAGCTATCATCATCCAAACTCTTAAAATAAACACAATGGTCTAAATGACACCTAGTATATCCATGCTCATGCATAAAACTATCAAATTTAAGATACCATTACCGAGGTGCTTACTTCAAGCCATATAAACATTTCTTCAATCTACACACTAAGTGTTCCATACCTTTGACCTCAAATCCTTACGGTTGTTGCATATATATTTCTTCATCTAAATCACCATGAAGAAAGGCTGTTTTAACATTAAGGTGCTCTAAATGCAAATCTTCATTAGCCACAATACTTAAAAGAGTACGAATAGAAGTCATTTTAACAACTGGAGAAAATTTCCATTGATAAAGTGACATTGTTTGGACTTATCAAACAATTAAAGGAGAAATTACTTTATGTTGATTAGTTATTTTCTAAAGTTGAAAATACCTCTCATTTCATTAAGAAGATAAAAGACAAAAGGGATAAAGAAGAACGAGAACTAATGAACCTAACAACTACTTTAGATCCTACAACCAGTTGAATATCATTGTATATCTTGAAGGTAAAAGAGGTTACCTATAAGATGAGACAACTACAAGAAGAGGAAGAAAAATGGGTAATGAATCTATTAGAGTTATAATCATTCCTAACACCCACTATGGACATACTGCAATAGAGCATAAAAAAGGCATGACTCATAGAAATCCCTGATATGAGTATCTTAGAAAGTATGACAAAGTTGACATCTAGATTTAATGGCCATTATAGTCTTAGATATACTAAAGGAGTCCTGGAAAAAATCTACAACTTCTACAAAATCAATCTACACTGACATTTTTGCAAAATTGTAAGTATATTATGAGATGTAAATTTTGGTGTCTATACAAGTTGGTTCTATACCTTTGGAATTGCTGTCAAAGGAGGAAATAACAGAAAGGGGGACATAATATGATAGTATATTAAAAAGGAGGTAGCATATACACAAGGGAGATAATACTTTTTCATATCATTAAAATTGTGAGTTTTGAGATTTTGAGTCTTGCCATCGATACGAAACTCACTTGGAGAATAATGTAGAATATTGGCATTGTAGAAGTCGATGTGAGTACTTAGTGTATATTTGATGATTGATTTTCATTGATGGAAATAATGCATTCATTTGATGTCATACGATGAATAGGTACAAATAATATTGTAAAGTATAGAGCATTATCAAAACTGGTAAATAGAAAGTAAAACAAATGAACCGAGAAATTAACTAATTACAAATCGGTGCATAGAGTGAAGTAAGACATTGTAATTGGTAAAGGAAATTGATGAGTTGTATAGAACACTTAAAGATATAATTTTATTGACAATAGGTGAACACAAGTTTGTGATCGCAACTCAACATCGCAAACAAGTAGCTAGTTTGGTTATGTTACAATCGGCTAGCAATAATGATTCATAGTTTATCAAGACGACTTGGATAGATTGATGAGCGGTAATGAGTTTTGTAGATACACCAAATCTAGACATTCATGAAGTAAAGTATGATAAAAAAGGAATCATTTCACTATACTTATTTGGATCACAACCTTGACTATGTATGATTTCTAGGAGGATTTAGAGAAAATAAGAAATGAGTTTGTTTTCTTGGGAAAACAAAGATGCAAGAATTGAATAAGGCGACAAAAGTTAACGTGTTATGGTTGAAGAAAAGTTTTTTGATGGTGATTAGGGTTGATGTTCAGAACCCTAAACATGCTATGGAGCAAAGGTATGAAGTCTATTTATTGTTTTTGGTGAGATAGATAGAGTGGGGTGTGTTAGAAAAATAGAACAAGATAGTATTAGACAGATCTGAAAATGAGATCAAGTGATTCAATGGAGTAGTTGTAGAAGGTTAATTCAAAGTATTGTATGGAAGTAAAGGATCTAATTCTGCAAGTATGTGCTATTATATAGGTCATTAATCTTGTTTTTTCTTAGCACTTACAACAATTTTGGTAATTCTTTAACAAGGTAGTTCTTAGTAGGACTTATTTGTAAATCCTTTAATTGGGTGCACTCTTGACAGAGTTGTAAAAATCCTCTAGAAAGGTAGACTATAATAGGTCTTTCAATGCTCCTAAAAGGGTATTAATCACTTCTAACAAGGTGAGTCTCTAGAAGAGACATTGTAAGCCTTTAATAGGGAAACATTCATAATTGTACTGAGAAGATTTGTGGGTATTAATTCCCACCGTATTTTTTCCCTCTGACCAAGGGTGTTCATGATAAAATAAGTGTGTTATGTGTGACGTGCTTGCATTTTTATTTGGTTTAATGCACTTTTACATAATAGTTTCAGTTATATGCTTTATAGTATCAAAATTTCTTTTGTTGTTGTTTAAGGGTATTAATAAAAGTCTGAATGTTTTATTAGTTCTGATTCACCCCTCCTCTCAGTACCTATTGTTTCCAACAAAAACCTAGTTTAAGGGAACTTGTTTCAAGTGTTGTGAAGGACATAAGGAATTTAAATTTAATAAGGTTGGTAGAAGTAGAAGGAATGCACTTGTGTAGGAAGATTCACTTGATTCAATGAACACACAAGAAGGTGGTAAAAACTTGACGATTAGAAGAGATTTGTGGAATGAAAAAACTAAAGAGGACCCTTTGAGTAGAGGCTTATTCAAAACTAGATGTAAATTTATTGAGATGTGTTGCAAGGTGATCATTGATAGTGGAAGTTCATATAATCTGGCATCAGAAGAGCTGGTTACAAAGTTGCAGTTACCAAGGATGAAGCACCCTAAGCCATATTAGATTGCTTGGATTACATATGAGCATAAAATTTTGGTAAGTGAACAATGTCTTGTGCAATTTAAGATTGGAAACTATCATGATAAAATCATTTTTGATATTATTCTGATGGATTGTTGTCACATCTTGTTGGGTAGACCATGATAGTATGATAGACACACTATACATGATAGTAGATTGAATAGGTATACTATTATGGTTAATGGGAAGAAATAAGGTTTGTTACCTATGGTAGAAGAATATAAGAATGATAAATGTACTATTATTAGAGTTTTCTTGGTTGGAAAATAAATCATAAATGGGTTGAAGAAGAATGATGTGTGCTATGCTTTGATTCCTAATAGACCAATTGTAAGGATAGAGGTGTTAGAATAACTGAGAGGGGGGGGAATCAGTTAATCAATGTCCCAAGTCAAAATGTATAATCCAAAACAAATACTTCAACTTCTGCAACTCGGTAAACATAAAATACTTTCAACTGATTATCAGTCTAAAACATGTAGTAGTTACCGATCAAATCTAACATGTAATATGTTGATGCAGGAGCATCCTGGGTGTAAGAGCAATCTTACATCACCCAAAAATATTTCTATTTTTGTATTCAATAAGGGCTATCTTGTGCAGAGCTGCTATTTATGGAAACTTGATATTTTTAGTAAGTTGGTCTTACAATCTTAGAATGTTCTGATTTTACATGTGGAGGTTCATCTCAGTCACATCAGCCTGCCAGCAAAGTTTCATCGCTAGATCAGGTCTAGTTTTGAAGATATTGAAGATTTTTGGTATTGGCAGTAGGGTACAGAAACTTTGAACTCAATTTTGCAGGCTTTAGAGGCCCCGGATGAGGTCAAAAATTTGGGTGACATGCACTTGCGTAGGTCAAGCCTGTAGAGCGCTTTGTGGCATTTCTAAAATGGGGTTATAATAGTCAATTAGGTCAATTAGTGATGACTTATGGTCTTCAAAAGTCGGGCCACCTGAAATGGCATAAAATAATTTTCCTTCAAAATTTTTGTTCGGGTTTCAAAAGTTATTTTGAGCCAACTTTGATGTAATAAATTGAAAAATAAAATAATTCTAAGTTTGGTCGGCCCTTAGGGCCAAATTTCTGGAACCTTCTCAGGCGGTGGAAAATGCCTATATAAAGAAGGCCCGTAGTGTTGTCTAGGGTAGTTCTGGGTAGTAGATCTAGGTATTGATTCGAGGCTTTGTCCTACAGAATATTGTAAGGGAATGCCCATGTGTCTTTACATATTATAATTCTGAAAGTTTGTAATTCCACATTTGTGGAGATAATAAGAAGTCAATTTTCTTTTCTTGCATATTGTTGTTGTTGTTTCTCTATTTCTGTTATGTGTTTGTGGTATTAAGGGGAGCACCCTTCATCAAGTGGTATTGGAGTAGGAGTTCTTGAGTGTGTAAAGAGATCACAGACTGTGAGGCAGTTTGCACCAGGACCATGGTTAGGGTTTCAACACGCATTGTGAAAATACCTCCATGAAGGGAACGTGGTAGAAGAGATGGTGTTGTAACACCTAAGGTTAGAGTGCTCCAGAGACAAGTGTGAGCATTGCAAGAGGAGATTCACAGAGGAATGAATCTTAATGTCAGAGATAAAAGTGAGGATGAAGCTGAAGAAGAAGATCAAGAAGGAGAAGTCAAAATTGTGAACCAGGAGGAAGAAAGACTTTTTTGAGCCATTTCCAAGATCGAAAAAAGACCTAAGATTGAAGTTCTTGCATTTTCAGGAAATCTTAACCCAGAAGAATTGATCAACTAGATCAATGAATGTGAAGAATATTTTGAGTATGAAGATATTGAGGATCCTGAAAGGATCAAATTCATGAAGGCCAGATTGAAAGGTCATGTGAAGATCTGGTGGCAAGAGATTTAGTTGGAGTGAAATAGAAGAGGGAAAGATAAAATCACAAGATGGGATCAGATGGTGGATAAATTGAAGTGAGAATTCATCCCTATTGATTATGAGCTTGACCTACTGAAGAAAATGCAAAGTTTGAAGCAAGCGAGATGATCTGTTCAGGAGTATATAGAGGAGTTCTATCAAATCTTCATCAGAATAGGCCATGCGAAAGATGATAAGGAGAAAGTTGCTCATTACCTTAATGGGTTGAGGCCCAACATTCAGGAGGAGCTGAATTTGGTTCGAATGAACAGTATTGAAGAGGCATATCAGTTTGCCCTAAAAGTGGAGGAAAAGTTGAACAAGCAGTTCGAGAGCAGAAAAAATGGAAGAGGTCATGGTGGATGATCTGGTGGATGGTCATATGGAGGCCAAAATGAAGATCTGAAAAAGAAGGATGAGGCCAGTAGTAGTCAAAATTAGAGAGGAAACAATTCCAATCATTTCCAAGATCAGAATAATAGAGATCAGAGAGGAAGAGGAAGAGGAAGAGGACAAGGTTCAGGAAGAGGAGGCTTCCGTGGAACATGTTTTCACTATGGAGAAGAAGGTTATAGGGCATTTGAATGTCCTCAATGCCAATGAAGGATAGATAGGAGGAATGAAGGCTAGGCTAGAGTTGCACATGTAGATGAAGATGCTAGATCATCAAATTTAGAAGATGCTAAAAGAGGAGAAACGCTGATTAACAAAAGAGTCCTATTGAGTGGTGAGAATGAACCTAAACAAAGGAGGAGCCTGTTTCGCACTAGATGCAAGTGTGAGGGTAAATGCTGTGATGTGATTATCGATAGTGGAAGCACTAAAAATTTGGTGTCAGAAGAGATGGTGACAAAGTTGAAGCTCAAAAGATAGAAACACCCACATCCATATGAGATTGCCTGGGTCCAGGATGACCACAAGGTCATGGTCAGTGAACAGTGCTTGGTAAAGTTCAAGATCGACAGGTACCAAGATGAGGTACTATGTGATATCATATCTATGGACGCATGTCATATGTTGTTGGGTAGACCATGGCAGTTTGATAGATGTGTTGTACATGATGGTCCTGTGAATACCTATTCCATGACAAAGGATGGAGTGCGACATAAGCTAAAGCCATTGAAGGAGACCGAAGAAAAGGTATGTGGTAATGAAAGAATAACATTTGTTGATGGAAGAAAACTCCTAGATGGTATGAGGCATGAGCATGTGTGTTTTTCTTTAATTCCAAAAGCTGGTAAAGAAGAAGTAGAGGATGTACCTGTAGAGGTTGCAGATTTGTTAAATGAGTTTCAAGATATTGTATCTGATAATGTACTTGATGGATTACCATCGGTAAGAAAGATTAGTCATCAGATGGATTTGATTCTAGGAGCCATTTTTCCAAACAAGGCAGCACACAGAATGACACCAGCAGAAAGTGAAGAGTTGAACAGACAAGTACATGAGTTATTACAGAAGGGGTTGATTCGAGAGAGTCTGAGTCCTTGTGCTATACTAGCAGTATTAAAACCAAAGAAGAATGGAGAATGGATGATGTGTATAGATTCCAAAGAAATAAATAAGATCACAATCAAGTATAGGTTTCCATTGACACGAATGGATGATATTATGGATTGTTTGTGTAGAGCTGTGTATTTCTCAAAGATAGATCTAAAGAGTGGATATCACCAGATTCGGATCAGAGAAGGAGATGAATGAAATTTTTGCCTTCAAGACAAAGGAAGGACTATATGAGTGGTTAGTCATACCTTTTGGGCTAACCAATGCACTGAGCACTTTCATGTGGCTCATGAACAAGGTTCTAAAAGAATTTTTGGGTAAGTTTGTCATTGTGTACCTAGATGATATTTTGATCTTTAGTAAGACATCGAAAGAGCATATGATGCATATTCGTATGGTGTTTGAGAAGCTGAGAGATGAGAAATTGTTGATTAATTTGAAGAAGTGCAGTTTTGTGAAGAAAGAGTTAGTGTATTTGGGGTTTGTAGTTTCAACAGAAGGTCTAAAAATAGACCCAAAGAAGGTACAGGCTATCCTTGAATGGCCTACTCCAAGAAGTGCTACCGAGGTAAGATCTTTTCATGGTCTAGATAGTTTTTATAGAAAGTTTATCAAAAAATTTAACAGTATTTATGGTCCCTTGACTGAAATAATGAGAGGGGATAGAAAAGAGTTTAAGTGGACTAATGGGGTAGAAAAGAGTTTTCAATTGTTGAAACAAAAAAGTTACAGAACAACCTGTTTTAGCACTTCCAAATTTTAATAAGGTGTTTCAAGTAGATTGTGATGCTAGTGGTACTACAATAGGAGCTGTTATGAGCCAAGAAGGTAAACCTATTGCTTATTTCAATGAGAAGTTAAATGATGCCAAAAGAAAATATTCAGTTTATGATCAAAAATTTTATGCTATAGTTCAGGCATTGAAGAAGTGGAGACACTATCTACTTCATAAGGAGTTTGTTTTGTATACTGGTCATCAAGCTTTGCAATATTTGAATAGTCAAGGAAAGTTGAATCAAAGACATTTGAAATGGGTTGAGTTTTTGCAGAGTTATACATTTTTTTTGAAACACAGAAGTGGAAAGTCTAACAGGGTTGCAGATGTGCTTAGCAGAAGACAACTATTGCTGACAAAGATGCCGATTGAGGTGGTTGGGTTGAAGGAACTCAAGAATTTGTATCCAGAGGATCCTAATTTTGGTGAAGCTTGGAAAGCTTGTAAAGAACCTGTTACTCTAGACAGGATGAAATGGCTAGATTTTATCATCCAGGATGATATGCTATTCAGAGGGAGTCAGTTGTGCATTCCACAAAGTTCTATGAGGGAGAATCTCATCAAGGAGAAGCATGGCGGAGGATTGGCTGGACATTTTGGTCGAGATAAAACCCTTGCTTTGGTTAGTGAAAATTATTATTGGCGACAGTTGCAGCAAGATGTCAAGAAGTTTGTATAGAGTTGCAGAGTATGTCAGATGGTGAAAGGAGTGAAGCATAATATAGGGTTGTATCAGCCATTGCCTGTACCAAAGAAGCCTTGGGAGGATATCAGTATGGACTTTATTCTTGGTTTACCAAGGACACAGTGGGGACATGATTCAATTTTTGTAGTAGTTGACAGATTTTCAAAGATGACACATTTCATTCCCTGCAAGAAGACTAATGATGTTGTTCATATAGTAGAATTGTTTTTCAGAGAAGTAGTGAGACTACATTGTGGAAGAAGTTGAAGACAGATTTGAAGTTCAATTCATCACATCATCCATAGACTAATGGACAGACAGAGGTGGTGAATAGGAGTTTGGGAAATTTGCTGAGATGTTTGTTTGGAGATAAGCCAACAGGATGGGATTTGATTTTACCACAGGAAGAATTCACATATAATAATTCTATCAACAGGAGCACTGGTAAATCACCATTCTAGATTGTACATGGGAGTAGTCCCAGAAATGCATCTGAGTTGAGAAAGATAGATAAAGGTGAAATAAGTAGTGCTAAAGCTAAGGATTTTGCAGAACATTTGAAGAACATCCATGAGGAGGTGAGGAAGCATATTACCAAGATGAATGCACAGTATAAGGCTAAGGCAGATGAGAAAAGGAGGCATAAGGAATTTTAGGTTGGAGATGAAGTCATGGTTCATTTGTGGAAGGAGTGATTTTCGGTTGGTACATATAACAAGTTGAAAATGAAGAAGTTTGGGCCATGTAAGATACTGAAGAAGCATGATTCAGGAAATGCATATGAGGTAGAATTGCCTACTGAGCTGAATATTTCACCAGTGTTTAAAATTTCAGATTTGACACAGTATCATGAAAGAGGTGTTGAAGATGAGGTTACAACAGCACGGTGGAGTATTCCAGCAGCCAGTTCAGATATCAAGGAGATTGAAGACATACTGGATAGTCATGTTGGCAAAAGCACAAGGAACATGACATATGAAGATTATTTGGTCAAATGGAAAGGATGACCTGTTGAAGATTCATCATGGCTAAAAAAGGAGGAGGTTAATCATCTTGGTTTTCCTCTGCACACTTGAGTCGTGACGGGGTCACTTCTCAAATTACCCCGCGTGTCTGATGCAGGAGCATCCTGGGTGTAAGAGCAATCTTGCATCACCCAAAAATATTTTTATTTTTGTATTCAATAAGGGCTATCTTGTGCAAAGCTGCTATTTATGGAAACTTTCTATTTTTAGTAAGTTGGTCTTACAATCTCAGAATGTTTTGATTTTACATGTGGAGGTTCATCTCAGTCACATTAGCCTGCCAGCAAAGTTTCATGGCTAGATCAAGTCTAGTTTTGAAGATATTGAAGATTTTTGATATTGGCAGCAGGGTACAGAAACTTTGAACTTAGTTTTGAAGGCTTTAGAGGCCCCGGGTGAGGTTGAAAATTTGGGTGATGGGCACTTGCATGGGTCAAGCCTATAGAGCGCTTCGTGGCATTTCCAAAGTGGGGTTATAATAGTCAATCAGGTCAACTGGTGATGACTTATGGTCTCTGCAAGTTGGGCCACCTGAAATGGTGGAAAATAATTTTCCTTCAAAATTTTTGTTCGAGTTTCAAAAGTTATTTTGAGCCAAATTTGATGTAATAAATTGAAAAATAAAATAATTCTAAGTTTGGTTGGCCCTTAGGGCCAAATTTATGGAACCTTCTCGGGCGGTGGAAAATGCCTATATAAAGAAGGCCCGTAGTGTTGTCTAGGGTAGTTCTGGGTAGTAGATCAGGGTATTGATTCGAGGCTTTGTCCTACAGAATATTGTAAGGGAATGCCCATGTGGCTTTGCATATTGTAATTCTAAAAGTTTTTAATTCCACATTTGTGGAGATAATAAGAAGCCAATTTTCTGTTCTTGCATATTGTTGTTGTTGCTTCTCTGTTTCTGTTATGTGTTTGTGGTATTAAGGGGAGCACCCTTCATCATATGCAAAATATGATAACAAACAAATATCACAATCAACACATAACATAAAATATTTAACGTGGAAACCCTGTGAAGGGAAAAACCACCTGGGACTGGCAACCCAAAAATATTCACTCTTTTGAAGTGAGGTCGGTGAAGACCCAATCCTGTTAAAGGTTACAAACACACTGTTAGGTGTGACCTTGTTAGAGGATTTTAGGCCAACCATTATCATCCAACCAGCATTCACTATGGGGTTGACAAGATAACAATGTTCATTCTATGAATGATACATAATAAGACTTTCTTACTCCACTTGGTTAAGAGATTTGACTATGTATAATGGTTAAATATGTAATAGTAGGTGATATGATCTATTACAACTTCAATTGCAGATATACAGATCAATATTCATCTCATACAAATCTTTTTGATCAATGTAACACTTTTGATTAAACAATATATCAACTTACTATCTGTTGGTAATTACTGTCTGTCACTCGGTAAAGCTCTGCAGTTGGGTTCTCCTTAACCTGTATGATCAAAATGCATGAAAACTTGTTCATGTGATAATTCTATAGTTTCCTTATCTTCCAGCATCTTTCATCATGAAATCATCAGTCTCTTATATAAACATGTAAACCATTTTCTTCTTGTCCATCAAATTTTGTTGCTTAATCTCATCCATTGATTTTACTGCTTTAACCTTCTTCAGCTGATGTGTCAATAACATGTTTCAATCCGTTCCATTAGATATTCCTTGAATTTTTTTAGCCATTGATCTTTGTAACAAACATTATCTGTTACCTCAAAATCATACACTTTCCAACTCATCAATCCTATGGGCTAAACTGATCATTTAATTCTTTTTGTTCTGCTCGGTTAACAAAGAAATGTGTTGGTGAACACAAGCTCAATTTACACTGTGCTCGGTATACACTACACTCTGTCGGTGTATACTAAAATGCTTCATTAACTGACAACATTGCTTTGTGTCTTTAGGCTCTTTTCCTCATCATAGATGAATGCAACATAATCAAGTCAATATCATAAGGTCATAGAATCATCAAAAAGTTACTCAATGCATTCCTTATTCCATCTCTCATATCCATCTTCCTCATGTAGATATTTTTGTTCTTCATCTCTTTCACTCCTTTCTCCAAATGTTTCGGTATAGTAACTTACAAGATAAGTGTTGTCAAACTAGTTGACATCAATGACAACATAATATTGATTTAATCATCTTACATATATAATCAATCAGCTTGGTGATCTTTAAGCACAGATTCTTCAATTAGGTTCTAAATTAGTTTTAGTTCATCAATCTCTCCCTTTAGCATTGATGGCAACTCAAGTAATATGAAATATACCATACACATACCAAACATGTATTCTACAACTCTGTGAACAAATGTTGTACAAGCTCTCCCTAGCTTAATATGTTTAATTACTACGTTACTAAACAACATTACAAAATACATCTTTGACATTCTGCAGATGTGCTCTTTTTAGCTCTCCTGTTCCTGCTTCTATTCTCAGTAATTGATCTTCAATGCTCTCCCTTTCTTTCAGATTATCTCTCCCTTAGATAATTCTCATCGGTGCATATTGTTTCATATTTTTTATTCTCATTAGTGCATATTGTTTCATATTGTTTATCTCTCCCTTTGACAACAATGCCAAAGAAACAAATAAACAAACAGCTCTTCAGTGCCAAGTAACTCTTTTTTGTCCATTGCATTCTCTGTATCTTTGTACATTGATATGCCATTCTGTTCCAATACTTTTCATAGCTTTAGACATGATCCAAAGTGTGAACTATGCTGCATCAACACGTGTGATCTTTTGATAAGCTTAGGCTGATGCAACATCTAGATCACATTAGTGATCGGTAGACAGGGGACGAACCCCAAGTCTAGTCCTTAAGTATTCAAATGTATCCTTTAGTAGAGGCTTTGTAAATATGTTTGCAAGTTGTTCTTTAGATGTAACAAATTATAACTTCACTTGCTTCTCTTGTACTTGTTCTCTTAAGTAGTGATACTTAATAGATATATGGTTTGTCTTAGAGTGCATCACTAGATTCTTTGAAATGTTAATGGCACTAGTGTTGTCATAGTATATAATCACTAGGTCAGTGATTACCTCATTCATTCCTTCCAACACTTGCTTAATATATGCAATGTTTGAACAATTTGTAGTAGCAGCAACATACTCTGCTTCAGCTGTAGACTAAGAAATGCAAGCCTGCTTTTTACTTGTCCAGGTTACAAGTCTTTCACCAAAGAAAAATGCTCCTCCAGTGGTGCTTTTTTTATCATCCACATTTCTAGCCCAATCAACATCAGTGTATACCTTCAGTTCAAACTTTCCTTCCTTAGGATCCCATAATTCATAATCCTCTATTTCCTTTAGGTATCTTAAGATTCTTTTAGTAGCAATCATGTGTGATTCTCTAGGGTTAGCAGAAAATCTAGCAACAATTCCCACAACATGTGTTATATCTGGTCTATTGTAAACTACATACATTAACTTACCAATCATGGATCGGTAAAGTGTCTAATTTACCTATGTAGTTTCATCTTCCTTTGTCAATTTACATCCAACAGCCATCGATGTTCCCATAGGTTTAGCATCTTCATTTTTCATCATCAAGAAAGAAGACTCATTAGTATCAAGATAAAATAGATTACCTCTTGATTGTGCACCATTTCCAACTAGTCTTCCTCCATCATCAAAGATTTTCAATTTTTCTTTCTCTCAAAAGCAACTTGGTGACCAAAATTGTTCAACTATGCCACACTTAACAAGTTATAGTTTAGTCCATCTACCCAATAAGCATTATCACATTTTATTCTATCATTTATCATTAGGGATCCTTTACCTCTTACCATATAGGGTGTATCATTACCCATCTTAACTAATCCTCCATTGTATTATTCAAGTTGATCAAATTTCTCTTCATCACTAGTCATGTGATGTGTACAACCACTGTCTATGATCCCCGTATTATTTTTGTTAACTTTAGAGATTAGTGTTGTTTCTACATGTTTTTCTTCTTCCTTGGAGTCATCTTTCATAGCAACAAATACAACTTCTACATCATCATCAGAATCAGATTTAGATTCATTATCTTCGGCTATGTAACATACCTTTTTCCCTTTTTCAATATTGTCTCGGTTGTCTCTGTTGTTGTATCGGTAGCTCTTGTTGACTCTCCTGCCATAGCTTCCTTCAGATCGGTCTTTGGATCTTTCATCATCTTTCTTATGTGGACATCTAGTAGCAATGTGGCCAACCTCTTTATAGTTAAAGCATGCTAAAGGTAGCTTACCTCTATATATTCCTTTTCCTTTAGGTAATCTTCTAGCCATAAGAGCTTCAAGTTCATCAAGCTCATCATCGGTATTGCTATCACTATCATCATTCTTATTATTCCTGCTACTAGACTTACCAATCTTCAGAGAAGACATGAAAGCAAACTCAAGAGTCAGTACAACACTGTTATCAAAGTTATTCAATTCAAAGGTTGTAAGCTTACCAATCAGAGTGTCAAGAGTAAGGTTGGATGCAACCCTTGTTTCATGAATTGCAGAGATCCTGATTTCTTAAACTGGTAGTAACGTTCTGAGAATCTTGCTTATCACTGTTTCATCATCAATACCTCCATCTAATTCTCTAATAGTATGTACTACCTCTTTTAGTCTATTTGTGTACTACATAATGTTCTCACCTTCTGTAATGCCCACCCTAGCATCTTCTTTTGTTAGATTGATAGGACTATTGCTTTGACACTTTGGATTTTATGATGGACTATGATTATTATTTAGTTAGCTTTTTATGAGACATTTGAGCATATATATTTGGTTACCACAGTTTATTTGGAAATATTAAATGAGTTATAATTTAATGATGAATGGCTAGAAATGAAGTATTAGTAAAATGTTTTACATTGATTTGTGTTATGATGTTTATATTATGATCTAACCCTAATAACCCTATTATTGTTTAATGTTCATTGGTTGATGTGAGTGTAGGATGAGGAGGGGTAGTCGTAGTTACTCCCACGGGAGATCCACATGATGTCGCACTCTCCCTCCTTGTTTGCCACTGTCTATTATATTTATATATTTGTAGATGCATATCAGTTGGTGATGCAAGATGCAGGTACCAGGCATCATCTCCACCTGGCTACATAGGTTTGAGCATGCCTTCAAAATTCTTGAACTGTTGATGTGTGGAGATTTAACCAAGTTACGCTTAGGGTTACCCATGGACTTAGAATTCTGTTTAGGAAGTTATCCTAGTTGAGAAAGTGGAATGCAGTTTATGTGATGGTCTTGATTTGATGTTGTTCTATTTTTATGTTATGAGTTAGAATTAATCTGTTTTATATGTATAATAATTATGTTAAAATGGTTTGTATTTTTATATAGGTAGGTGTATATGTGGGTGCACATGAATATATCCTTGCTTATATAAATAATAATAATTGTATGTTTTCATTAATTGTGTAAATGGTATGTTATTTATAATTAGTAAATAAAGTATGTTATTTATAATAAGTAAATAAAGTGATTTAAATATAGTATATTTAATGAATGTATTAAATAAAAACTAAAAATAATAATAATAAAAGGAAAATGCCCTTTGTGGTAAAATTAGCTATCTAGGAGGGAGTTGAACTTGAGACCTCCTAGAAGTTAGGCTACTTGTTTTCCTATTGTGCTAGGTGTTTTTCTTGAAAGGTATTTGTCTATTATTGTTGTTATGCTTTCATTTAAAAGATATTTTAATTAAATTTATTAAAAACCTTGATTAAGTCTTTACGGGAAATTATTTAGTTGTTCCTCCAACCAACTATGGAAGTTGGAGAAGTTGCTTCCCGTAAAGTAACCCCTCCAACCACATAGTTGGGGGATAAATGTTTGAAGATTTTTGTGTGTGGGGAGGATGATAATTTTTGGAAGATTTGGTTTTCTTTTGCATTGTCTATAATTGATTTCTCCAGAAATTTTTGGTGAAAGTTTATGTGAGTTTTGGAGTTTTTGAATTGGTGGGATTTGATTGCCAGAGGAAGATTTCCAAAAGGAAATCTGCTCAAGGATTGAAGTTTTGTAGAGATTCTCCAGCCAAGGGAAGAGGATTCTCCGCAGGACCCAAGGTAGGGTCTAAACTAGGAAGAATCTCCATTCTTCCTCTTTGTGTGTGAATGTGTTTGTATATGATATGATAATAAAATTGTGTATGATCATATAGTTTTTGTTTATGGTCATGTGGAAGGATGAGTTTATCTAATATTGAATGAAATAGGGAAGTCAAGTAAGAAATAGGAAGGGTCATGAAGGTGTAGGATTGAAATGCAGTCATTTTCTTACTATTTTCCTCTTGCAGACTTATCTGTGAAATTCATGATTTTATTTGGATTAATTTAGTCTATAGGATCCTTAGTATTCTCCTTTTTATCTCCCTTCTTTCCAAAATATTCATGAGTGCTTCCATAATTTAGAATTGTTATTTTAACCTTACTGGTCCATGTCGGTTTGTGCACCACCCTTTCTGTGTCCAGATCTAGAACATATTTTTTAGATAGATAGGATGGATTGATGAGCCATTTCTGAAGGGAAATTGGGAGATTTCAAATGGGTCATGCTCAGATTAGGAAACCATAGTTCCCATAATGCCCAGTTTTACCCGCAAGTCAGAGTTGACAGTCGTATTTTTGTAGTTTCTGTCAGTTTAGTATTAACCGAGCCCAGTCAGTTTAGTGTTAACTAAACCAGGTCAGTTTAGTGTTCACCGAGGTAGGTCGGTTTAGTGATAACTAAGGTAGGTTGGTGTAGTGTAAAGCGAGGGAGGTCGGTGTAGTGGTAACCAAGGGAGGTCAGTATAGTGTTAACTAAGGGAGGTTGGTGTAGTGTTAATCGAGGGAGGTCGGTGTAGTGTTAACCAAGGAAGATAGGAATGTTAGTGTTAACCAAGAAAGACAGGAATGCTAGTGTGAACCGAGCTAGAAAGGAAAAATAGGCTTTATACAAGTATCACATTTAAGTTACGATACTTTAATTTCTTATTTGTTACAATACTTTAATTTATTATTTGTTACAATACTTTAATTTCTTATTTGTTATGATACTTTAATTTCTTATTTGTTATGATACTTTAATTTCTTATTTGTTACGATACTTTAATTTATTATACTTAAAGTTATACTTGTATAAAGGGATTAGGTACCTTCTAGGATGGTTGGGATGATATTTTATGTTCTTTTTGAATCTTGGATTTCTTTATCTTTTGAGCCTTAGATTTTTTAGGGCCTTGTGTACCATAATACAACTTTCTAGCCTTTGTACTCTTTCCTCATCTTCTCTCCCATGGATCACCTAGCATAACAAAACTTTCTAGAATGTTGGATTCATGGTCTCTTTCTTTTCCCATGACCTACTAGTGAGTTAATTCATGAAGTTTTATCTTGTATTTGGTACTTTTATTTCCCTTTTCATGTGGAATGTTGTTCTTTTTAAATATATTTCTAGACATGATACTAGTGGTAGGATATTTTCTCGATTGAGGTCTCTTGAACTAGTTGATTTGGAGTTTTGTTTTTAGTACTAACCCCTTTTTGGTCTCTTTTTTACTTTCTTATCTTTTGTCTTTTTCCTTTGTTTGTGTGACCTTGCACTTGGTTGTTTGAAATAAAATCCTTCATTTGGGGGCTTGCATCCTTAGACTCAGTGATATCTTATCTCTTTGTATTTTTACTCATGAACATTTCTCTCTTTCTCTCTTTCTTTTTCCTTACCATGAGCATGAGGTGTACCCATACTCTTGCTAAAGTGTGGGATAAATGCACCATCCTAAATTATGAGAACATATATTATATACTCAATTAGACCCCATTTTAGCATATATGGGATCATGCATTGATTTCTAGCTTTATGTCTACATTTAGGCCCTATTTTAGCATGAATGGGCTCTTGCACTGATTTCTAGCTTTATCTCTACATTCCCAACTCCAAAAACAAGTTTTAACTCTTTTAGGGGGGGATAGGTCATCCCAAATGACCTATTCCCAGGAAGAGATCACTTAGACCAACTGTTTCCTTGGTTTTTCCCCTAAAATTTAAATTAGGGGCCTGTCTCATTAGTTTAGTAGGATTCCAGATTCTCATTAGCCTCCTTTGAGTTTTGAGGTCTAAAATATTCTGAGAGAGTTAAAAGAAACCAACTTCTTATTTTGACATAGGAAGAGAATATTTTAAGAGATCTCCTACAATTTCACATCTCAAGAAATATTTCACAAATCCTAATGTGTTTTCAAGGTAGTCTTCTCCATGTATCAAGCTTATTTCACTCATATTTGAAGGAAAAGTAAATGAGTCTACCATCAAGGAATAAGATCATGGTACAAGCATCCATATACATACATTCAAACCTCTACATTCATCAAAGCATTCATCCATATACAAGAATTCAAGTATTCAAATATTCAATCCTTCTCTCTATATATTTATATCAAGTATTGTGGAAAAATGAAACTTATGTAAGGTTGATGAACTACAACTGATTTAGAACCTAATTGAAGATTAGTGAATAGAGATCACCGAGTTTCTAATTAGATAAGTAAGATGATTAAATCAGTAATATGTTGTCATTGATGTCAACTAGTTTGACAACACTTATCTTGTAAGTTACAATACCTAAACATTTGTAGAAATGAGAAAAAGAGATGAAGAACAGATTACCAACAAGAATGTTCACCATTGAATAGTGGTGTTTTGGAATCACCACTATTTGTGTATGTTTGTGGGGAAAATGTAAGATTCACTCCTAAATCCAAATTCCCAAAAGAGAGATCCAATTTAATCAACCAAGAGGTTAATACACAATCGAATCAACCTATGAAGAATATGAAAGAAAGAATAAATCCTATACTTCCCTATAGTTGGGTTAAGCTTGAAATCTGAAATAATTGAAGTGCAAATACTAACCTTGAATTAGGGAATATCTGGAAAATGCTGAATTCTGGCTTATATATGAACTTTCTAAAGATTCTGTCATCTGTTTTAGATTGGAAATGCCGAGGCGGACAAAACCTAGAAATCTTTTCTCCAAATTCACATAGGTCGACTTTGACCTTTTAAAAGGTCAAAGACCACATTATTTATTTGAAGTCCGATTCTGATTCTATTCGCAGATCCTGAAAGATTTCTGAAAAGGGTATCTAAATTCACTCTCAGATCCAAGATTTTGCACCTGTACTTGCAAGAAAATGGGGGTTTTTGGTTGTATGGGGGGTTTGTCTTGGTCAAACCCTATTTTAGGAATTAACCTTGAAATTGAATTGAAATTGTATTGTGCATAAACAAAGTAATTGAAAAAAATCACCTCACTTATGTTGAAGTCCTTGTAGAGGATTTTAATCCTCAAATCCATAAGTAAGAATGCTTCAATGAATGTAGGATGTCTCCAATCAATGGTATTTTGATCTTCAACACCAATCTTGATTTGATCTTTGCATATGAGAAGGCTTGAATGAATGGAGAAGGATGGATCTTCAAGGGGGCTCCAAGGAGATTGAATCCTTCTATAGCTAACAATGGAACTCCTTGATGGATGAATGCTTGAACACTTGAATGCTTGAAGACTTGCTTGCACTTGAGAGCTTGATTGCTTGAGATGAGATGTGAAAATGAGAGAGGAAGGCCACCTTTTATAGTGAACTAGGGCACACTTCTCTAGATGGACCACCTTGAAGAATTAAATCTCAATTAGGTCCTCACCTTTAGAAAATATACCTTGATTAAATACCATTAAAGGATTTACCATTTCGGAGCCTGGAACAGCCGACTCGGAAGCAGGAAATAACTTTCTCAAAAGCCAAATTAGCGGTAAATGAAACTTTGAAATTATGGCAAGAAGAGGTCAAGGTCGAGGTCGACCCTGACCTGGTCAGGGTTGAGGTCAACCCTGACCTAGTCAGGGTCGAGGTCGACTTTGACCTCAAACCCTAACTTTTTTAGGATTTGCAGAAAAGGTTCTCGGAGATGCTAGAAATGTAGAATTTGATATCTGAACAGGAACTAGTGTCAGGAACAGACATAAAATCCTCTTAATGATGTGATGATGGACTAAGAGGTCTCATTTCTGAATCCTACCTAGAAAATAGAGCCATAGAAGGAAAATTAGGAAAGTCCTTAAGAACTTAACCCTAATTTCACCTAGAATGAAGAAATCAAGTGCGGAGAAGAAGTGGAAAGCGGGGGAAAGCTAAATACATGCAAAGACCCAATCAAGGCACTTAACATGACCCCAAACCACTTACTCAGAGGGCTAAACACTCTTATCATGGAAGTGCTTCCATTTTAATACGATACATTAAGCCCCCACTTTAGCAAGAGTATGGACTTGATGCAAACTCTTGGTAAAGGAGATAAAAATAACAAGATAATCTTATTGTAATCTAAGGGACAAAGAGAAATCCCAAGCCCCTAGGGACTCAAGTCTTCATCAACTCTTAAATCATAGATAAGAGAGACATCTCTAAAGAAAGAAAGAAATAGTGTGATTACCTCACCCAATGAGAACTTATGTCCCATTGTGAACCACACAGGAAAAAGGTGCAACTGGAAAGATGGAATTGAACTGCCTAGTGAATGTGGCTACTCACTAGTCGACCCATCAAGGATTTATCCTTAGGAATATCCTATTCCATAAGAATAAAAAACAAAAGAGATCCAGTCTTAAGGACAGTTCTGACCTTAAGGGATCACAATATATGTGTATTTGAAACTGGAGGGATCAAGAGATGCTAATGTAAATCCATACTTTAAGGATTAGTTCTTAATCCAAAAAGAAAGATTGAAAAGTAAATTTAAAGTGTGTGTCTTCCTCAGGATTTAGAAACTTATGTGCATTACCTTTAGAAGATTTAGCATGCTTTGAATTTTTTATAAGTGCGTGTGTGCAACAAGTGAGCAGAGCGTATACCCCCATGTTAAAGTCATTGCTGACACTTTAACATGAACAATAGCTTTAACAAAAACATAAACAGCTCTACTGATTACGTTTCCATGTCGAGATGCCCCTAGATGAAGACAAATCAAGGGAAATAACATAGAAACATACAGAGAACATGGAAGGGATCTACCTACCATGGGGTCAGTATGATCATAAGATAATATATGTATGATATTATTGCAAATGAATTGACATCATTCCCCAAAGAAATTAGAACTACAATAAAAAAGGAGGAAAGATCACATAAGATATACAAAGAAGAATCTTTTCGGACCATGACATGGAGACCAAAAAAAGATTTAGTGCTACCATATCTCGAATCCAAGAAAATTACACAAGGAAACATTTACAAATAATAGCACAATTACAACATAACATTGAACAATGCAAAGAAGAATATCTTCATCACCTTGTACTAACTGAGTAACAAGGATCATATAAAATAATCTAACAACATTTAGCAAACACATTACAGGAGAAACACAGTACAACATGAAAACACACCACAAAGCTACCACAAAGGACAAGCCGCTCAAGCGTGCTACCTACTTTCCCCATCTCATTGTATATCATTTAGGGTAGGTGGGTAACTCGCAAGTGGGACTATATCCAATATAGTAGGAATGATAGCCAGTTCCAAACAAGGATCCTCTTGAGAATCACTATGTTTGATACTAGGTGTAAGGGTTAATTGAGATGAAAGCATATTTGGCAAATCAATGTCAATGTCAATAGTCTCATATTCATCAGTAACATTATCAGTATCATCAAGAGTATTTTCGTCATCCAAATTAATCAAAATAGGATCTAAGATATGAATAGAATCATCATAATCATGCATGTGAACATCATTATTAGTAACAACATTATGCATAGGTGTATCCATAGAAAGTAGAGATCTTTTAGCTTTAGCATGAGCACGACACTTTTTACGACATTCATTAGCAAATCGGTTATGTTTTGATTTATTTGAAATAGGTTGAGAACTAGGAGGAACAATCACAAGATCCTTCACAGGTTCTTTAGTAAGATCAATAGGATTATCAACCATAGGAGGAGCAATCATAGGATCTTTGATAGATTTAGTAGGAGGAACTTGATTAAGAGAACAAGAAGCCATAGTTGAAGGAGGTATTGAAGGTGTAGGTAAAAGACCATGATTATGATCCATAGGAGGTATGCTTAATTGAAGAATCTTATGATGCTTATAAGCTTGATATGATTGAAAAAAGATTATCAGGGCGAGGAGGACATGAATTAGGTAAGGAAGGCCAAAAGAAATCCAGACCAGGACAATCTTTAGGCCTAGAAGGGCGATATAGACTATGATTGATCATCTTCACTTCACCATCATGAATGAACTTAAGATACTTATGGATAGGTGAAGCAATAGCATGCATGGCAGTCAACCAAGGCAAACCTAGCTTAACTTGAAATTGATCAGAAGTAGGAACCACAACAAAGGTAGTGTTCACAAGTTTTCCAAAAAGTTCAACTTGTAAAGTAATAGAACCAAATGAGGGATAAAGAAAACCATTACAAGTTTGAATCCACACATCTGATGTATCATAGAAGTCACATTGTAAGCTTTTCATGAAAATATTTTCTTCAGTGATAACATTAACTAAGGAAGTAGGATCAACAAGACAACCATGAGTAGGTATCTGAGAAACCCTAGTAGCAATGTAAAGGGGACCATCAGGAACCTTAACAATCTCAGAATCATCAAAGGTAATCAAAAGTTTTCGAGGTCGTTTATCCTTAATTTGTTGTCACAGTTTAGGTTGAGGTTTCACTTTAGGTTTGGGTTTATCTTGAGGTTGAGTTTGAACTTGAAGTGAAGGTTGAGGTGGAGATATAGGCTTAGCAACAA
This sequence comes from Chamaecyparis obtusa, assembly GCA_027943335.1. Taxonomy (NCBI): domain Eukaryota; kingdom Viridiplantae; phylum Streptophyta; class Pinopsida; order Cupressales; family Cupressaceae; genus Chamaecyparis; species Chamaecyparis obtusa. The sequence continues at coordinate 320,322 of BSBK01008349.1, forward strand.
GCTCCACTTGATTAACGACATGATTAAGATCATCCATCTTGGAATCATATACAATTTCCATAGTAGATGGTTGAGGAATAGTATTAGTATCATGCGTAGGTAAAGGATTCATATAGATTTAAAGGTTCTGATTAGGAGGAGAGACAGATTGATTCCCACTACTATCTAGATTATCCACAGATAAGGCTTTAGCATCAATGAGATCTTGGACCTTATGTTTTAAAGAATAACATCTCTCAGTATCATGACCATTCTGATGATGATATTGACAAAAATCATTTTGATTAAAAGATTTAGATGCAATCATAGTAGGTAAAAGAGGTCGAATAGGAGGTAAAGTAATCATATTAGTAGCTAACAACCTATTCATAATAGCATGTAAAGTTTCAGAAAGAGGAGTAAACATACAATTTAATCGAAAAGTAGTGGATGCAGAAGTGGCATTATGAGATGCAACAACAACCTGATCAGCAACTGCATTCACTTGTTTGTTTATCTTGACATAATTATTGAATTTTTGAAACTTATTTGGATTAGGAGTAGCATCACTCTTATCAACTAGAACAAGAGCCATTGGAGTGTTGCTCTCAAACTGACTCACTTGTAATTGATAATGATGAAGCGCTGCACAAAGTTGTTGAAAAGAGGTCAATTCAGTAAGCAAAATCTTATCTCTAATATCCTTTTGCAAATTTGAAATAAACATACGTTGAATATCAGTATCAGGAATAGGATAGGAAATCTGAGCATGCAAATGCTTAAATCTACCAATAAATTCAGTCAACTTTTCTTTAGAACCTTGTTTACAATGCATTAAATCAGTCAAAGACACTTGCGGGCCAATATTGTTTTGAAATTGTTGAATAAAGGCATTAGCAAGTTGTGGAAAGGAATGAATGGAATAAGGAGGCAAGGAACAATACCATTGTAAGGCCTTGTCACAAAAGGTTTGAGCAAACAGTTTGGCTAAAATCCTATGGTCATGAGCATAATCACTACAAAGGATTTGGAATGTTTTAACATGATGAACAAGATCTCCCTTTCCATTATAGTTCTCAAGACAAGGCATATTGACTTGCTGAGGAACAGGAGTTCAGATAATATCCCTAGACAAATGACTTCCCATGTCACATGTAGGAATACTAAACTTGTTTTGAGTTAGGGAAGCAAGTTGTTGTTGTAAAGATGATACAGTTTGATCCAAACTGATGATGGTGGAATCAATAGAGGAAATAGGAGGAGTAGCAACATTAGACACAGTAGGGAAAGTGTAAGAGGCTGCAAGAATAGAAGACAAAACTGGAGGAACACTAGGAACTACAGTTGGAAGTGGAGTGGAATAAGTGAAAGGAACACTATGATATGAAGGTTGTGATGTAGGAAGGGACATAGGAGGAACACTCATAGGAACAGAGGGAACTGTCGCAGTCACCAAAGGAGGAGTATAGATAGGAATACTAGATAAAGGATTAGAAGAAGGTTCAACACTAGTGATAGGAGCAGTGAAACCTAAATCTTGAGCCTCTTGAGTTAAAGGTTTAACATTGGAATGCACAAGATGAGTAATACCATGCAAGAGGTTAACACCTTGATCACTATCACGGAGAAATTTCTTAAGAGCCTCTATAGCTTGAATAGAATCTTGACCATGGTTTTCTTGAAGAAGCCAATTACCCATTTTATCAAGTTCAGTGGAAAGTTTTTGGACTTGTTCAGAAGGAACCCTTAAAGCATCATCCTCATGATGAGATGAGTGAGAAGATTTATGCTCCATAGTAGGATTAGAATCATGAAGAATCAAGTTATCATCGAGAATCCTAAGGAAAGGAGAAGATTCAAGCTCAAATGCACCCATGAGTCTATGACTTCTTCTAACCAGAATGTTATAAGTAGGACTAGTGGTAGTAAAGCTCACAAACCAATATAATGCAAATGAACTAAACTAAGAACACATAATGCATGAATAGGAAATCTAATTAGCATACAAGATCAATCACAAAGGACAAATCTAATACTAACAAGATAAAAGAGAATCTAACACCAAAAAGAAAGAGAGTAAGCACGTCCGGTTCACCAAAATGAATAGTGGTGTTCTGGAATCACCACTATTTGTGTATGTGTGTGAGGAAAATGTAAGATTCACTCCTAAATCCAAATTCCCAAAAGAGAGATCCAATTTGATCAACCAAGAGGTTAATACACAATCGAATCAACCTATGAAGAATATGAAAGAAAGAATAAATCCTATACTTCCCTATAGTTGGGTTAAGCTTGAAATCTAAAATAATTGAAGTGCAAATACTAACCTTAAATTAGGGCAGATCTAGAAAATGCTGAATTCTAGCTAATATATGAACTTTTTGAAGATTCTGTCACTTGATCTAGAGTGGAAATGCTGAGGCGGACAAAACCCAAAATTTTTTTCTCCAAATTCACATAGGTCGACTTTGACCTTTTAAAAGGTCAAATACCACATTATTTATTTAAAGTTCGATTCTGATTCTGTTCGTAGATCTTGAAAGATTGCCGAAAAGGGTATCCAAATTCTCTCTCAGGTCTGATATTTTGCACCTATACCTGCAAGAAAATGGGGGTTTTTGGTTGTATGGGGGGTTTGCCTTGGTCAAACCCCAGTTTAAGAATTAACCTTGAAATTGAATTGAAATTGTATTGTGCATAAACAAAGTAATTGAAACAAATCACCTCGCTTATGTTGAAGTCCTTGTAGAGGATTCAAATCCTCAAATCCACAAGTAAGAATGCTTCAATGAATGTAGGATGTCTCCAATCAATGGTATTTTGATCTTCAACACCAATCTTGATTTGATATTTGCATATGAGAAGGCTTGAATGAATGGAGAAGGATGGATCTTCAAGGGGGCTCCAAGGAGATTGAATCCTTCTATAGCTAACAATGGAACTCCTTGATGGATGAATGCTTGAACACTTGCTTGCACTTGAGAGCTTGATTGCTTGAGATGAGATGTGAAAATGAGAGAGGAAGGCCTCCTTTTATAGTGAACTAGGGCACACTTCTCTAGATGGGCCACCTTGAAGAATTAAATCCCAATTAGGTCCTCACCTTTAGAAAATATACCTTGATTAAATACCATTAAAGGATTTACCATTTCAGAGCCCGAAACAGTCAACTCGGAAGCGGGAAATAACTTTCCCGAAAGCCAAATAGTGAGAAATGAAACTTTGAAATTCTGGAAGGAAGAGGTCAAGGTTGAGGTTGACCCTAACCTGGTCAGGGTTGAGGTTGACTTTGACCTCAAACCCTAACTTTGTCAGGATTTGTAGAAAAGGTTCCCGAAGATGCCATAAATGCAGAATTTGATACCTGAACAAGACCGAGTGTCAGGAATAGACAGAAAATCCTTTTAAGGATGTGATGATGGACTAGGAGGTCTCATTTCTAAATCCTCCCTAGAAAATGGAGCCATAGAAGAAGGAAAATCAGGTTAGTCCTTAAGAACTTAACCCTAATTTCACCTAGAATGAAGAAATCAAGTGCGGAGAAGAAGTGGAAAGTGGGGGAAAGACAAATACATGCAAAGACCCAATCAAGGTGCTTAACATGACCCTAAACCACTTACTCAGAGGGCTAAATTCTCTTATCATGGAAGTGCTTCCATTTTAACACGATACAACCATTATAATATAATATTATCAAGTAGTCCAAATTGTTATGCCTACTATTTCAACAACCAAAGACAATTGGGTAACTAATTCCATAGAAGTTATGCTGCTGTGAAATTATGAGTTTTTGTTGGTGTACAAATATAAAAACTAAAATAAGCCACTACATGCTAAAGTCTAGTACTGATTAATATAGACAATTTTGTTTTGATTCTTGAATATTACATGTTAATATTTTATTTCCATCACTGAAATTGTTGAAGAAAATGTACCTTTGTCTTCAAAAATTTTATTGCCATCAAAATGCTCCCTTCCATAAGAAATAGATAAAACACCTACTAATTGGACCTTAAATATCTATACTAAATATAAAGATCTAAGTGGAGATCATGTTAAGGAATTTGTATTTGACTAAGTTAGAAGATTGAATGCACTTTTCTATCAAATGGAATGTGTATTATAATGAGTTAAATTCATTTTGGATGTGGTTTGGCATTTTTCCATGGAGTATGGACAAACATCTAATTATTTTTCTCAAAACTATATAAAAAACCATCCATAACAGACCTCTCCATAAGGGACCTCTCCACAGTGTTTTTCTTTGGATTGAACTGGTAGAAAAATATTATTCCTAGATAATTTGAAAGTAGACTAATTATTCTTTGAAATGTAATTGATTTGGCCTTGAATGGTTTTTTCATGTGAAAGAAAAGTGAAACTCTAGATAACTGTTATTAAGAACCCGTGAGTTGCAACAATAGAAAATGGTTCTCAATACAAAGACCATAAAATCAATTTTCATCGTTGGATTTCCTTAAAATTTGGATATGTTTTCAAGAGACTAGTTTTACGATTCCACCAGAGTGATTTTCAAGGTGATGCATAAAACAAAAGTTGTGAATAACAGAATAAGAATTATCTAAATAGTTAGTAATAATCACAGACTAGAAGCACAGTCAACAAACATGTTTGGAACTCGAATAGTCTAATTGATTGTGGATAAATTCCTTATTTGAATGGTGGTATTTTTTCAATAGAGGGAAGGTGTAATATCCTTTGGTATGGTTGCATGTTGCAAAGATAATTCAGTGTTATAAAGACAATCTTGTAAAAGAAGTTATTTGATTCTTGATCAAAAAATGGGAATATGTTAGGGAGAATCTATTTAATTTAGTTAACCATTGGGACTCCTTGTGAACTTGCAAATGAAGGGTTATGTGGAGACTACTGTGATCCTAGGATAGGAAACATGACTAATGTTATTTGTGGTAGTGAATCTTGTTTGTCAAGGATGCATCCAACTATCATATCAAGGATGCCTCCATATGAGTTCCAATATTATGAAATACTTTAATAGACCAATGATAAACAAACTAAATTTTAGCATTACTTACCTCAAGCATGCTTATGAAAAAACCAAAATAATGCATCCATGTACTTAAAACATCATGCACACAAATGAGGAAATAACATCTTCCCTTAGTAGAAGCTAGATTGCAATGATTCCCAAACATAATTGAGAATGAACCAGTAAAATCCTTGTATGGATGAAGATGCAACACCTCATTTAGCTAAGAAAATTTAGTGATGTAATGACTGCAAGGTCAAAATGTTTGAAGAAACGGAGAAGTAAATTACCAAAGAAAAACTAAATTTTCGAGAGTTCTTCAGTGAATAGTGAGAGGAGTAATTACCATGGGGCTAGGGATAAAAAACAACAAAGAAGCCAAATTATTTCTTCTAGGTGTGTGGAAGAGACTCTAAATTGACTAATACCAATTAATTTTAAGGACTGATTTTTTGATGATAGTCAAATTTATTTTATGTTGCAGAAGTCAATATTGACCATATTCCATCAACTTTGGGGATTGAAAGGATATTGTCACGACTTCTTGAATGTGTTAAACACCTTCCTATGGCATCTACAAGGTGGTGGAGGAGATTTAAAGTTAGTGCCAACTATCCAATTCCATGAAAAATGCAAAACATGAAGTTGTTCCCTTGAGAGTTGGGTATGTGATGTTAAAGAAAAAAGAAAAAAGAAAACCATACAAGTTAACTTTGAAAACAATTGGCTGAACTCTGAGTTTAATTTGAAAATCCAAGTCATTTTCTCTATACCAGTGTTAGCATGTAATGTTGGTTAGGAGAGAAGCTATTTTCTTTATGGTAAAGCATGAATTCTGGCTTGTTCACCTTCTTTGCCTCATTTTTACTTAAGTATGTTGATTTTACCACAAGGAGAGAAATTCTATTAATTTAATGGGGCAATGTGGATATTTATTTGCTGCTATTTATATAGAGTTTACAAAAAATTGGGAATTAGAACCACAAAAAATGGAGGTAGAATAAGGCTCAAAAACTATATTGTGTATTTTGGGAGAAATTCAAAGCCGTAGTGTGAGTTTGATGGCTTTTCTTTATGTCTGTAACAACAATATAATTATTTTGTTAATTTTTGTCACATACGAGGTTAAACAAGGCATGGAAATTGAAATAAAGTTGAGACAGAGTTAAATGACTATTTCTAAATGCAAGAAATAAATATCATGACGTTTCAAACTTTTGATTTGTGGGTTTTCTATTCAAATTGCCATATGATTATCAGTGCATAAGTCATGGAAGTTCATGTTTATAAAAGAAATTGATTTTCCATTTTGGTCATAATTTGAGAATATAATGGTTACCACCTTGAGGTAGATTGTATTTTCAAGGAAAAGTATATGCCCATGTAGTTTATCAACCTCTAACTTTGATGTATTGTTCAAGACTATCATAAATAGTCATAGTGGAAGTTCACTATAACAATTGATTCATCATTGGTATGTTTAAATTTTTAAGCATGGTAAGGAGTGAGATTATGTAGTATCCTGTCTAAATGAACATTTAAGCTTACTTGAAAAGGATATAAGTATTGGTATTAACCACTGTTGTTGAAACTATTATCAAGCAGTCTGTTATAAGATTGTGTTAGAAAACAAGAACTTTTTTAAATTCATGGGACAATGTGAAGACTCCATTAGTCAAGGGGCGATGTTGTAGGTGTATGAATGGAAAATGTATTTGGATGAAGTCCTCTCTCCATTTGTTCTCTTTTAATCATTGTGTTACTATCAATAGTCAATGAGAAAAAAGTTGACACTCAATGTTCCACAAGGAAAGAATGAGTTGTTTGAGTATATTGATGTCTAGTCTAGGATTAAATAAGGTACATATTGTGATCAAACAGTGGATGAGTAAGTTGATTTTCCATTGGTTTGAAAGTTGAGTATTGATCAGACAATAAGGGTTGTCTCTTGGTAGATAGTTCTTTTATGATAGTGGCATTTTTTAGTTTGTTTTAGGATCCTATGTTGGGTTGGGTCATCATAGATAGTGGAGCCTTTGTGTGTAACCCTCAAGAAGGTCAGAGGAAAAGAAGTTTTCTTCATGGTTGGAAGATTTTTGGTGAGCTCATATTGTGAAGGTTATGGGAGGTCAAGGGGAAGCCTAATATTCCTTGGTCTAGGAAGACTATAGAAGTTACTATGAATCCTAAATTTTTTGAGATGAAGAAAGACTATGTTGAAGGGTTGTTGCCAAGATTTTGAGTCAAAGATGAAGTTGTGAGATGAGCCTTGGGATCAATTGTAGATCCTAGTCAAGATAGTAAAGTTGAAGGGATTTTTTAATATTGTTAGAAGTCTCATTTCCATGAAATAAGAACCTTGAATAAAGTTTGGATCAGTCAGCACCCTAGAAGTTGTGTTGGAGTAAGATGTTATGTATCAATGATTCAATAGACAATCATTTACCACAAAAGCATAGAATTTCCTGAAACCCCATTAGACCTCTCCACACAGTGAACTCAAATGACAGAAAACCATAAACCCTATGTCTAAAAAATCCCAAACCCTAAAAAATGCCTCCCACTTCTAGATGTATCAAAAATACATCAATCATTCAATTAAAATTCATTTTCTATATTTCACAAAGTACAATCTGCTCCTCCAAAAATGTCAAAGGGGATTGAATACAATAAATGGTTAAGGCATACCTCAAGTACTCTATTCTTTTCAAAATTTACTACCCAATGAATTTCAACCTTTGGAACTATGCAATATGAGCTAACTTTTTGTTCCTCTATGAATGAGATTTCATTAATTTTATGTTTATTTCATCAATATTTTCCTTTATAAATCTGTAGGATAAGGTAAAGGTGGAAAAAACCAATGATAAGTATAAGTTATAACAACCAAAAAAAACATAGATAGAAATGAGAAATAGAGGTATGGATAAGAATTAAAAAAATAAATATTGCAATCAAGAATAGCATCTGAGTCAAAGAGATCTATATTGGGAATGATAGATACTTCGAGCGCCATGGTGGAGGACAAAATCAAGATGAAAATGAAGATGAACTTAATTAAAAATCTCTGAGTAATATGCCTTGGCCTTCATGAATTTTTCTAATCTTTTATTTTTCTTCAACTCTCTTTGATAATAGTCATTCTTCTATCTTTACCGCCAATCATTTGCATGTATTTCCTACCTAGTAATATGCCCTGGCCTCCGCGAATTTCTCTAATATTTTCTTTTTATTTGAAACCCTCTCTGAATTCTTCTATCTTTCCCGCTTAGTGAAAAATGAAATGATATTTCTTTCCATTATCTATAAGGCACCAAAAATGCCCCATTTACTATGATTATTAATTAATTCAAAAATTTATATTCATTTTATTTCAGTTTTTAATTAATTGTTAATTGTTTAATTGTCAACGATTATATCAAAGTAAAATTTCTCATGTTGAATTTTGTATATAAGGTATTGTATACATGTGTTTTATTTATTTATTGTGAATTATGATCAGTTGAAGATCTTTAATTAAATGTGGTATTTTTTTGGCCACATTTTTAACATTCTAAGGAAAGCTTATTGTGTGCCCTCAGTATTTGAATTGGCCACCAGTAGCATGTGTGACTTACAAAATTGGATTGATACATGCGATTAAAAAATTTCTTCTACTTGAGTAATGTTTTCCAATTCTATTGGTTGTGGACTAGGATCCGTATTGTTTTCACTAGCGAATCTGGTATTTCCTTTTTCTAATATACACCTATTGTAAACATATCTAAATGGTGTTAATTATTAAAAGGTTAGCCTTTGAGAGAGACCAGTGGAAGAATCAATATGAAGATTTTTTAAGAAAAAAGGGAGTCCAGCCTTTGCCTTTGCTACCAGGTGGTGAAAGTATGTTGAAGAAAAAATATGACAAAATGCAGGATGAAAACAAGAAGCTAACCAATCTAGTGAAGGTGGTTAGAAATGATACATGGAGGTGCTTGCTTAAGCACATATTTTATAAACTAAAAGAAAAAATAATAGCTATGTGGGATCGAATGGAGGAATACAAAGTTCTAGGAACCTCTCATGATGAGATAACCAAGAAGTTGACAAAAAAAATTGTTAGAATTAATCTTTCCTTGGTGTTTTATTATAAACCAAGGTATTTTATTTTCTTATGTAAGTAGGAGATTCCTATAGAATCCCTACAAGTTATTTTGTCCTCTTCTTCCATGTGTGAGGACATATTTCTTTTTTGTATTTTCTTTTTCTTAGATTCCTCCTTAAGAGGAAATAGCACAAGTGGCACACATATTATGAATGTGGTTCACATGCACATGGGAGTTACATTCTACTCCTTTCCTCTCATCTCTTCTCTTTTCTTAAGGCATTCTCTAGCAACACATAGTTTTCTCATTCTCTCTTGAAGCATTGTATGAGCATTTTGCTCTCACTCTATTTCTCTCTCTCTCTCTCTCTCTCAGGCCTTTTTGGCCCATTCATAATAATATCACGGGGGTTTTTTTACGCTTTTCCCCCTTCAAAATATTGTCTCATTGTTGGTGAATGCTTCTAGTTTTGGTTATCTCATGGTATGATTTTCCTCACACTTTGCTCATTAGATTAAACTAGATCTCTTGCTCTTTCCTACAATTTCTTACATGGTATCAGAGCAGGTGTTTAATCTTTGTTTGAGTGTACAGGTGGAGGAACTACCATTTTTTGAAGCACTCCATTTGGAGACTATTGAGAGAGTATCATTGGTTTCTAACACTTTGTGTTGCAGGTTGTCCTTCAAGAATTTGAGGAAAAAAAAAATTTCCCCTCTCCTTATAGTTCTATTCTAGTTGATTAGTAAAAAAATCTTTTTTTGTTAATTTTTAGTTGTAGAAAATATATATTTCTCCTTTTATTCTTAGTTGTTGTTTTAAAAAATTCATATAAAATCATTTTAATTTTTTTTGTAATTTCCCTCCCTTGCGGCCTTTTTGAATTTTTTTTTAACCTAACCTAACCCCACCCCCTATCTTATCCCTACCCGCTACCCATCTTCCCTTATCCCTAATCCCTACCTGCTACCCATCTTCCCTAAACCCTAACCCGCTACCCTATCCTAACCGCACCCTATCCTAACCTAAACCTTGCGCTCCTTTGTTTTTAAAAACTTAACCTTCACCGCTCTTAGTTTTTTTTGTTCATTTGCGGTCTCTGCAAACCCTACACCACTTTCCTCTGGCACTGCTTAGTCTGCTTCCCTTGCATGCAGTTTTCCTTTCTCTCAGCGTTCTCACACGATTGGTCGGTGTAATCTCTCTGCGGTGTTTTTTGGCACCGTTTTCTCGGCATCTGTAGGCATATCGGGAGGTGTTCTTTGGTCGCACGGCATCCTCTCTCTACTTTCTGCTTCCTCCGTTCTTCACTGTGGCGGTCCTTGCACGCGCATCTTGGCATTTTTTGACGTGACGGCATCCTCTAGGTACGGGATCGTCCTCTTTGCACTCGTACAACATCTGCCTCGGCCTTCGTGCTGTAAGTTTTTTATTGTTTTTTGTGTAAGTTGCTTTGCACAATTTTTATTTTTACAGTTTTTATATATTAGTTGTAAATTTGTATAGGATTGTTTTTTATTAAAGTTTTTTGTTTGTTTTTTTTTCTTAGTTTTCTATCTTTAATTTTATCTAGTTTTAAATATAGTTTTGTTTAAATTTTTTTATTAATAAAGGTTTTTATTTTGTATAGATTTATATATAGTTTTTTTAGTTTTATATAGTTTTTTATATAGTCTTATATAGTATTTATAGATTTATATATAGTTTTATTAAGTTTGTATAAGTTTTATATACTTTTTTTATACTCAGTTTAGAATATTTTGTTCGTATATTATTTTAGATTTTTTATAGATCTCTTTTGCATGCATTCTTTTCTAACTCATTTTGCTTGCAGGGATTTTCCTTTCACTTTCTAACCTTTTTTTTACAGGATTATTTTGCAGATTTGGATGTTATATCAGAATCATTTATAGCTTTTTTATTAATCTAACTTTTTGTGCATGCAGGAATTTCTTTATCTAACACTTATTTTTGCAGGTTCTGTTACAGTTTTTTTTCTAATCTCTTTGCATGCAGGATCATTTTTATCTTCTAACCAATGTTTTGCTGCAGGAACTATTTCGTCTTTGTGCATGCAAGATCAATTTTTTCTTTTCAACCCCTTTGCGTTTGATTCTGTTTATTTTCTCTAACCCGTTGCATGTAGGTTATATTCTTCATCTAACCATCTTCTTGCAGGGGTTCACCATTTCTCTCTTTTTAGTTTTTTTTTCTCAATCTATCTAATTAAATAATCTGGATTTATCTCACACCTAATTTGTTGGTTAATTAATCCTTTTTTACTTCAACCTTTCATTAAGTTCTAATTCGGCTTAATTTAATCAATCGTTTGGTTTAATTTTAATCGCATAATTACCTCTTTTCATATTCATGTGATTTAGTCATATTCATATTACTCTTATCTTTTTCATTTTGTTTAATTAACTTGTTAGTTTAATCATTTACTCAAATAATCTTAAGAATCTGGTTATTCAATCTCATTTAATCTAATTCTTGGTCAATTCCATCTTTCAGATTAAATAAACTACATTGCATGTTAAGTTCATTTGCTTAATTTTGTACTCTGGTTTTCTCACTCTAATCTGATTTAAATCAATCTTTTATCTGCATTAATCTAATCTGTATTTTTTTTAGTCACCCATCTCAGATTTTGCATGCAAGTACTTTGCATGTCAGAATCTACTCTATAGGGTGCTTAGTTATTTAAGCTTGTGTGTACGTTTTTTTCTGTAATCATGTCGACTTTAATGCCAGAAATTAAATTAACAAGTTCTAATTATCATGCTTGGGCTGTTCATATGGCATTTATTTTTTGTTTTAGACATCTTTATGATATTGTTACTAATGCCTCTCCCAAACCAGCCTCTACTGCCTCTCAAGCTGACCAGGATAACTGGAAAGCCAAAAATGAGGAAGCATTAGGGTTGATTGGGATATCTCTAAATCCTGAATTATATGTTTTAATTTCTAGTTGTGATGAAGCCCATGAGGCTTGGAATATTCTTAAGAATACTTATGATAGTGCAGATGAAGCTAGAAAAATTCAACTTCAAGATCAGTTAGAAGATCTTAGATATTCTGATTTTAATTCTGTTGATGATTTTCTGTTAAAATTTGATTCTATCCATTCCTTGCTTTCTGGTCTTAATGTTACTTTAACTGATGTTCGTATTATTCACATTATCATTAGAAAATGTTTACCACGTCAGTTCCAACAATTCATTACAAATATTTACTCTCAGTTAGCAATTCCATCTTTAGCTAATCAACTTACTTATTCTATTTTTCAAACCATGTTAAGGCAAGAAGAAGCAAAATTAATTCAGTTTGGTATACTTAGAGTTAACGATTTGGCTTATGTTTCTAAAACTCAAAATAGACCTAATAATACTAATCACAACAATCAAACTAATCACCAATCTAACAACAATAATTATAGACAACAATCTAATAATTTTTACAACTCTAGGACTTCAAACCCAGTTCATAATAATCAATCTACTAACTTCACCAGAAGATCACATTGCACTTACTGTGGTAAGGATGGACATATAACTCAAATCTGTTTTAAAAAATAGAGGGATCAATCCTCTGCTCAGAATAATTCTATTGAAAAATCTAATGGACCTCAAACTCGTCATGCTTTTACTGTTTCCTTTAATGCTGCTAAACCTCTAGAATGGATTATTGATAGTGGTGCATCTCAACATGTTACTTCTAATAAAGCTGTGTTTGATTTTATTGAACCTGATACATCTAACATTCCAATTCAATTAGCTAATCATGATAGTTGCAAAGTTGAAGGTATTGGAGATGTGTCTGTTCCAAATGGTAAATTGCATAATGTTCTTTATGTGCCTGAATTGAAAACTAATTTGATTTCTGTTCCTCAACTCTGTCAAGAATATAAGATTGAATTTCATAAAACTGATTGTCATATTATTGACCCTAAGAATGATCATATTGTTGCAAATGCAAAGTTAGATCAAGATAATCTCTTTAAGTTTTATTCCTTTGCTTCATCTAGACATTCTTTGCATGCTAATATTGATTTTAACATATGGCATGAATGCTTAGGTCATTTAAATTCTGATTACATTACTTTAATGCAAAAGGAAAACATGGTTCTTGGCTTGCCTAAATTTTCTCCTACTAAGTTTATCTGCAATGGTTGTATGGGTGGAAAAATGCATAGAGAACCTTTTCCTCATGCTTCATCTTGGCGTGCTAGTAATAAAATTGTTCTTATTCATAGTGATTTGCTAGGACCTATGGAACATACTTCAATTCAAGGTTCTAAGTATGCTTTAACCTTTGTTGATGATTTCTCACGTAGAACTTGGATCTATTTTCTGCATAGTAAAGATCAAGTGCTTGACACCTTTGCTGAATTTCATGTTTATGTGGAAAGACAAAGTGGTTGCAAAATTCAAATTCTTAGAACAGATAATGGTACTGAATATATTAATCATTCTTTTCATTCTTACTTAAAGTCCTTTGGTATAAAACATGAACTTACTGTTCCTTATACACCAGAACAGAATGGTGTGGCAGAACGTAAGCATAGGACTATAGTTGAAATGGCTAGATGTCTTTTGCATGCTAAAAATATGGATTATAAATTTTGGGCTGAAGCTATGGCTTGTGCAACTTATCTTCTTAATAGAACCCCTACCAAAGCTTTAAAAAATAAAACACCTGAAGAAGCTTGGTCAGGTAGAAAACCAAACTTAGCTCATTTAAGGATTTTTGGTTCAATTGCTTATGTTCATATTCCAAAATAGAAAAGAAAAAAATTGGACCCTAAATCCACACCTCATATCTTTGTTGGTTATGATGAAAATATTAAAGGTTATAGAGTTTACAATCCTCAATCTAACAAAGTTCATGTTGCTAGAGATGTATGTATTGCTGAAAATGGTGTTCATGACTGTTCTCAAGTTCAAGATTCTGATTTTGATAAAGGTCAAATTGTTCTTGTGGAGGACCAACCTCCTTCTCTAAACCCTACTCAAAATAAATTTGTTTCTGTTTCTCTAAATATTAAAAATGCAGACAATGACATTAATGAAACTGTTCTTTCAACTCCTCATGGTTCTAATGTTACTCCTGATTGTCCTAGTAGTGAATCTGTTAATTCAAAACAACATCCTAAATGGTTCAAAAATTTGGTTAATGATATTGATGATTACATTACTAGAATGGGAGGACTTAAACCTAGAAGAATCAACTACTGCAATTATGCTTTGATGTCTAAAGTTATGAATTCTCAAGATCCTCAAACTTTTAATGAAGCTAAAACTCAACCACATTGGCAAACTGCTATGCAAGAAGAATATGACACTTTGATTGCTAATAACACTTGGGATCTTGTTCCCTTACCTCAAGGTAAAAATTTAGTTTCATGTAAATGGTTGTATAAAACTAAGGTTAATTCTGACAATGAAATAACTAAATATAAAGCTAGATTAGTTGCTAGAGGATTTTCTCAAGTTGAAGGTTTAGATTATACTGAAACTTTTGCTCCAGTAGCTAAGATGCCTACTATTAAAGTAATTCTTGCTTTAGCTGCTAAAATGCATTGGCCTATTCACCAAATGGATGTTAAAAGTGCTTTTCTTAATGGAGATTTGCATGAAGAAATTTACATGGCACAACCTCCAGGCTTTATTCAAACAGGTAATAAAAATCTTGTGTGCAAACTTAAGAAATCAATTTATGGCTTAAAACAATCTCCTAGGGAATGGTATGCTAATATTAATGCTTTCTTTCTTTCTCAAGGTTATCAAAGAAGTGAAAATGATCCTAACCTTTACATTAAGCATTGTGATGGTGAAATTATCATTATTATCTTATATGTAGATGATCTTATTCTTACTTCTAGTTCCACACCCTTGATTTTAGACATTAAGTTTCAACTTAATCACACATTTCAAATGACTGATTTAGGAATTTTACATTATTTTTTAGGAATGCAATTTTGGCAAACAGAAAATGGTATTTATGTTTCTCAAACTAAATATGCTCAAGATTTATTACATAGATTTGACTTGATTAATGCTAATGCGGTTTCCATACCTTGTGATTTAGGCACTAAATTAGAAATTGATACTATGACTCCTTATGTTGATGCTACTTATTATAGACAGCTAGTAGGAAGTTTAATTTATTTAACTCTTACTAGACCTGATATTTCTTTTAGTGTTGGATTAGTCTCTAGATTTATGTCCAAACCTCAACAAACTCATTTGAAAACTGCAAAAAGAATCTTAAGGTACATAAAAGGTACTTCACAGTATGCTCTATATTTTGATAATACTATTGATTTTAGACTTAAAGGTTATACTGATTCAGATCTAGGAGGAGATCCCAATGATGGGAAATCCACTAGTGGTTATTGTTTTCTTCTTGGTTCAGGTGCAATTTCATGGAAAAGTAAAAAGCAACAATCTGTTTCTCTATGTTCTACTGAAGTAGAATATAAAGGCTGTACTACAACAGCAAAAGAAGCTCTTTGGCTTAGAAGATTACTTGTAGATTTGGGTCTACCTCAAGAGGAACCTACACCTTTGTTTTGTGATAACCAAAGTGCAATAGCTCTAGCAAAGAATCCAGTTTACCATGCAAGATCCAAGCACATTGCTCTTCATCATCACTTCATTAGAGAACACATTCACAACCAGCAAGTCTCTCTTCTTTTCTACCCAGGCCAACATCAAGTTGCTGACATCCTCACAAAGCCTCTTCCAAGAGAAAAGTTTGAAATTCATTGTAAAAATATGGGTTTGATACCCTTTGATTGTAAACCCCCAAGTAAAGATTAAAGGGGGGTGTTAGAATTAATCTTTCCTTGGTGTTTTATTATAAACCAAGGTATTTTATTTTCTTATGTAAGTAGGAGATTCCTATAGAATCCCTACAAGTTATTTTGTCCTCTTCTTCCATGTGTGAGGACATATTTCTTTTTTGTATTTTCTTTTTCTTAGATTCCTCCTTAAGAGGAAATAGCACAAGTGGCACACACATTATGAATGTGGTTCACATGCACATGGGAGTTACATTCTACTCCTTTCCTCTCATCTCTTCTTAAGAGATGCTTCTCTTCTCTTTTCTTAAGGCATTCTCTAGCAACACATAGTTTTCTCATTCTCTCTTGAAGCATTGTATGAGCATTTTGCTCTCACTCTATTTTTCTCTCTCTCTCTCTCTTAGGCCTTTTTGGCCCATTCATAATAATATCACGGGGGTTTTTTTACACTTTTCCCCCTTCAAAATATTGTCTCATTGTTGGTGAATGCTTCTAGTTTTGGTTATCTCATGGTATGATTTTCCTCACACTTTGCTCATTAGATTAAACTAGATCTCTTGCTCTTTCCTACAATTTCTTACAAAAATGAGCGCCATAGATATGGATAAACAGGAGGAACTCCAAACCCTATTGAACACACACAATGAATATGGCTCGGAGATAAAAGAAGATTTTAAGGCCTTCACGGATATAACAAAGCATGGTTTTCCAACATGGGTCGACAAAAATGGACAAATCATAGGCAAGGATACATGGATCAAAAGTTGCCAAGGATTACTCAATGTTGATCTTCAGGCCTACAAGGAAAATGACTTAGAGCTCAAGGAAAGGAAATTGAATGTTGTTATCAAATAAAAACCCTAATAAAAAGAGAAAAGGATTGAATGTACCTAGGTTGTAATCTTGGTTCACATTGAATCATTCCAACTTTTCATGAATCAAAGAAACATCTTGCGAACCACTTTTTCCTTGTCACGAATGGGGCTTTCAGGTTGGCACAAGAATGCCAGAGAAATCTTGAGATTGAAAGAACCTAGGTTGTAATCTTGTTTCTCATTCAATCATTCTAAGTTCTCATGATTGGAAGAAACACTAATGTGAATGTGGTTTTCAACATGGCGGGAGAGTTTGATTTTCTTTGCACGAATATGATGCTTTGGTTTTTTTTTTATGTTTTATACCCACCCAAACAATATTGATCAGCCCATGATGTTTTGTTTGTATTGAATTTTGATATACCTACCCAAACATTGATCGACCATATGATAATTATTAATTATTTAATTAATTAAATAATATAGTTCGTTCAATATTTAATTAATTATGATAATCTTTAATTATTCATTTATAAGTTCCAAGTATGATGACAATTCTCATACCAAAATATTCTATCATTGTTATTTATATTTCACATTATTAAGATGGTCAAGTACATATTCAACAAGCAAAGATAGAAGTGAACCAATCTTCATTTTTAGGGAAAAACATTTTTTTCTTTAATGGAAAAAGCTTCATTTTTAGTAGACTAGACCATTATGTTTCAACAATCCATATTGTAAATTGAATCTAATCGCTTCTAGAAATAACTACTTTGAAACAATAAATTTCTGGCATGAGACAAGTGTAGATGGTTTCCTCACAAAATAAGTCTATTGATGAACACACATTATTGGTGAAATAGAACTTCTAGGTATATAAGTCTATGATATTATCAAATGCTATTATAAAGGAGTAATAATTATTTATTTAGTCATTTTTGTTTGAATGACTAATTATTTAGTCATTTATTTGGTCATTTATTTAGTCATTTTTATTTGAGTGACTAATTATTAGTGACTAATTGTTTAGTCATTTTTAATTGTTTGACCTTGTGAGTTTACCTGATGAGAAAATTAGTCATTTATAATTGTGAATTGCAAATAATTAGTAGAATATGATCAGTTTTGGTCATGTGACTAAAAATTTTAGTCACGTAGTCATTTATTTACCAAATTCTACTAGTGCACTTTCCCTCCCCCTCTCTCTCTCACCCCCTCCCACTCCCTCCCTCTGTCTAGGATCAAGGCTACTTGGGTTACTTGGAAGCTAGGATTAAGAATTTGTTGTACAATAGTGTGGAAGGTGTTGGTGAGGTTTATGGGGTTAAAGGGTTGGAGTTTTGGTAGAATGGGAGTACCCTCCTACACATAGTTATCCAAGATGGCAAGATGATTTTGGGCTATGATTGCTAACCATTTGGGCATGGCCAAGATGAATCATAAATGCTTCCATAAAACCCTTGGTGGGTGCTTTAGTTAGATCTACCCACATATTCTTGACTTGGGGTGGTTGGGGATCATACATTCCATGACATTGTTACGATCACTAGGATTAGATGAACTAGTGGCGAGATTAGAATCCATATTCTTTCTTTTCTTTGATTGTGTCTTAGCAGGCATCAAATGAAATGCCTAAGATGGGAAAAATAAAGATGCAACAAAGGAATGAGTTTAATATGATTCTAGGATGGGACTAAAGGGTTAGGGATGTGATGGATAAATGCAAGACCTAGGCTGAACCTAAAAGGTGTCTGGATGATGGTTGGTTTTGGAATGATGATGATGCCCGAAAAGACCTAAAGATTACTAAGTGTCAAAATGAGTTGCTTTTCCTGATCTTGGATCAAGATGGTGGGATTTTCAACCTTAGATAGACTTGTGATCTTTGGAAGATAGGATTCTTGTCAATGCAAGTCAATCTTTGTATCAAGAAGATGAGGCCTACAAAGATAAGTACTAGCTCCCCTAGACAATGTTGAGTCAAGAGGGGTGGGGCTATAAGATGATTTTTAATAGGGATTAATAAAATCAAGAGGGTTGTGACACTAAGTGGATGCTTGGATGATTTGGATTCTTGGATAAGGATGATTTTGGGTTGATCTTAGGTGAGGCTATCTAGGGAGATGACATAAATGTATGTAGGGGATGATCTAAGATGATAGGATGCTAAGACAATTTTGTAAGAATGAAAAGGATATGACGTGTGATATGCCAACTAGTCCTCTCTTTTAAGGGTAATAAAGTAGCGGTTGATCTGAAAATGTGCTCCAAGCTACATGACCTTGGCATTGTAAGTTATGTTATCAAGTTTCTCTTGATACTTGGTCTCTTCCTTGATTACAGTTAGGGTAGGTTGATGATCCTTGATTTTACATTCTGCTACTTTCTTCTCTTGATACACATGAGATGTTGGTAACTTTTCTTTCTTGTGCTTTGTTGAATCGGTCATAAGTCCATGTTTTCCAATCTGTGGGAGTGGTGATGAGCACAAAGTTTCAAATCTCACCAAGCTAGGTAGTGACTATGATAAGTGTACCATGAATTGGTTTTGGGAAATCTCTATATTTTTTTGGATATTATGAGTAGGTAATCCCATAAGAGACAAGGCAATCTTATGGGAAAAATACGTAACAAATTTGATCTCTTAGAAAAAGGACTTGTGACTCTATTTGTGTATGTTTGAACAAATGTTTTTACATGGTCTATAACTTTGAAGACACACACAAGAACTTTCTACCTTAAAGGATTGGCTCAACTTGAAAACCTTTTCTCACAAACTTAGGCACACACCCAAGAGATAATTAGAATACAACCACTGGTGACCACACAATGAATCAACAATGTGGCATTATCTGACTCCAAATGCTCAAGCATGGCACGATATGGTGAGTTTCTTGGGGAGGTTACTATCATCCTTGCACAAAGATTGTTAATCGCTTGGGAGTAGATTAGGTATGTCTCTAAATTAATGGCATCTAGTAAGATCCGTGGTGTCCTCCCAATTAGTTTGTACATGCGTGACTCACTTAAGAGACTAATTGACCATGCTAAAATTATAGGGATGTTAACCTACCTTGTACTACCATCAACAAGAATCACCCAAGCATGAGAGGATAATGTGAGAGTTTACTGAACACCTTGTTTATATACTGATCGGGGATTACTAGTTTGAGGTCTGTTAAGGTTTTAGGATCATTACAAATGTAATACAACTATCTCATTGTATGTGTTTTTCCAAATGCAACAATCTCTTGCATTTATATTGACAATAAGCCAAGAAGAGACATGTCCCTTTGCGGGACATGTCTATTCATTATTATGTATTTAATATAATGACAATTATGATTATATATATATAATATCTCTTGACTATTATATTAATTTCTCTAATATTTACATAATAATAATATTTGTATATATATATATATATATATAAGCATATATACATCTCATATATACTAAATATATATACATATCTTTACTAGTATTGATTCATAGTGTTTATTCGATTGAAGCTACAAAACATCAACACTCCCTCTTAGCTAGGGATGATAAATCAATCCAATGTCAACACTTAAGACACTTGACAACATCAATCATATGAAGTAAGGAATAGATGCATCATCCTCAAGATGTAATCAATAGAAACATAGTCTCAATATGTGGCTTACCTCAATAGATGATTCTATCCACAAGTTCTCATGTGAATTGCCTCTTTCAATGATTCTCTCCACAATATCTCATGTGAATTGCTTCAATTGGTGATTCTATCCACAAGCTCTCAGGTGGATTGCCTTCATCGGTGATTCTATCCATAAGCTCTCATGTGGATTGCCTCCATCGGGGATTCTATCCACAATCTCTCATGTGGATTGCCTCCATTGAAAATTCTATCCACAAACTCATGAGCTTTAGTGTGGAATGCCTCTATCAGTGATCCTATCCACAAGTTCCTAGATTGATTGCCTCAAGTGATGATTCTATCCATAATTTCTCAAGTGGATTGCCTCCATCGACAATTCTATCCATTTGATATCTTGAGTATTGGCCTATCAGAATGTCAACACGTGACATTCACCAAATACTCAATAAGGTACTAGCTTGTAGAATATCAACACATGATATCCACCAAATACCAATCATATATGTATACAAACAACTCATAAACCATCAATTTAATGACATGTAACACTTAGTTGTTGATTTAATCCACCATGATCTATTTCAACATTATAAATAATGTATATGATGATTTAAGTTATTGTAAGATCGTTACCTTCCAATAATTTTTGCAAATACAAGTGATAGTCATTTGTAGGTTGTCACTTCCTGATGATTTACATAGGGGCTAGGCCCATTAAAAATATTCATGATTCATTAGTATAATAATCAAATATGAAGTTTACCTTATAAGTTTTTCACCTTCAATAATGAACTCCCTCTCAATCAATATGATAAAGATTATCACAAGTTGATTGAACCATCTGCTCCCTCTGAAGCTCAAGTTTATCAACTTATTGACCTCTTTTGAAATATCAGACTCCCTTTTCAACTAGTCTCAATCATCAATTTTACTAACCAATAGTATAGCATGAATTAAAAACTCAAAAATTATGTGCATTAATAAAACATGAAATACTTATCTTTTATAAATTTCAAGTATTTCATTCTGTAAGGTGAGCCCATATAGAAAATATCATGCAAATTCACAAAATGATATCCCCATTCTTGAACATTACCATAACTCTACACATGATCTTTTTTTAATATCCAAAGGTTCTATATACTATGATAACCTTCAATATGATTGGATCTCCCTTCAAGTGGTTAGGCTTTTAAAGAAGGAACCTCGCTCTGTTACATATTTTTGCATAGACTTGTACATAGTTGGTCATAACTTTTGAGCCTGATCTTTTTTTCTCCAATCGATCTAGTGAGGTTTTTCTAAATTTGTTTATCACCAACATATCCAAAATTTAACAAAATCCAACAGTTCATTTGGGAGATATGGTCTTCGTACTAAGACTGTAATTTTTGAGACAACCACACATTCACCATCAACAAACTACTCTCTTACATTTGCAACTTGGCTTTGATACCATGTTAAGGTTTTAGGATCATTTCAAATGTAATACAACTATCTCATTGCATGTATTTTTCCAAATGCAATAATCTCTTGCATTTATATTGAGAATGAGCCAAGAAGAGACATGTCCCTTCACGAGACATGTCTATTCATTATTATGTAACTAATATAATGATAATTATAATTATATATATACATATATATATAATATCTCTTGAGTATTATATTAATTTCTTTAATATTTACATTATATATATATATATATATATATATATATATATATATATATATATATATATATATATATATATATATATATATATATATATATATATATATATATATATATATATATATATATATATATATATATATATATATATATATATATATATATATATATATATATATATATATATATATATATAAGTAGATATATACATCTCATATATACTAAATATATATATACATATCTTTACTAGTATATAATCATTGTGTTTATTCGAATGAAGCTACAAAACATCAGCAAGGTCATTCTTTAAAGAGGGAGCACTTCTATCTAGAAATGCCTCACTAGGAGTAAAAACAATTGAGCTTTATCTTTCTCTTCACCAAAGTTCTGTACTAGTGAGGGGGGAGGATACAGATACAAGCTAATTATTTTCACTTTGCTTACTTTAACAAGTATCTTTGCAAATGTGTTACTCTTTTAAGAACTCAAGATTTGGTTTTGTTTTATTTTTAAGCACCAACGTGAAGTGTTTGATTGCATTTGTTTGTTATCCCTTTAGGCATTCAAGATTTGATTTTATTTATTTTAAGGACCAAAGTGAAGTGTTTGATTCTTCATTTTAGCCTTTTGTTTATTTTAAGCCCAAATTGAAAGTGTGATGTGTTGTTTGTGCAGTCAAGGTTTTTTTTATCACACCAAATGAAAGTGTGTAAATTCTATTTTTTAAAAGATTAGTTCTTGATCCCGCAACCTATTCCTACAATCCCTCCAACCAAAAAACAATGATCTCACAGTCGGTACTAGTGATCCCGTAGGTCAGTTAATCCAAAAAAAAATATAGAATATTACTAGGGAAATCAATAAATGCAATACCTGTGGTCGTGAACCCATAGGGTCAATACACGATCATGCAAGGTATGTCAGTGTTATCTCTATTGAGCATTAATGATTGTCATTAGCATCAAAAGGAAGTCAATAATATCAGTTGGTTACTTATAAGAACCCGGTTGGTAACTGTAAGCAAAACAGGCTAGTTGGTTAAGTGTATACACCAAGCATCAAACAGTTTCCCGACTAGCACTAGACACCGATACTGATCGATAGTAAACACAAAGCATCGGTATGAATACTGAGTAGATTATATAGTGTTTACCAAGGATCACATAAAATGGCATAGGAATCATAAATAGCACATTTATCTATGCAAATGGTTACAACATATCAGAAAATGTTTTACCAAGATCGAGGAGTATTTATTGTTGAGATATTCATTAAATGCAATGAAGATATTATGTAATTGATTTGATCTACGTTATTTTTGTATGCCGTAGATCTTAGGGTTTTGTCTAAGATATGGAAACCTAATTTTGTAAATGATATAAAGAAGTATGCTATATATTTGTATTTTACATCATTTTTTATGTGAATTGATGTATGAACAAAGAAGCACTTGAAGCCCTAGTCGAAACTTCAAGATTATTAGTTGACAGAATAGAGCATAACCGAGCAAAATAGAGAATAGAGTTTATCAAATTAAGCAGAATCAAATAAGGCTAACCGAGTAGGTAAGAGTAGAGAACTTCACAATTCAAGGTGATATTTACACACTACTTCATAGATCTATATCAAACAAGTTAAGTTGTCCATAGCAGAGAGTTACCTATTGCTTTCTAATCATTGGAATAGAGTTTTGGTAAAATCTCCTAACAGAGTAGACTTGACCATCTTTTTGTAAATCTCTTAACCGAGTACACACTCAAGTAGTATTGTTTAAATCATGTCACTAGGTAGATCTAGCTGATCTAATATGTTACTCCTAACAAGGTAAGATCACCAGAAGTGATCAAAACTTGTAGCCCTAATAGACAAACCTTTTCTTTCTGAATTAGTAAAGAATTTGTGGGTGTCATCCCTACCACAATTTTTACCTTCTAACAAGGGTTTCTACGTTACCAAAATACTTGTGTTATGGGACTGTTACATTGTTGATTTCATGTTATTTACTTTTGCAAAGTTGAATGAATGAATGATACATGTATGAGATGCAAGGTATTTTGTAAGGTTATTACTGTTTACTATTTTAAGGTTTGAAAGGTTTAAGTATAAAAGTGTTGAGGGTACTGATTCACCCCTTCCCTCTCAGTACCGTATCTCTCCTAATTCCCAACAATTGGTATCAAAGCTTAGATCTCTTATTGGATGGTTTAACCACTGAAGAGTAAAGATCTAATCATGGAGAGGTATAAGTTGGATAAGACAATTGAGAATCAGAAGATACAGATGCAGATGTTTGTTGAACAATATAAGCTAGCTAAGGAGTTAAAGAAGTTACTGGTTGACAAGAAAAACATAGCTATTCTACAAAATGAGACAACTTATCATGAAGAAGAGATTGAAGATGTATTTGAAAATCTTGGATCTAGTTTAGGAAGCATTTCTGATGGATCTAAAAGTATAATCTCTGATTTATCTGAAAATAATCTACACCTAACTGAACAAGTGAAAGTACTGTAGATTGGTCAAGAAACTCAGATGGCGAGAATGATAGAAATCATGAATAACTCAAGGCAAGCCAAACAAGAAAGGAATCTAGCTGTTGAAGATAGAAGATAGATAGCTAAACAACTGCAAGCGAAGGAAGCTGAGATATAGAGACTCACAAATCACCATTTCAATTTGTCTAATAAGATAATGACTGTGAATCAAGAAGTGAACCGAGTAAATGGAGAACTATCAAGAAGACTTGAAGATGTTTCAATACTTAGAGAAGAAAATGAGAAACTAAGAAATGAAATAAAGATTCTGAAACAACACAATGAAATGATTAAGATGGCTGAGGATAGTTCCAAAAAGATTGGTGACTTTCTAAAAAATCAAAGGAAATTTGGAAGCAAATCTGGTTTAGGTTATACCAGAGAAGGAGAATCATCACAACAAGCTAAACAAGCCTACAAAAACCAAAATCAAAGGCCAAAGACATTATCTTGTTATCATTGTGGCAAACCAGGACACACTTCTAATGTCTGCAGAAGAAAAGCACAAGGTAAACCTCCTGCTATTCCTAAATTCAATGGTTATTGTTATTATTGTCAAAAATATGGTCATCAAGCTTATGAATGTAGAGCTAAATTGAATAAGAATTCCAATAATCCTACAATGGAGAAACTCTACTACACATGCAACAAAATTGGACACACTACACAAGAATGCAAGGCCAAAATGAAACAAGTGTGGACTCCAATGTAGAAAACACAATGCAAACCATATCAACCGAAGAGGCAAGGTGATTCATATGTTTGGGATTACAATACATGGGCTAATTATGTTACATGTGGAAGGTATGGACATATTGCAGTGAACAGTTATAGGAAAAGATGGTCTGGACAATCAAGAAACTGGTCAGACACCAAAATGGCATGTTTGCATTGTCATAAGGTCCGTCATATAAGCAAAGACTGTAGAGATCGAGCACCAGAAGGACATGTATTTGAGAGTGGAAACACTATTGCAAATATCATGAGAATCAATAACATTATGTGGAGAAAGGCATCTAATGAGAATTCTAAGTCAAGTAATGATGTTGGTGAAACCTTGTCCATTGGATTGGGTGACATCGGTATATCTACTTAAGATGATATAGGTATGTATGGGACTGATATTTCAAAAGATCACATTTTACATATAGTTCATTATACATGTTGTGCACATATCAAATCTGCATAAATGAAGGTGCATTATGGTTTATATGTTATGAGCTAACAATGTCATATAGTCAATAAAAGTTAGACTGAGCAAAGGTTACCAGTCCGTAATCACTATAAAAGGTTAACCGAACAACAATATCAACCAAGAAAGAAATCTTGTGTTAACCAAGTGGATGGAAATTTGTATTCATCACCGAGCTAACAATTGTCATGAACTTAAAAGTAGGTCAAGCATTTATTGCATAAAGTTTGAGCGGGAACATCAAAAAATTCTATAAATACATGGGAAAATGAGTTCATTTTTCACATTGTGATTTCGAAGAGATAAAGATTTTAGAGCATGTTCGAGAAAAGATTTTCCAAGTTGATTCAATTCCATTGTAGATCGAACCAAGCAAATTCTTTGACATTTCTGAGTAAGTTGAAGCCCTACTGAGTACATTCTTCACAATTTACCAAAAACTAGTTTGTTGAAAATGGAATCAACTACGAGTTCAACTAAATTTGTAGAGAAAGAAGTGAATCTCATAGTGTCAACAAGTTGCAAAGAAACTCATTATAAGTTACACCCCAAAGTTGCTTCAAAGATGAATTCAACAGGCACTTTTTCAAGTATCCCACCTAGGGTTTTGTTAACTAAAGACGTGCGGTCATATATTCACTACAAAATCAGAGAAATTGGAGACTTCAACATGTATGTTGTGTACTAGGTGTTATGTGATGAACACATAAAGCTGAAACTGGAACACAAATTGGTAGAAACTCTTGGTCTTACCAATGCCCTAAATTTCTTGAAGAATTTCAAAAATGAATGGATTAGGGTTGTGTTGAGCTGCATCCATGAGGGCATATTCTGGCTAGATAGACTGATCAAGGTCACGAAAAGAATGATTAGTAAGGTCACTGGTTACCCTATGACATATAAAGCCAAAGCATTCAAAAGTTCACCAAAAATTGAGATAGAGAAGAATACTGGCATGACATGGGATGAAAGAACACTAAATATTGCATCAATTACAGATCCTGAGGTTAAGTTTGTATCACATGTCATTGGGTATAAAATATTTCAGTCAAGCCAAGCAAATGGTGTACCCTGTAGTGCAGTTGACATGGTGTACAAAATGATTAAGAAGGGACACCAAATATACCTTGCCGAGCTCTTACTGAGACACAACATGGCCTATCGACACACTAATCACATCACAAATATTTGAAATTATGAAAGGCCTGGGAAACAATGCAGATAATATAATAGATAGTTATTTTGAAGAATTTAAGATTAAGATAAATTTAAGAAGTAGAATTCCGAGTTCATTGGTTGAGAAATTTGAGCATGACATTTGTTTCTTAGTGAACACCGACCAAATAATGATAAAATTTGTTGAACCAAGAATTAAGTGGCTAGCACCAATGGGTTACGAGATGGATCATGATTTCAGATTGAAATCAATACAGACACTTCTACTATTACCAAAGGACAACAAGGCCACAAGGTTTGGAACCTATGAAGAAGCTAAGTCTAGAATTATAACATGTTTGGTCATTGGTAAAATAAAAAGGAAGGCAAAGAAAATGGAAAAGTTCTTATCTAAGAAATTTGAGAAGGAATATGACACATCTGAGGAGTCACCGGTTGAACCTCCAACCAAAGGTTAGTTAATGTTGGCTGACAAACCTTATGATAGTGGGGAGACCGAATCTAAAGAAGAACAAGAAGCTACATCGGTTCCTCCTATCCCTACTCCAAAGAAGAAACATTTGCTAGTGAAAATATGTGCACACACAAGGTCATCAACTACAGCTTCACCACCAAAGAAGAAGGTAGTAGTAAAGGTGACAAAATGAAAGGTTGCTACACTGACAAAGACATATGTAAAGACAGGACCCAAGAAGGTAGCAAAACCACTGAAGAAAAGAAGGAAGTTGATAAGATGTAAAGAAGATCTAGAGGATGAAGAGGATGAAAAGAATCAAGGACAATTCAAGGTAGTAAGAAACAAAGTAAGATCAATTGATGAGGTTGCTAAGGATATAATAGAGAATAGAGATCTCTCGGACCTGGAACTTAAAAGATTTGATAATTTTTCAAATGAAGATCAAAACAAGATTGAGGAAGTTGTCATTCAGATGATGATATACTTTAGGAAAGTTCCTATAGAGTTTACTACACAACTCCCAGTGTCACTAGAAGAAAGGATAAACTAGAAATGGTCATATGCACTGGATACAGAGAGAAAGATGAGAGACCAACTCTTAGTATCGGTAGCACTGAATCTATCACTGGATGAGATAAAAGAACTTATGGAAACATTAGTGCATAGATTTAAAATAAAAAACCAAGCTAGACCTTGCAGATCTTGATGAGTCTAGTCAACTTATCTAGACATCTATTCTTATTGTGAAAGAACAAAAGGAGAAAATTCCATTTCAAAATTTGTCTAAGAAGAGACACAAGTCCAAAGGTAAGGGGATTTTTATTGAAGAAGATGTTGTACAAGAGACACAGGAAGTAGATATATCATTTATTGAGGTAATTGATACTACAGTTGTACAAGAAATACATGATAGTTCACAGGATGCACCGGATCTTGCAAAGATCTATATCAAAGAAAAAGATGACAATGATGTACTCATTGAGGACATCACAAATGGTGATCCTGATGATAGAGACAATGATGAGGATATGAACATTGAGCCTGCACATGCACAGGATGAAGCACCACTTATTGAGTGTGCATTCACATCATTACTGGGTGAGCTTCCATTTCTTTTTGAAGCTGTTAAAATTTTATCTAAGGAACAACCTAAAGGCTCTATCCCTGAGAAACTAGAAGACACCACAGGGGAACCAAGCAATGAACCTCCTGGAGAGACAAAAAAGCCTAAAGAAAAAGAGGCCAATAAATTAGAAATTGAAGAAAAAGAAGAGGCTAAAGCAATAGAGGCAACCCCACCAGACACAACTTTAGAGGATCTGACTCAGTAAACTAACACACAGGTTATCGAGGAGCAGAAAAAGGATGATAATGTGTCTATCGGGTAGAATACAGGGCAAATGAAAAGGCTATTGTTGTAATTGCTAAAGAGCTTGAGAAGAAAAAGAAGAAGAAGAAGAATAAAGGAAAAGGGCCGGTCACCCTAGATGAAGTAATTGTAATACTTGAGTGTGACCCGAGGACCCTAAGCCCCAAGGAATTGAGAAAATATGGGGAATTATGCACCAGGAAAGTAGCACAAGAAAAGCTGAGGCAAGAATATAAAAGCAAGGAAATAATGGAAAATGTAAGAGATATCTTACAATAAGTCATCCTTGAGATATATGTAGATGAGGACACACCAATAATGGACCAACTTGATACTCTTACGGAATGAATCAACGCCCTAGATGTTGATGCCGAAAAAAGAATTGAAGAGAGGGCTGAGTCAAAGATACAAGATAAACTAGCTCAAATAATAAGCCAAGAAGTGGCAATCAACAATTGAGCTTTATCTTTCTCTTCACCCAAGTTTTGCAATGGTGAGGGTAGAGGATATAGATACAAGCTAATTATTTTCACTTCGCTTACTTTAACAATTATCTTTGCAATTATGTTACTCTTTTAAGCACTCAATATTTGGTTTTGTTTTATTTTTAAGCACCAATGTGAAGTGTTTGATTGCATTTGTTTTTTATCCCTTTAGACATTCAAGATTTGATTTTATTTATTTTAAGGACCAAAGTGAATTGTTTGATTCTTCATTTTAGCCTTTTGTTCATTTTAAGCCCAAATTGAAAGTGTGATGTGTTATTTGTGCAGTCAAGGTTTTTTTTATTGCACCAAATGAAAGTGTGTAAATTATATTTTTTAAAAGATTAGTTCCCGATCCCGCAACCTATTCCTATAATCTTGCCAACAAAAAAATAGCGATCCCGCAGTCGGTACTAGCGATCTCGTAGGTTTGTTAATCCAAAAAAAACATAGAACATTACTAGGGAAATCAATAAATGCAATACCTGTGGTTGTGATCCCACAGGGTCAATGCATGATCACGCAAGGTATGTCACTGTTATCTCTATTGAGCATTAATGATTGTCATTAGTATCAAAAGGAAGTCAATAATATCAGTTAGTTACTTATAAGAACCTAGTCAGTAACTATAAGAAAAACATGTCAGTTCATTAAGTGTATACACTGAACATCAGATAGTTTATCGAGTAGCATCAGACATCGATATCAAGCAACAGTAAACACCGAGCATCAGTATGAATATCGAGTAGTTTATACAGTGTTTACCAAGGATCACATAAAATGGCATAGGAATCATAAATGGCACATTTATCTATGCAAATGGTTACAACAGATCAAAAAATGTTTTTCCACGATCGAGGAGTATTTATTGTTGAGATATTCATTAAATGCAATGAAGATCTTATGTAATTGATTTGATCTAGGTTATTTTTATACACTGTAGATCTTAGGGTTTTGTCTAAGATATGGAAACCTAATTTTGTAAACGGCATAAAGAAGTATGCTATATATTTTTATTTTACATCATTTTTTATGTGAACTGATGTATGAATGAAGAAGAACTTGAAGCCCTAGCCAAAAGTTCAATATTATCAGTTGACAGAACAAAGTAGAACAGAGTTTATCAGATTAAGAAGAATCATATCAGGCTAACCAAGAAGTTCAGAGTAGAGAACTTCACAATTCAAGGTGATATTTATATAGTACTTCATAGATATGTATTAAACAAATTAAGTTGTCAATAACAGATAGTTACCTATTGCTTTCTAATAATTGTAATAGAGTTTTTGGAAAATCTCCTAACAAAGTAGACTTGACAGTCTTTTTGTAAATCTCTTAACTGAGTACACACTCAAGTAGTGTTGTTTAAATCATATGACTAGGTAGATCTAGCTAATCTAATATGTTACTCCTAATAGGGTAAGATCACCAGAAGTGATCAAAACTTTTAGCCCTAATAGGAAAACCTTTTCTATCTACAGTAGTAGAGAATTTGTGGGTGTCATCCTACTACAGTTTTTACCTTCTAACAAGGGTTTTTGCGTTACCAAAATACTTGTGTTATGGGACTGTTACATTGTTGATTTCATGTTATTTACTTTTGCAAAGTTGAATGAATGAATGATACATGCATGAGATGCAAGGTATTTTGTAAGGTTATTATTGTTTACTGTTTTAAGGTTTGAAAGGTTTAAGTATAAAATTTTTGAGGGTACTGATTCACCCCTCCCCTCTCAGTACCATATCTCTCCTAATTCCCAACACTCAGTCGATACGAGGGGGAAAATTTTGAGGTCTTGACATAATTAAATGCCTTATGGCTTACAAATTTTACTCACGATCTCACATGGTCAAAGTGCATTCTTGTATTGTGGATTCATGATCCCGCCAATTGTCATAAAATAAATGATGACAAAACATAGAATAAATATATAGAGAATAAAGAGTTTTAGGAGAATGCGATTTTGTAGGTTGAGGAAGCAATCCCACTGACTGTGCCCACGATCCTACTAGTTGATATCTTTATTTCTCTGTAAAATCCGAGAGTGGGAATGATGGCACAAATACTTCTTCTTCCTCCAAACTTGTAAAAACCCCAAAAACCTTGCAAAAGCACTCAAATAATAAAAAATGTTAATATTGGTTAGTTTTTTGCAAAGAAATGGATGAAATAAGAAAAAGAATGACCCTAGAAGTGGGTCCCACTGGGTGTGCAAAAATGTAAGAATTAAAACCTAGTTGTTAGGAATATAAAGAAAGCCAAACATTCAACAAATAAAGCATATTACTACACTTAATATTAGATGTAAAGAATAGAAGCAAAACAAAACAAAAGAGTGCAAACCTCACTCTTTGAGTGGCTCCAAGTGTAGTTGGATTTGTCCAAGAATGGATGTGTGCTCATAAAATTTTCTTAAGTTTCAATAGGTGAGTTCGGAATTTGGCATTATGAGGGTATGAATGTGGTTTTTGTTCTTCAAAATAGAATAGTAAGTTTTCTCAAATGGTGGATGAAAATGAAGGAGAAGAGGGCTCAATTTATAGGCAAGGAAAGGGAGAAATGGATGGTCAAGATACAAACTTGAGGAAGGGTGGAGATGCATTTGAGAGAGAGCTCATAGACTGTGCTTTCTAAAATGCCTCTCAATGTGACAAGTATCA
This sequence comes from Chamaecyparis obtusa, assembly GCA_027943335.1. NCBI lineage: Eukaryota > Viridiplantae > Streptophyta > Pinopsida > Cupressales > Cupressaceae > Chamaecyparis > Chamaecyparis obtusa. The sequence continues at coordinate 352,215 of BSBK01008349.1, forward strand.
CAAGGAGATAGGTGAGAAGTATGGGGGAATGTGACCATTGTTGGAAAAATAGTCAATGCTCCCCTTGAGATTCATGACATGGATTAACTACCTCATGTGTCTTCTATAAGTCTAGCACTGGTTGTATCATACATTAATAGGTCAGTCTTTTGGTGCAACACCAACCACTACTTGTAACAAGTGGTATCAGAGCTTGGTCACAAGTTTGAATCTGCTTGGGTAACATCTAGGGGGAGATTGTTGGAAAAATAGTCAGCGCTCCCCTTGGGATTTGTCACATAGCTTAACCGCTCCTGGTATGTTCTATAAGTCTAGTGGTTGTATCAGACATTAACAGGTTAATCTTTTGGTGCAATGACAACCACTACTTGTAACAAGCCATTTTGGTAGATGTGAGAGGGGACAAATGTGTAAGAAGGAGATGGAGTGTTTAAGGGATTTGTAAGATAATTTAAGGCTGACATGAGGTGAGAGATTTGGGGGATGTGAGGATGTGACATGAGAGTTGACTTGGGTTGGGTTAGGATCTCTTAATTCATGGATTATGATTGTGTAAATTTTTAGGGAATTATTAGGCTTGGATTAGGAGGCAAGTGGGAGAATTAAGAGGATGTAATGGGAGGAGAGAGAATGAGTGGAGGATTGTGCTAACTAATCATGGGTCATTAGCTACTTAAGGATGATTAGCATGTGTGAATGGGTTGGATTGAGTAAGAACTCAAGGTTAGGTAGTTGGGATTGGTTAGGTTAGGGGTTAAAATTAGGAGCCATGTGCTCAAATTTGATTAAATGCTTTATTTAATTCTAATATAGGAGGACAAGGCAATTTGTGAGTTAATTTAAATAGATGAACACATTTATTTAAATTAATAGAGGAAGGGGATTTTAATTAATTATCAGACCATGGGTTGTCATTTAGATAATTAATTAGACTATAGTCAAATAATTAAATTAATTAAATAGGGGATGACATAAATTAAATTAAATATTTAATATTTAATTAATCAGTGCCCTAGGAGAGAGCTAAATAGGATTACTTAATTATGTAATCAGATTTAGGTTTCTACAATAAGAATCTATCTAAATACAATAAAGGACGTTGACCTACTTTTCATGCATCAAACATCATGATAGTGCAACATACATCAATGTATATACATCAAATACAAGACCATGAAGGTCAACATGGAACACAGTACCAAAATACCATCAAACAACTATGCATCTGCAAATCCTTGTCTCCTAAGTCATCTGATGTTAATCCATCTGGAAATCTTGAGATAAGAGTGTGGCTTAGGCACTTTTTCTACCCAACCATGAACTGGTTAGCTCCCTTGGGGCTCATCCATACATTAGAGGGTATGAACCTTGCTTGAGAAACCTATAAACTTGGAACTAGTGGATTAGATGGATCTGGTGTAGTTGTGAAACTAAATACTTTACACATATGTATAAGTAGAAATAATCACATATGTAGCATAGAGATGAAACATAAACAAACACATTTAAGAAAATATGTGCAATATAGCTTTGGCCAAAGAAAATAGGTACCAGACTTCTACTGGTAGATAGAAAGAAAAGAAACATCAATTTCTAGCCTTGTATATACACATTGAAAGTAAAAGAAAAAAAATTTATACTCTTTGGTTTAAAATGATATTTTAGCAAATCCGAACCAATTTACAAAATAAAAAGAATGGATTTTGAAATTATTACCAACAAATCTGGAAGAAACAACTTGAACTGAGTCTAATAAAGTTCATGATTTTTATATATATTATGCTCATTTTTACTTTTCCCAACAATATAAACAATTTTTTTTATATCTAAAAGAAAAGAGATTTTCTTATTTATAGAGCTTGCACGTCTCAGACAAATTGATAGCCAAATCAAAACTAACACTTGTTATTGTTAAAATAAAAATGTGGAAGATCGAAAGATGAAAATTATAATTCATGATTTAATACCAAAAGAGAACATTACTATAGTCTACATTGTCACCTGTATCCGCTGGACCGAACACTTGGAGAGTAGAATGATACTTATAGTTCAAGCTCAGCCAGCAAAATGAAATCGTATAAGATTTTATCAAATTTGGAAGACATATTTCATTTTCTAAGTCAAACAAAGACTTCTTGGCCTCCATGGAAAGCGCTTAATTTCTCAGCCAATCAAACAAATTTTTTAAAATATAACCTTAAATCAAATTGCAAAATTTGGTCCCCCTACGGTTAAGACTGGAGAAGACTATCAATTTGTTGAAAGATTTGAAAATTATCACAAAGAGGTTTCTAGAATTGTAAGTAGGGTAAGTGCACAAAGATGGGGGACCAAAAGGGGGTATAAGACGCCACTTTTTTTTTTAAATCAGCAAACTTTGAACTTCAACAAGAAATTGAAGATAGTTAGACTCAAAATTTTAAGATGCGACAACAAGAAGAGTTGTCATACTCTAAATCTAGTTCCTAAACTACTAATTTATTTTGAAAATGGTGCAGATTAAGGCCTTCAAAAAGGGGGAGCACAGAAAGTGGTCCTATTTTTTGTGAAAAAACATAACATACCGTTTAGTGTTCTCCCCCTAAAATGTTAACTTTTATTAAATTTTTTTTTAATTGCTCCTATGAGAAGTTAGCTAACACCACGTAGTTTATGCCAGATGTTTTTTGCTAATTTTTTGATGAATGTATAATTTTTTATGAATTTACGAAGTTCACACATCTTGAAAACGTGAAATTTCTATGTGCTCCCCCTAGAAATCATTTAAAACTAATCAAAAATCAAATTTTTTTTTAAAAAAAATGTGTAGAATGGAGTCTAGTTTCTAAAAATGTAACTTGTTACAAAATTTGATGAACGAGACAAAATCTAAGCCCAAAATACTACACATTTGTTTTTTAGAAAAAATGAACATACACATAAAAGAAATTAGAGATGAAAAACTTAACATAATCAAAATTCAAAATGAATTATATTCTTAGATAGCTAATAGAGAGATCTGCAATATCATGCCATTGGATTTTTATGTTATTGAACCATGAGTAAACCCGACGAAGAGCACAAAAAAAAAGATATCATTTTTTTGTATGTCTGCTGGAAAAAATGTCTCAAGGGGAGAGAGGGAGAGAGAGATAGAGGGAGAGAGTTAGATATGGGGAAAGAGAGAGGGGGTAAGAGAGAGAGAGAGAGGGGGGGAAGAGAGTGATAGTGTATGTGTATGTGCCTCTCTCTCTCTCTCACATCACACACACACACACACACACTCTCTCTCTCTCTACCATTTTCACAACCTCTGTGTGTGTATGTGTTTCTCTATCCCTATCCCTTTTTCACCTCTCTCTCTCTCTCTGTGTTATCTCTCTGTCTTTCTAGTTCTGCATAGGGTGCATGCCCTATAGCGCGTGCGCTATGTAAGAATATGGACTACACTTTTGTGGTTTTTCATTGGGCACACATGCTATAGTCTGTGCATACTTTGTAAGACTAAAAAATGGTCTTATATGTTAAAGATCTCATGGAAGAGGCCCACTCTTTCTGTATAATATTTGGTTTCTGCATTTTATCTGATAAATATTCTCTTTTCATGGTCTTGAAGTTGACAAAGAAGCATATTCTATCAATTTAAACTATCTTTTTGTTCAAAAATCAACATCGAATTGTGAAAGTCAATCATTCTTCATTGAAATTTATCGATTGAGGTAAGTTTGTTAATATTTTACATGTGAAATGTGAATAAAGAGTCTTTTGGTTTATAATTGGTATGATGTAGACTTGTTGAATATATAATTTTATATAATTGTAATAAATTTATTGTAATCAATTCATATGTAGAAATCATCATCATGCCGAGAAAACGAGCAAAGACTTTAACACCAGAAGAGAAGGAATGAGACAACTTCGTAAACAAAAAAAATTGGATACCATAGAAGAAGATTTTTCTTTGGATGAGGAACATGAAACATCAATACAAAGTAAGAGAGAATTGGAATTGGAAACAAAAAGACAACGAATGAGAAAATTGTGTGCAACAAGACAATTGAATTATGAAGATGCGGGAACATCACCTATGAGTTCCCAAGTTGAAGATACATCATCATCCAATGTTGGAGGCACACCATTGTCTACTTTTGAAGGTGTGGGCACACCCTTGTATCATGTTTAAGGCACACCATTGTCTACATCCTAAGGTGTACGCACCCCCTTGTATCATGTTGAAGGCACACCATTGTCTACATCCCAAAGTGGAGGTACACAATTGTATCATGTTGAAGGAACACCATTATCTACATCCCAAGGTGTAGGCACAACATCATGTCATGTTGAAGGCACTCAAGATGGTATGTAATTCACACATAATTTTTTTGGTGCTCCTAGAATTATTTATAGAAAGCCAAAATATTTGATTGATATTGATACTAACATTTTGCAAGAAATGCCTGACAAGATTCCTAGGAGCATTTCTCAAAGAAACGGTAATCATATTTGGAGATCATATTTTGAGAATTTAAACATGATAGGAAGATGTCAACTATTTGTTGAAATGATGAGAAATCTAAAATTTAGGTCCATCATGAAGATTCTTGGGCTAAGAATGATGTATGAGTCAAGTGAAAAATCTATTGTAAAGAATCTAATGACTACATATGAGAGTGTGGGTTCTACATCACACACAAAAGATAGTAATGTCACACGACATGTACTTACATCAACAATAGTAAGCACTCAAATGAAGAAATCTTGACTCATTAGAAAGACAAGAAAAACATTGAAAATAAGTAGAAAGTCTCCAGTGAGAGCCCTGGGAAGGCGTCAAAGAGTGGAAGATCCAACTAGCAATGAGTTATGGGCATTTTCTAGTAGAATACCATGAAAATATAAAGAAATTATTGAAGCTTTGAAATCCTTGATTGAAGATTTTTGGAAGAATAACACATGGGTATCTCCTAATCAAAGAGATGTTGTAAGGAAGATTGGTAGTTGAATTCATGTTCCACATCCAAAACATTTTTTGGATTCAACTCAAACACAATTCTTTGCAAAATTTATGCATATGTAATTGTCAGAGATATTTTGAAATGTGTAAACCTTTTTATGTGAAGATAAATCACACACACACAACTTGTTGTTGTAGGGTACATATTGAATTTTTTAACCATTTTGAAGTTTATAAGAATATATGTGTAGATTTGCACTCTAACAATATTTTACAAGATTGTAACATAAATGTCCCACCTAGATCTTCAAGCGAATTAATATCTACCATTTTATGTGAAAGAGTGGATGGTCAACAATTTTACAAGCTCTCATGCTTGAATGGTACATGCATAGATTGTAGAGGTTTGTGACATTTGTCAATTTGTCAACATATGGAGAGTACACATATAATCGGTAATTAAATAGTGGAATTTGGAAAATATAAGACCATGAAATACAATCTAAAAGATGGAAAAAATGCTAAAATATGTGATTTAGTAATTGAAAAAATTCCAATGTATTAGTTCATGGACATTTTTCTTCAAAAAATTATTAATGAGTATGCAAGGCATACACATAGAGCGCGATGGTTGGATATGCAACTCAAGTTGTGCAAGGACACATTCCCACTTGATACCATTGTTTCAATTGTGGACTTTGTAGAGAACTACACACTACAACCATAGAATGAGGTGCAAGCAAAGTATTATAGCTCTCAACAGGTTGCTATATTTGTTCATATAACATTTATGCATTCAGGTGATAGTACAGAGGAGAATAGGAAGATATTAAGGGAGTATCAATTTTATATCAGTGATGATTGCTCACATTCTACAGAGTTTGTACATGATTTATTTCAACTATTTTATGGTCATTTGGCTAACATGGGCATAAAATAACATTGACATATCATATGGTCAGATAATTGTACATCATAATTCAAGAATTCTTGGATGTTTTATTGGTTGTGCAGGATGCATAAGATTACTGGAATTCAATATATGTGGAATTTCACAAAGGTTGGTCATGGAAAGGGAGAGCATGATGGTGCAGATGCATGTATTAAAAGAGCCTTAGCACATGAAGAATTAAAGTATAAAGAGAAAGCAACATTGTCAGATGCGGTATGTATTTTCCAGTGGTGTAATGCTACAATGGGTCCAGGTAATGAAGGTGAGTCTACAGTTCATAGATTTTTTTGGTTGATGGATGAAACTAACATTGCACCATATGAGGATTGAATAGTATCACAATAGGTAATAATAATCATGCCATTGTTTCTCCTAGGAATAATACATCTATGCTAAGGATTACTTTTCCCATCATGAAATGCATTTAGATTGTCAACCTAGGGATGTAGACTTGAAATGGGATAGCATAGTTTGTGCACTAAGTTCCTCTAAGAGTCATAACACCTATACTGCAGGAAGATAAAATGCATGAAAGGAATCTATGCTATTGCTGTAGGAAAGTAAACACACTTGACTACTTAATGGAATTATGACATAAAGCTTGTGAAATGAATCTAAGCCTGTCTAAAAACCCAAAACATTCACTATGTCTATCTCTACAAGTGCTACAAGAACATTCACAATAGTAATGATGCAAGAGTAAAATAGTATCTCTACTTGAAAGTAGGGAAAATACAAGAATAAAATCTACTCTAACTTAATCTAATCCACCTCCCAAGTGGGCCCCCTTGGTTGGCTTTTGTTAACTACTAACATAGAAAATAATCCAAAATCACTCTTCCATTAAATTCTTCTTAACTGGATACATAAAAATTGAACAACTCATGAAGAATAGAAAAGAGAAACTTCTGCTATAATGAATACATCATTCTATATTTTCTCATTTTTAAACTAAATTGATCAAATCCCTTTATAAATAGGATTGATGATTATTGAAAACATAATAGAAAAGTTTGATTAAACCTAGCCAAATAAGGAGGCGGTAAAACAACCATGACATATTACAATTATGGTAGATAACAGAATAACAAATTTGAGGAAATATAACAAGACTTATTTCCTATATTCTCTAGAACAACAACTCCTTCTTAGTAGCGACATATCCTTCAGAACTGTGCTAGATTCTTCCACCATGGCTAGTCTTCTAACACTCCTTTAATGCAGTTGCACCACTCTTTGTACTACTCCTTGTTTACCTGAAAGGTTAGTAACATTTGGTGTGTGTGTGTGTGTGTGTGTGTGTACTCAAGTCAACATTTCAACTCCTACTCAAATGTTAAAATATAGCTTAAAATAACTATATGAAGTACTACATTATATTTATAATAGTCAACAAAACATGTCATTCTAGCTACCCATAGACTTTGTAGCTTTAGTTGTACTTAGCATAAGCTCACATAGGTATAATTCATAAATATTTTAGAAATGTCTATCATAACATAAAGAGTGTCAACAAAGTATGAAGATTATAACAAAATTAAGACAATAATTTGTCTCATCATCTGCCCCCTACTGAACATAATGCTTGTCCTCAAGCATTGCATTTCCTGGCTATAGACCTAAAGTCACTGACAGTTGTCTTCCCTTTCTTTCCACTCTTGAAAGTGTAGTAAAATCCTCTTGTTCTTTCCAGGTAATCTCCTTGGTGCTCCTCTTTCAAGTGATCCAACCTAGTAGTATTGATGTCATATAGGGGCCATAGGAGTGTAGACGGTTGGAAAGACAAAGGCATCCATAGTTCCCTTTTGACCTGTCGCCCCAACTCCATATATCTAGTTTCTTTGTTTGTTGATACCTCAAAGTTGATTGGGCTGTGTGGCTCAATTTTCTTGATGGCCTCTAGTAATCTACTCCACTGGCTCCTTACCCCTGCAAGACCTCTGAAAAATGAAAACTATGGGAGTCCCTAGTATTCTCTATAGACCTTGTCTCTTAATGCAAAGACTTTCTCCCTGATTTCTGGCTTTTGTTTTCCATAGGTCAAATTGAGCCAATCCCTCAAGAGGACATCAGGCTTATGTCATTCATCCCTTAATGGTAAGGGTTCAGATTTCTCTAGATCCCTGTAAATATCCAGCTGCTTGTCATAGTTTTCTTCATTATGCATTCATCACATTAGATCCCTTAAGTGAATATCCCCTATGTAGAGAAAAGGATTCCACTCTGTTTCTTGTGGGATGAAAAAGTTATGAAAATATAGCTCAGATAAAAAAAATTCTACCATGGGGAAGAGTTTTATATATTCCATAAAAATCTTGGATTGACTTGAACTCACAATCAATACTCTTCATGGTCATCATAAGTTGAAACAAAAGAAATTGTTCTTTTAAAAAAATAGCATATACCCTAGGTGGCGGTCTACAAGCTATGACCTGATTGGCTAGTTTTAGGGCTTTGTCCATTTGTTGTTTTTGTTTCTTTAGCTGCTCCTTAAGGGCTTCAATTTCCTCATCCTTATCAAATATTTCTTTTTGCATTTGATCTCTTTCTTGTCTCCACTAGGTTTTCTGAAAAACAAAATGATCATATAGATTATAGAGTACAGACTAAATTTTGGTGAGGGAAATTCTGGCATCAAAGCTTTCTTTTTATTTTCTTTGGAAACTTGCTAAAAGTACTTAGTGAACCATGTGGATATGTAGGGTATAATGGAGACATTGGAATGTATAGGGCTCTGCGAAGGAGTAGGTTGAACATTCACAGGAATGTTGTCTTGTACTACATCAGGGCTTGGCTCTGGCATTCTACTATCAGGTTCTTGCACATTTTGAGATTCTTCCATATTTTGGGGTTCTAGATGCTTGGGGGAGTCATCAGGAATGTACTTAACAAAGGGTTCTAGAGTAGGTTTTAGTGCTGGAACATTTGCATTTCCAAGGGAAGGCAGAGACACTTGTCCTCACATGCGAAGGCTTCTACACATAGTTTCCTCTTCAACCACTGTAGTTTTAGTTTAGCGAGATCTTTTTGGCTTTTGTGTTGTAGGAGTAGATGCTGTAGGAACATATGGTGCAAGACTCATCCTTTTTATCTTATTTATTTGAACTACAGGGTTTTGAATTTCACCTTCTAGGTTAGGGATTTCTTTATCAACTTTTTGTTTGCCTTTCTTTGTGGAAGAAGTAGGTATATTAATCTCTGGAGTGGGCTCAAATGATTTGTTTCCTTGGGACAACTCTAGTTCTTTTCATTTTTCAACTATTTCTTCACTAGGCCTATAGGACTCTACTTCATTCCCTAGAGGTTGAGGAACAGGGTTAACTTGGGGTTGCAAGGTTTTAAACTAAACAAATTATGCCCAGGACATGGGAGAAATATCCCTAAGGGATTTTTCAACCAAAAGCTTTATTAGGGCATGATGGCTTTTGGAATTTGCATTACCCTTTTGTGTTTGCTCAACACTAATTCTTAACATATTATAGAGAAAATTAGGAATATTGACCTAAATATTACGCCTTACACAACTAAGCAATTTGAAATGGTGGGCATGCAGGTTTGAGAATATTCCTTCACAAGTTAAATACCTAATAATGTGGGTAGCCAATTTTGGAAATAGTGGTGGAAGAGACTATCTCTTGCATCGATGCTTAGTGATTTCAAGCGGAGGATCACTCGATCGGGAGAATTGAGCTTGAGATGACCTAGCATCATGCTTGTTAGGATAGTACTCTCCAATGATTGATAATCCAGTGACCTCTGTAATTGTTTCCTCAGTAGCAACAACTATTAAACCCCACATAGTTTCCTGTCCTTCTTCAAAAGTGCCCATAAATTCTATTACAACCTCCTCATTAAATTCTATCAACTAGAGGAAATACCACATCCATCCGCATGCATTAAATCTCCAGAGTGCTTCAACATCCGCCAGTAAAATACCATGGTGAACTGGTTCATGTCTCTATAATTTTCTACCCATCTTAGTAATGCCCAATCTTTAATTTTCTACTCTCCAATTTACTACTAATCTTTGGTCTTCGTACGCTCTGCAAATACCTTCTTCTTGAAATGCATTTGCAATTCTTGAAAATACTAATTTTTTGTCTTACATTACCTTCATTATGCTTGACATGAACAATAATAATGACATTGATTACAGAGGACATCACAACTTTAAGTACGAGTTATATCACAATTTAATTATGGTCCTTTCAAGTCATATCAAGCTCAAAAAATTAGAATTTTGAAAGTACGACAAATCTATAGGATTAAAAGAATTAATAGAATGTCACCTAAGTACAACATTGATGTGACAAGGATGTGACTAGGGTGGCTTACAAATAACACTTGGAATTTATTACACTTCCCTTGCCCCTATGAAATATTAACAAGTGTCCTTGATAAACTTAGCACGAGAATGGGAAACTAGTATAACACCTATATTATACATGTAATGCAGTACTAGATATAATAATTCAAACCTATGTGCTAAAAGTGAGTAAGGAGTTAAAAAGTTGTACCTGGTGATTAGTTACCATACACATGAATGCAAGTTGATGAGAGTGTAAATTTTGGTGGCTACATGAGAGTGTTGATGTGGTATTTATTGAAATCATTGAAATAGAAATTGTGGGTAACATGGAGTTTGAGTGGGTGGTAGAAAGAGAAATGAGATGAGTTGGTGAGAAGAAGAGAGAAAAGTGAATGAAGAAGTATACCTCATATTAAATGAAGTTTTATTATGGGTGTTTTTGAAGGCATGTTATGGTGAGGTTGTAGGAGGAAGGCTTTCACCTTCTACTACAGGAACTATTTCCTGAGCTGTTGTTAAACTTTGCGTGTTGAACTACTGCAAGAATTCTTCCTTGGTTTGAGGCTTGTGATACAGGCACAAGCGGTGTCCATTGACAAGTAGTTTAAATTGTACTGGATCAAGTGTAGTGAGTTGGACTACTCCATTATCAAAGACATATTGAATTTTGTATGGTCCCAGCCATCTGGTCTGCAACTTTCCTGGAATCTCCTTGAATCTAGAATCATACAATAGAGCCCAATCACCTACTTGAAAGTTCTTATTCTTGATATGTGAATCATGCCATTTTATTTTTTTGGTTTTGGATTAGCTCTATTCTCTCCAATGCTGATTTTCACATTTCATCTAAGGAGTTGAGGTGGAGTAGGCATTCTATTTGTGCTACAGGAAGATTTATGTTCAACTCCAGAGATGTGCAGAATGTTTTATGTTCAAATTCTATGGGAAACATTATTGCCTTTCCATACACTAATTCAAATGGTGTGAACCCTATTGTGGTCTTCCAAGTTGGACGATAAGCCTAGACTACTTTAATTAATCAGCTGCTCTAATCCCTGCGATGTGATTGCACTGTCTTTGTTAATATTGCCTCTATCTCTCTATTGGTGATCTCTACTTGTCCATTCACCTGTGGATGGTAAGGATTAGACTTTTGATGCCTTATGCTATCCTCCTTCATTAGTTCAATGATCAGATTTGAAGTGAACTATGCTCCTTGGTCTATTACTAATTCTCTTGGAACTCCATAACAGGTAAAAATGTCCTTATACAAGAATTTGGCTACTTTTTTATCTCTAGCATTATGCATTGCTTTCACTTCCACCCACTTTGTCAAATAATTTGTGCATACTAGGATGTAAGATTTTCCATTTGATGGAGGATCAATTGGTCCTATAAATTCCATACCCCATTTATCAAAGGGTGTCATCACTACTTGTGGATTAAGTGGCATCTCATCTGATTTTGTTGGACGAACCATCCTTTGGCATTTATCATATTTGTATAACTGGTTGCATCTTTGTGTAATGTAGGCCAATAATATCCTATTGTTAAGATTTTCAGGGCTATTCTCTTTGCTGCAAAGTGACCTCCACATGACTCATCATAACAAGCATGGAGTATGTCATATATTTCATCTTCTCTCACACACCTCCTCATGATCTGATTTGGACTAGTGTAAAATAGATTGTTATCTATACATGAAAATTGAAATATTTTCTCTGCAAGCTCTTTCCTATCCTTCTGAGAAAAATGTGGGGCATCTTATTTGCTGCAAGATAATTGGCTATGTTAGCATACCATGGGTTTTTTATTGCTATGTGGAATAGGTGTTCATCAGGAAATGTATCTTCAATCCGAGTGGTGTCTTCATCAACATTTTGTAGTCTAGACAAGTAGTTAGCAACTACATTTGCCTTCCCTAGATTATCAATAATTGTTACATCAGATCCCTACAATAGTGAAAGCCATCTTGCCAATTTGTCTGTTAGAGCAAGTTTTTCACTAGATATTTTATTGTTGAGTGATTAGTGTGAACAAAAATGGGATAGCCTGTTACATAGTGTCAAAATTTTTTCAATGCATAAACTACAGCTAGGAGTTCCTTTTCAGTAACTATATAGTTTAATTCAAGTCCATGGAGGCTCTTACTAATATAATAAATTGCATTCTCAAGGTTAGTAGGCTTTTGTCCTAGTACAACACTTATGGCATAATCTAACGCATCTATATGGATGTAGAATGGAATAGACCAATCCGGTCCTTTGAGGACTAGTGCAGTTGTTAGAAGTTTCTTTAGTTATAGGAAGAACTCATCACATGCTTGTGTCCATATAAATTCAGCTTCTTTTGTAAGCAATGTGTACAGAGGACTAGCAATTTGACTGAAATTTTAAATAAAGCGTCTATAGTATCTAGCATGTCCTAAGAATGATCTTACAAATTTTTTCTTAGTAGGGATAGGTAATGTGACTATTACCTTAACTTTAGTTGGGTCCACTTGAATTCTTGTTGCTGAAATAAAATGCACAAGTACCACTGCTTCCTGCATCATCATAAAGCATTTCTCACTATTAAGAGATAGATTATGTTCCTTAAATCAGATTAGCACATTTTCAAGATTCTTCAAAGCCTCTTCAAATATCACTCCAAATGTTGTAAATTCATCCATATATATCTTCATACAATCATGTGATATGTCAGCAAAAATACTAATTACAGCCCTCTGGAATGTTTTGTGGAGCATTGCACAACCCAAAAGGTAGGACTGAATATGCATATGTCCCCCATGGACATTTGAATGTAGTATTCTCTTGGTCTTCTGGAGCAATAGTTATCTGATTGTGTCCACCATATCCATCAAGAAAGGAAAAATACTTCTTACTGGCTAAGGTATCAAGTACTTGGTCAATGAATGGTAATGGGAAGTGATCTTTATTGGTAGCTTTGTTTAACTCCCTGTAATCCACACAGATTCTCCATTTACCCCCCTTTTTGGGTACTATAACCAAAGGTAATACCCATTTACTATTAGATATAGGATATATAAAGCCAACATCTAATAACTTTTATAATTTTGTTTTGACTATCTCCCTTAATGATGGGTTTATCCTCCTTTGGGGTTGATGGAGTGGTAGGCTTCCTTCATTTATATAAATCTTGTGAGTGCATAGTGTAGGGCTTAATCCCTTCATGTCCGCATAGTCCCATGCAAAGGCTTTCTCATGTGTTTGCAGCAGTTTGGTTAGTTGCTCCATTTATTGTGAAGGTAGCTTATTATTCACATAGATATTATGACCCTTAGAAAGCTCAATAGTAGTTGTAAGGTCAAGCATGGAAACTTTAGCGATAGGACTTGTGTTTACTTCACTAGGTAGCAACTGTTGGATAATATTGGGTTCCAAAGGTAATAGAGAGTTCTCAAAATTGTCTTCATATGTAGTTAACTCTAACACATAACTTTCAAATATATCTTTGATTACAACATAGTCATTAGTAAGAATGCTCTGAATGACTTCATCTTCCTCTTGTAGCTTCAGAAAAGATTTCCTATGTAACATCATGAGCTAAACCATAGAATTTAGTTCATCTTCCCCATCTCCTAAATCTGGCGATATAGGTGTACTTAAATCTGGCTGCGATTGAGCTGGAGTATACAATGCTATTTTCTTAGTGGCTTGCCCATATTTTTCATGTTCCTTGATCTACAACTAATGTTTACATTAGTTGTTGCTAGCCATGGACATCCTAGGATAATAGGGTAACTAGCAAGATTGACCTTTGGTGATAGAATCATGAAATCAGCAGGGTACTCCCAAGAATTGAAGGCAATTATTATGTCTTCTATCATTCCATCAGGGGTGATAGTAGAGCTATCTACTAATTGCAATATTGTTTGAGTATTTCTCAACCCTTCAATGCTCAATTTTCTCATAGTATCCTTAGTCATGACATTAATGTCAGTACCTAAGTCTATTAATGTATTTTTGATAGATTGACCATTAATGATGATGTTCATAAATGGACTCCCTGGATCTGAATATTTTGAATTACCAGTTTTCCTAACATGATATTAGCCAATTATCCTATAACATGAACTATTGTAGGATCCTTTTTCTTTCTTCCAGGCTTCTTAAGACAAGATTCTTTTATTGGTTTTCCATAAACTGGGACATCCTTTATTGCTTGAAACTGGGGAATCTGGACATGTATGTTCTTTAACTAGTCAAGGATATCAAATGGTTGGTCTTCTTTTGGTATGGGATTGTCCATGCTGAGTCTCTATGGAAAAGGAGGTTTAAATGATGTATGAACATTAGTTGAGTTGGAAACATTCTATGGGGCAATAGTATTTGGCAAAGCATTCTCTAGAATTAGTATTGATGCTGCAGGAGTTTATGGAACTTTGGTAATAACAGGTGGTTCAAGTGCAGGCAAAGTAGTACATGATCTTAAATGTATATCAGTTATGTCAAGTGCATAGTAAGGGTACTGTTGAGCATCAGTAGCATACATTTGCTGTTGGGGTTGTTAACTATTGGGATTTGGTTGTGGTTGAGTAGTTAAGTGTGTTTTCTTTTAAGGACTTGTATTTGTAGGTGGTGGCATTATTGTATGTATATTTGTTGGTGGTGGTAAAGGTGGATATTTAGGATTTGGATTAGGCCATTACTGAGGTCCTCTTCAATGGTTAGTGGGCTACCAATTCCCTTGTGGTTATTGCCATTGGTTTGGAAATTGTTGCCATTGGTTTGGAAATTGTGGCCATTGGGGTTGTTGTGGAGTATACCATTGATTCTATTGATTATTTGGTCAAGAATTATTCCAAGTGGGTTGATTATACTATGGAGGATTTTAGACATTCTAGTTTTGCCATTGACTATTATAAGGATTTGAAATTTGTAATGGGTCTTGAGGCATACCTTGTCCCTTGGCCCATGGACGAAGTTGAGAAACAAAGAATACTTTCTCGTCCTCTCCTATCTTTAAGTATTCAATTGGAAGATGTACAACAACTCCTTAGTAGAGGCATATCCTTCAGAACTATGTTGGATTCTTCCACCATGGATGGTCTTCTAACGCTCCTTCTTTAATGCGGTTGCACCACTCTTTGTACTGCTCCTTGTTTAACTGAAAGGTTAGTAGCATTCGGTGTACATATATATATATATATATATATATATATATATATATATATATATATATATATATATATATATATATATATATATATATATATGTATATATGTATGTATGTATGTATATCTATACATATATATATATATATACATACATATATATATATATATATATATATATATACAGATATATATATATGTATGTATATATATATATATATATATATGTATGTATATATATATATATATATATATATATATATGTATAGATATACATACATATATATATATATATATATATGTATATATATATATATATATGTATATATATATATACATATATATATATATATATATGTATAGATATACATATATATATATATATATATATATATATGTATAGATATACATATATATATATATATATATATATATGTATATCTATACACTCAAGTCAACATTTCAACTCCTACTCAAATGTTAAAACATAACTTAAAATAACTATATGAAGTACTGCATTATATTTATAATAGTCAACAAAACATGTCATTCTAGCTACCGATAGACTTTTTGGCTTTAGTTGTACTTAGAATAAGTTCACATAGGTATAAGTCATAAATGTTTTGGAAATGTCTATCAGAGCATAAATAGTGTCAACAAAGTATGAAGATTATAAAAAAATTGTGACAATAATTTGTCTCATCAAGGATTGTTGTACACTAATAGGATAGAGTGAGTTACACTCTTTTAGAAGTGTTAATGTAGGTTCATGGAGTATCGACATATGACATATGGTGTTCTTTTGTTCATCATTTGTACATGAAGATTGGGATGGGTGCAAGTCAAAGGAATGGGTTGATGAATGGTATATACATATTTTGAGCCCAATCCATGAATCACTACAACTGACAAAAATGGAATCATCCATTGACTTTGATTGCTTATCTGATCTAGTACAACCATGTAAATTTTTCACATAAAAATAATCTCAAATTTAGTACTTTATCATAAATATTCAGTAAACTAATATCCTCATTATATTTATATCATTACAGGCCATGTTTTTGTTGTTATTGCTCCTAAAGACAATGAAGAAGGGATAGATTATTATTTATGTCATTGTGTTGAGACAAAAAAGAAATTGGATCACTTGGTTATCAATGGTGAAGAATTCAAATACCCTATAGGATTAGTGGTTGTAACTGGTACATGGCCTAGGCAGTATGTTATGAAGAGCCCTACGTTGTGGTTGTTTGAGGATTCAGAGACACACATAAAGATTATTCATTATTCAAACCTTGTCATTGCATCAAATGTCCACTTGATCAGATATGGGGGAAGACCACATAATAAAACTCTTTGGAAGGTTCATGAGTCAGACCATGAGGCAATACTTGAGACAATCCAAGTTAGGGCAGATCCAATTGGTTCATTGGACTAAATAGACCAACTCAACTTGAGGATTCTACAAGAAACTTGGAATCCACTCAAGGAATTAGTTTCACTCAAGGATCAAATAGGGTACTTTGAATTTTTTTAATCAATCCCACAACCATGTTGAACAAGTTCACTTCCTCATTTCCTTTCCAACTTCTCTTGGCACCAACTCCATCCTAGGTGACTTAGTGCACCTAATGCCTCCATCATGTCAAAAATTCAACTAGGCTTATCACCTTGATCCTAACATCATATATCATCTTATCATGGTCTATATACCATTTTTCAACATCCCACTCACTCTGGTCTACTCAACTTCTTCCAATCCTCTCCTATAGCCCTTCTAGGCTTATAGCCTTCACCATTCACCAAACTCTCTCACCAAAAAACCCTTGTTCCTAGGGTCATAAACCTAGGGTCTATTCAAGAAGACATCCAAAACTCTCTCCAAATGAATCCAATGGTTCTAACACACCATATTGGATATGAACATTCATTTTCCTTCACCCAAAACCTCCACCCTTAAGTGCATTCACTCCCATAATAACTGGTGCAAAATCAGGGCACTAGTTCATACAATGAACTTCAACAATCAGTGATCTTTCAATGCCATTACTCCATTTCCCTACATAAGAACATTCCATTACAAATATATATATATATATATATATATATATATATATATATATATATATATATATATATATATATATATATATATATATTACATTATTATACCTCTTCCACTCATTACAGTCATCACAGGGGTGGGAGAGTCACTTCATTATGCTGGTTACAAATCCAAACGCTGACTATACCTTCAATGCCTAGTCTATTCCTTCACCTTCTTAGAAAATAAAATAATGATTCAAATGCATATAAATGTAAATAATAAACACATGAATGTATTTACTTTAGGCCTTATAGGCTAGATCTTGCCAATATAGGCAAATGCCATGTTTTAGCACTTCAAGTGCTTTTACATCATTTGGTTGGCTCTATTGGCCTTAACACAAATATAGTTAACCTTATAGGTCCTTAACTAATTAAAATACCCTAGGATCAACATAATTACTCCTAATGACTCCTAGGTACACTTTATCCTTATAAATTCCATTAAGGCTTACATCCTTGATCTCAGTACAATATGATCAGTATATGATCAAGACATCATTGCATGACCATTATTGGTCTATTACATTATCCAATGACCCTTGAAGGCCATGTTGTCTTCAACTCCACCCAAGGATCTATTAGTGACCCTAGTGCACTCCTTGGTTCCTGCCTTTGACCTTTATGGTCTTGCACCATTTAGGCTAGTAGCCTTCACCAGTCACAAATCAACCTTTTTCTCTCAAACTTACCAAACAACTAGGGCCTACATAAATGGAACCTTAAAAATTCTTCTAGATCAAACCATTTGATCAAAAACATCAGTATGGATCCGAAAATCCATAATCCACCATAAAAACATCAACTCTTAAGGATTTACACTCACCAAAATGACTGGTGCCAAAACAAGGATCTCCTCACACAACAAACTCCTTCAATCAGTGATCTCTCCAACATTATCCATCATATTCCTACAATAAAAATTATATTACAAGGATATAATACATATTCAAACCTCTCCCACCAATGATCATAGGGGCTAGGAGAGTCAATCCTCATAAGGAGACCTCAATCCCAATCACTGACTGTGACCACAAATCCAGTCACTATCAAGAACACAAGTAATTTCCTCTATCTTAAATATAATAAAAACACTTAAATGAATGTGTGGAAAGATAAATAGCAACCAAGGCAAATTCCTTATATCATAGACTAATCTAAATCACATTTTATGCAAATATTTTAATTCACTAGTCTTAGATTGTACTCCAAGCCGAAGTGTCCCTCAAGGTCCCTTCATGAGTATGAAATTGGTGATCTTTATGGGGTCATATCTCAAAGCTCATGTGAGGTAGCATCAAGATGTTAAGTGCCACAAGACCATGTTGCTGAGGCCTACAATAACCTATCTTGGTTTTTAGATATTCAAGTTCGTTTATATTTGGTGACACATTCTTGGTCGATGTCAAAACTCAAAGCATTCTTCAGTTGAAATGGACAACAATGTGTATCTTTCAAACCGTCAGTTGTAGCATTGAACCATGTATTCCAAAAGCTTTGAATGGTTGGGTAAATGCTATTGGAAACCTCATTTGGCACACATAGTCACTCGAACAACACCGATGACTCTAGGCCGAAGTGTCCCTCAAGGTCCCCTCAGCGTGAAATTGGAAATCTTTACGAGGTCATATATCAGAGCTCATGTGAGGTAGCATTGATTCATTAGGTGCTATGGGACCATGTTGTCAAGGCCTATAATAACCTATCTCAATTTTCAGATATTTAAGTTCATTTATATTTGGCAACACATTTTCGGTCGATGTCAAAACTCGAAGTGTTCCTTAGTTGAAATGGAAAACATTACGTGTCTTTCAAACCGTCAGTCATAGCATCAAATTGTCTATTCCAATAGCTCTAAATGGCTAGGTAAAGGCTAGTGGAGACCTCTTTTGGCACACTCAGTCTCTTGAACGCCGCCAACCATTCTGGGCTGAAGTGTCCTTTAAGGTCCCTTCAGCATGAAATTGGTGATCTTTAATAGGTCATATCTCAGAGCTCATGCAAGATAGAATCAATCCTTCAGGTGCTACATGACCATGTTGTCAAGGCCTACAATAACCTATCTCATTTTTTAAAGATTCAAGTTTGTTTATATTTGGTGACACATTCTCAGTCGATGTCAAAAGTCAAAGTGTTCCTTAGTTGAAATGGACAACATTGTGTATCTTTCAAACCATTGGTCATAGCATCAAACTGTCTGGCCCAAAAGCTTTGAATGGTCAAGTAAACACTATTGGCAACCTCATTTGCACATACAATCACTCAAACACCACTGACCACTCTGGGCCGAAGTGTCCCTCAAGGTCCCTTCAACATGAAATCGATGATCTTTACGGGGTCATATCTCAGAGCTCATGTGAGGTACCATCAAACCACAAGTGCTATGGGACCATGTTGCTAAGGCCTACAATAACCTACCTCATTTTTCAGAGATTCAAGTTCATTTATATTTGGTGATGCATTCTCGATCAATGTCAAAAATCAAAGTGTTCCTTAGTTGAAATGGAAAACATTGTGTATCTTTCAAACTGTCATTCGTAGCATCAAACAGTTTGTTCCAAAAGCTCTGAATGGCCTGCTAAACACTAGTGGAAACCTTGTTTGGCACACAGAGTTTCTTGATCGCCATCGACCACTCTAGGCCAAAGTGTCCCTCAAGGCCCCTTTAGCATGAAATCAATGATCTTTACAGGGTCATATTTTAGAGCTTGTACGAGGTAGCATCAAATTGTTAGGTGCTACGCAACTGTGTTTCTGAGTTCTACAATAATTTGTCTCTATTTTCAGATATTCAAGTTCATTTATGTTTGGTGACACATTCTCAGTCGATGTCAAAACTTGAAGTGTTCCTCAATTGAAATGGACAAAATTGTGTATCTTTCAAATCATCAGTCATAGCATCAAACCATCTGTTCCAACAACTCCAAATGACTAGATAAATGCTAGTGGCAACCTCATTTGGCACATAGAGTCGCTTGAACACCACCGACCACTCTGGGCCAAAATGTCCCTCAAGGTCCCTTCAGCATGAAATCGATGATCTTTACGGGGTCACATCTTGGAGCTCATGTGAGGTAGGATTGAGCTGTCAAGTGATATGGGACCATGTTGTCGATGCATACAATAACCTATCTCAATTTTCAGAGATTCAAGTTCATTTATATTTGGTGACAGATTCTCGATCGATGTAAAAACTCAAAGTGTTCCTCAGTTGAAATGGACAACATTGCATATCTTTCAAACCATCAATTGTAGCATCAACCCATTTGTTCCAACAACTCTAAATGGTTGAGTAAATGCTAGTGGAAACCTAGTTTGGCACACAGAGTCTCTTGAACGCTGCTGACCACTCCAGGTTGAAGTCTCCCTCAAGGTCCCTTCGACATGAAATTGAAGATCTTCATGGGGTCATATCTCAGAGCTTGTGCAAGGGAGAATTGAGTCATTAGGTGCTACAAGATCATGTTTCTAAGGTCTACAATAACCTATCTTTATTTTCAGTGATTCAATTTTGTTTATATTTGGTGACACATTCTTGGTTGATGTCAAAACTCAAAGTCTTCCTTAGTTGAGATGGACAACATTACATATCTTTCAAACCATCAGTTCTAGCATTGAACCGTATGTTCCAAAAACTCTGAATGGTGGGGTAAATGCTAGTGGCAACCTCATTTGGCACATAGAGTCAGTCAAATACCCCCGACCATTGTGGGCTGAAGTGTCCCTCAAGGTCCCTTCATCATGAAATTGGTGATTTTTATGGGGTCATATCTCAGAGCTCGTATGAGGTAGCATCAAGCCATTGAGTGCTATAGGACTCTATTACTAAGGCTAACAATAACATGTCTCAGTTTTCAGAGATTCAACTTTGTTTATATTTAGCAACACATTCTCGATCGATGTCAAAATTTGAAGTGTTCCTCAGTTAGAATAGACAACAATGCATATCCTTCAAATAGTTGGTCATAGCATTGAACTATCTATTCCAATAGCTCTGAATGGTCAGGTAAACACTAGTGGCAACCTCATTTGGCAAACACAGTTGCCCGAATGTTGTCGACCATTTTGGGTCGAAGTGTCCCTCAATGTCTCTTCAGCATGAAATTGGTGATCTTTACGAGGTCATATCTCAGATCTTGTATGAGGTAGCATCAAACCATTAGGTGCTATGGGACCATGTTGTTGAGGCCTATAATAACCTATCTCAGTTTTTAGAGATTCAAGTTAATTTATATTTGGTGACACATTCTCAGTTGATGTCAAAACTTGAAGTGTTCCTCAATTGAAATGAGCAACATTGTGTATCTTTCAAACTGTTGGTCATAGCATTGAACCATCTGTTCTAATAGCTCTGAATGGCTAGGTAAATGGTAGTGGAAACCTCATTTGGCACACAGAGTCACTTGAACATTGCTGACCACTCTGGGTTGAAGTGTCCCTCAAGGTCCCTTCATCATGAAATTCATGATCTTTACGAGGTCATATCTCAGAGCTCGTGCAAGGTAGCATCAAACCGTCAGGTGCTACATGATTGTGTTGTCGAGGCCTACAATAACTTGTCTTGGTTTTCAAATATTCAAGTTCATTTATATTTGGAAACACATTCTCGGTTGATGTTAAAACTTGCAGTGTTCCTCAGTCAAAATGAGCAACATTACATATCTTTCAAACCATCAGTCATAGCATTGAACCATCTATTCCAACATCTCTGAATGGCCAGGTAAATGCTAGTGGCAACCCTTTTTTGTACACAGAGTCATTCGAATGCTACCGACCACTCCAAGCCAAAGTGTCCCTCAAGGTGCGAGCAGGAGGATGAGTGCAAAAATGTATTTAGATGTAAAAGTGCTTGTGGTCCATTTTGAAATTTGATGAAATACAATGTAATAATCATAAATGTATAAAGGCATGTAATAGGAGATGAATGGCATTATAAGGTCAAAGTGCACCTAGGGGGGTTGTTAGGGGTAATTATGTTGATCCTAGCTTAGTAGAGTGATCTAAAGACCTATAAGGTCTATAATGAATGTAATTTGGCCACTAGAACCTTTAAATGTTGTAAATGTGCTAAGAAGTGCCAAAGTGTGTGATTTGCCCATGTTGGCAAAATTGGCCGAGTAAGGCTTGTATGAGGGTTTTTAGTGTGTTAGGGTGTTTAAATGTAAGTTAAACCTTTAAAAGGTTCAATGCAATGTTATACATGCCTAAGAGATGGAATGTTGTTGAAGTTGACAACTTGTTGTCAACTAGACAACCAACTAAACAAGTAACTAATTGGTAACAGTCATTGTAACTAATTATTTATGGTTGTGCAGGGTAAAACCGACCTTGAAATACTTATTTGATAGGGTGTAGGTGAGTATTGGAAGCATGTGGAGATGGATGTGTATTGAGGAAGCATTGTAAGAAGTTTTCATTCAATAAAATAAACTTTTCTCTACATATTGTTCACTATCCTGTGGGTACAATCAGGGAACATAAAGTTCTAATGATCATTTGCAACATGTTTTTGGATTGGTTTTAATGTAAGGATACTCCTTTCATTGTGTTTACTTATTTTGGTATTGAAGTCTAGGAATAGACTGGTGCTCTTGGAACCAAGACTGGTTCAAGGTACAGTCATATTTTGGGTCTGAAGCCTTGAAAATGTTGTGACTCTCCCACCCCTATGGTCACTATGATTGGTGGGAGGGTAAAACAATGTAACATTATCCTTATATCATACTAATCATATGTGGGGATTTGGAAAGGTGTGTTTGGAGAACCATAAATGGTGGCAATTTATTGATTGAGGGAGGCCAATCTTACACCAATTATAATGAAAGGTGATTTCCTTGAGAATGGAAGTATTTAGAGGTGGATTATTTATGTATAGGACCATATTGAAATGTTAGAATAGTTGGTTTAGTCTGGAGATGATTGTGAAGGTTTCTTTGAATAGACATTAGGTGTATGACCCTAGAAACAAGGGTCTAGTGGCTAAGAGCATAGGTTGTCCAGGTTTGGTGGGTTCATGAAACATGGTGTCTAGACCATGATAAGATGTTGTATAGGGTTAGAATGAAGATGAAAGGCCTACATGAAGATTTGGTGCGTGACATGCTCTAGGTGCATTTGGGGCAACCTATAAGATGACTCACTAGTACATTTGAGGTCAAATTACAACGGCCATTTGTCAGATTTGCAATGCTCATTTGTTGGCATTTTGACACATGTGTTCGTCACCATTTTTGCATTCGAAATTGTGATGGAAGAGATATCTGTCAGTTTATCGACACCCCATTACATTGAAAACTTGCACATGATAAACAACTTTGTTATGGCATTTACTGCGGTTTATCTATCAGAATTCTGACACAAAGACCTGTCAGAAATATACAATCGCTGTCAGAAATAACTATTGAAAAGATATCCTTTCCAAAATTAGAATTGTTGGTATAGTGATAGATAAACCCATTAGTGACATAACATTACTGTCGAAACGGTCTATCAAAAATTGCATATCTACGACATTTTAACTGTCGGAAGAGTGACGGTAGGGTAGCATATCTCTGAAAGGTTGCCCTGTCAAACCTATAGCATTACTGTCGTAATATCATAAGGTATTTTTCTTCAACATTTTATCTGTCAGAAAGGCGACATGTTGGCCTATATTCCAATGGGAAATGATGTCAAATGTATAGCACTACCGTCAAAATGAATTATAAAGTGTCAAAAAATTGACGGATATGCACATTAAAGATAACATAGCTCAAGAGACCATCATAGGTTGTGTCTTTCTTTGGTCTATATTATTGACAGAATGTTTTACCTTTCATTAGCTCATCAAATCTGGGGATTTGAAATAATTTAATAGAATATTTTCATGACAACATATATTATTTCAGCTAACGTTGCATGAATTTATCTACTTCGTGCACTTGTAGCCTATGAGGACGGTGATAAAGAAGCATGACCATGGAAGGAGATGCTTCTTTAATCGTCGTCCTCATAGTCTACAAGAGCACGAAGTAGATAAATTTGTGCAACGTCAACTTAAATAATATACATTGTCATGAAAATATTCTATTAAATTATTTCAAATCTCTGGATTTGATGAGCTAATGAAAGGTAAAACATTATGTCAATAATATAGACTGAAGAAAGACTAAACCTATGATGGTCTCTTGAGTTGTGTTATCTTTAGTCCTAGCTATTGGGTAAGGCTTGGAAGACTTATACCCATCGATCATCAAGAATAATCACCACCTTGCATTTATGTACAGTGCACAAATGGATCCTAGTCTTGCAAATACTGGAGGCCTAAAGTAATTTTATACGATCACTAGCACATTTCATGGATGGATGAGAAACACTATCCAAAGTTTTGAGATGACCATTTTTGAGAAGAGGAATGAGTGGAGGCCAAAGAAGTGATAATTGTGAAGGTTTTATAGATGTAGTTTACTGAATCATCATCTCTACACTGGTACTCAATCTGGCCTCCATTCCATATACGCCTTCTCAGAATCTAAAAACTCTCCATCATTGATTCCCATCATTTTTTCAGCATCTTTGCGGACTGAGACCTTAAATTATTGAGCTTGTCTTTGTTTTGAGAATATTTTAACATTCTCTACTTAACAGGGCCAACCACGTGATGGTGGAAGCTC
The DNA here is from genome assembly GCA_027943335.1 of Chamaecyparis obtusa. Taxonomy (NCBI): domain Eukaryota; kingdom Viridiplantae; phylum Streptophyta; class Pinopsida; order Cupressales; family Cupressaceae; genus Chamaecyparis; species Chamaecyparis obtusa. The sequence goes on from BSBK01008349.1 coordinate 377,308, forward strand.
ACCTGGCCCCTCCTAGGAGCCTCTTATGACCCTTTATGACATTTTAAGACCTCTAATATGTATTCTTAGGGATCGTAAAGGGTTGTAAAGGGTCATAAGGGGTCTTGGGACACAATAGCTAAGAAACATAAATGTAGGCATCACAGTCACAATTTTTTGGAGACACAACATAATTGAGTGGTTTTCCCAGATGATGCAAAGTAGTGGTTTCTTTGCATCATCTAGGAATAGCACTCAATTATGTTGTATCTCCAAAAAATTGTGACCATGATGCCTAAATTTATGTTTCTCAGCTGTTGTGATATCTACATCACAGTCTGTCATAGTTGCAGAAGTAGAGCCTATATTCCACAACAGAAAGAAAGACATCTTTTTAGCCCGGGTTTGGATCCTACCCCAATTGTCGAAGGATCCAGGGCTAGGCTAGATGTCTTCCCATTCTGTCTGCAACATTGTGTCCATCCATGATCTTAGGAATATCATCATCTTTCCACTCTTCATTTGCCAAAATATACTGCTTCTTCAAGCTTGCAGAGTAATCTTATTAATAAAAGAACTCTTGCCAACATTAGGGTACCCACATATCAAAATAGTTGATGTTATTGGTGCTTGTGCTCAAGGATATCAATTCACTATTTTAAAATGGCCAAATCATTTTTATTTTGATTGTAGAGAAAAGGAGTGGGAGAAAACAAGCTGGTGAAAGCTAATTGAGCACGAGAGAAGTCATTGCATTTTATTTGATCATGAATGCTCTTTGAAATGACCAATCATGTTTTCTATTCGATTATTTTTGGTACTTTTTTTTCCCATATTCAATAGATAAAAATCATGGTGGCAACCACTTAGCCATCTTTTTGATGTTCCAAGTATTTTACAAAGATAAAAGGTATGTGGATTTATCATTTAGTTGCTTGCAGTTATTGGTCAAATGCAAATGTTTTGTCAAGTTGAAAGGGTAAGATATCACTTTGGTGTTTTCAATTTATGTTAAAAGTTGATTTGGTAAATTCCTCAGAAAACACACTACATGTTCTAAAATGTAAAGAAGTTGAATGTTAAATGTAAGATATATATCTCATCCATAGTAATCAAAAGATAGGACATGAAACTTATAAGAAGATTTACCAATCCAAAAATATAAGAAAATAGGAAACATGATTGGCACTTTATGAATTGGTTTTTGAGGTGCACAATCTTCATCAATCTCCTCAAAAGAAGATCCCTCCTCATGAAAAAAGCATTTAACACAAAAACCAAATCTACAAAACTGAACCAATAGCATGTTTAGAACAAAGAAATAGAGTGATAATAATATGCTGAAAATTCTATTATGTTTAATACACGCAAAAGGACCAGTCCCAACAATTCTTAAACATACTTTATCTGATATGATAATAACATGCTAATTAAACTGATAAAGGTGTTATCTGCATTTAATCTGCCAATTACTAATTAAACAAAAAACAAATTTACAAAACTGAACCAATGGCATGTTCTTTGTGTGGTACAAGGAAGATTTAACTATGAAAAAAAAAAGTGAAATGGCCTCATCATTTTTATTTCAATTGGATAGAGAAGGAGTAGGAGAAAAGGAGCAAAAACTGAGCGTGAGAGAAGATATGTGATTTCTTCATCTTTCGAGCATCTGGCATCATATTCGATCACAAATTTCAAATGCATTGCATTTTATTTGACCATGAATGCTCTTTGAAATGACCGCATTCTACTGGTGTCATGCCCTAGCCTGTGCTTTATCTCCATTATTTGATGTTATTGGTGCTTGCACTCAAGGATATCGATTCACTATTTTCAAATGTTTGGATCATTTTGGTGGTGGCTATTCCTCTAGTACACAGTCAAGAAATGTAATTGTCTAATAATTATATGTAATGTTGAATGGAGTAAATGCTTTATTCTTGGTATAAGTGAATGGAAGGAATAGTGTTGGTGTTAGGTTTCATTTATTATTAAATTAAATGGTTTCCAAGATGTGTTGAGGAGTTTGCTCCTTGTTTAATATTAATTTTTCTTGCACAATCCACTCATACAACAGTGAAATGCTACATGATTGAAAATTTCATACAACTGGTCCTTTCGCATGTATTAAATACAATCTAGTCACTTATTGAATGCTTTGGAGACTACTGGTTTGACTGTCCCTGTGTTACCAATGACTGAGATTTATTAAAGGATAGAAAACCCTTCATTTTGGGGTTATTGTGTGTGGAGTCAAATGTAGGTTTGATTTGGTTAATGTTTAGAAGAGATCAATAAAGTATTTAAAGACAATCTTACATGTTTGGAGAGGTTCGAGAGGCACTTAGCATGATTGTACCCTCACAAACAATGGCATAGATTGGTTTTACTAAGTTTCCTTTCTCTATTTTGAGGTTTGCTTTCTCTACTGTAGGGGTACAGTCAGAGGGTTCATTGAAAAAATGATCCTTTGAATGGTTACTATGAATATGAATTATTTGATATAACATATTTCTCATTTTACTTGAAGTTTGGAATAGCTTGTGCAAAGGTGAAAGTAGTTTTGATCATTTTGGTCATGACTATTCCTCTACACAATTAGAAAATGTAACTGTCTAATGATTATATGTAATGTTGAATGGATTAAATGCTTTATTCTTGGTAGAAGTGAATGGAAGGAATAGTGTTGGTGTTAGGTTTCATTTATTATTGAATTCAATGGTTTCCAAGATGTTTTGAGGATTTTTCTCCTTGTTTAATGTTAATTGTTCCTACACAATCCACTCATACAACAGTGAAGTTACAAAACTGAACCAATGGCATGTTTACAACAAAAAAATAGAATGATAATAATATGCTGAAAATTCTATTCTATTTAATACATGCTAAAGGACCAGTCCCAACAATTCTTAAACATACTAGTTATTTGATATGATCAATTGTTAATAAAGGTCTAATTCTGTAGACTGCTAACACAAAGGAAGATTTGACCTAGCCAAATCTTCCTTGTACCAGACAAAAAAATGTGTGATAACTATGTCTACTCCAACGTTAATTGTTTAAGAATTCATCATATCAGATAAAGTATGTTTAAGAATTGTTGGGAGTTCTATTAGAGCTTTGTTGTAAACATGTAATTGGTTTTCAAATGTTTGGATTCACATTTGTTGATATTACTGGCACATTTACTAATGCCATTGTATATTGCTATCAATGAAATGACTGCATTCTACTGGTGTCATGCCCTAGCCCATGCTTTAACTCCATTATTTGATGTTATTGGTGCTTGTGTTCAAGGATATCTATTTTTTTGAAATATTGACTGTGGTTATCAAATGGACAGCCCGTGAGCTTCTAGCTAGGCATCATTTGTATTGATAGCTTAGGGAATCAAATGTATTGTATCATTGATAGTTGAGACTTTTTAAAAAGGAAATGGGAAAAAGAACGATTTTGATTTAGTTTCTCTATTTTGATCTCTAAGTGGCTTACAACCCTAGAGAAGTATATGCAGATTTATAGATGTAGTTGCAGGATACATAGCCACTAATAATTCACAAGAAATCTATGCATCCAATTTGAATAGCAATTAATACAAAGAAATAGGGTCCTCCAATAGCCCAATCATCTTGACCTTGACTGTCCCCTCAACCAGTGACCCTTCAAAATTGGGTTATCATGCAATCAGTGAGTGATCCTTCATTCTCCTGGTCTACCCTGCATCCAAACATATTGGAAATACACAATACAATGATAAAAAGTCTTTCACAATCCCCCTTCCCTCAAGGAACACTATCAACCATTGCTTCCACATAACATTTCACTGTTGTATGAGTGGACTATGTAGGAACAATTAACATTAAACAAGGAACAAACTCCTCAACACATATTTGTTGTAAACATGCCATTGGTTCAGTTTTGTAAATTTGTTTTTTGTGTTAAATGCATTTAAATGGAACATTAAGCATAGTAATAATATGCTTAATCTATTAGTAATTGAAGATTAAATGCCCATAACACCTTTATCATTTTAGCATGTTCTTATAAGATACTAAAGAAGACCTACTATTTGTCAGAGAAATCTTCACCGTCCCCCACAATGAAGACAATGAAGATTGACCTCCTTCCCCACAACAAAGAACATTGTAATAAGAATAAGATATAATATAGTGTTAGACTAAACTTTGAACAAAGACATGTAATGCTTAAGTTAATGATCTAAAAAGATACAAATATAGGAATTGAATAAGAAGATAGTGCCAAGAAACATTTTCAAAAATATGAAATGTGAGGAAAAATAATAACATTAACAATGCCAAGATTTACAGCATTAAATTTCACCCGTGGATGACTTTCTGTAGTGGGTTCCCCAACATAAAAAATATGTTGAGTTGCATTTGAGCTGTAACTAAGAGTATCATGTAGAACATACCCTAAACTTTGAAAGCATTCTCTAGCCTGTCAATTCAAAATTCAATCTAGGCAAGCATTAGTGAGTGAAATAAATTATAGACATCAACATCATCATAATCATTAGAAATAAACTTTAAAGACATATTTTGGATAGTACTATGTTTCTTGAAAGTTTTTGTGATGCTTCTAAACTTTAAAGACATATTTTATGGCTTAATGATAACATAGATTCATGTTTTGTTTTTTGATGGAATGTTGTTGACCATTTGTGGTCTTGAAGAAACTTTTGATTGTTTTGATTCTTGATTCTTCACGTTGTTTCTCAATGTGATATAGACTGACCACAAGATGGTTCAATTGGTCCTCTCTTTCTGTTTAATCATTTGTCTTCTTCATGGTGTAAGTGTCAATATGTTATAATCCAACTAGCATGTCATACCCCCACTTCTGAGAAACCTCACAGAATGCAAATCACAACCAAAGACTTGGGTGATCATCATACAAAAATAGTGATTACCCTTAGGAAACAATGATAATTAATATTCATTAATGGTGGGTGGTGATTCCTTGGTAATAAAGGCATTGACAACATTCATCATCTTAACCAAGTCATGGGTGGTGATCCTTGAAATACACAATTAGTTAAAGGAAATAACAACTTAACATAATTTGGAGTGAAGAAGAAGGAAAATTGGAAAACAAAATATGGAATAATCAAGTTCGAATTAGAGAAGAATTCAGAAATAAACTTGAATTAGAAAAAAGCCAAGTTATCCGGTTCTTTGTTTGAGGCTAGGTTCTGGTTCTACTTTTTTTCTCCTCTGGGTTCGACTTGGGTTCCTTTGGTAGGAACTTGGGTATCATGGCCAATCTTGGGTGCACCTGCAGTAAATTTTATTCATAATTTTATAGGCTAACTCATTATTATGGTAACATGGGTATGACCACACTCCATGCCTTATAATGTTACCCGGCATGGAGTGTGGTTCAAATAAATTTGAACCAAATGTTGACCGCGATGGCTATGATCATGATGAAGATGAATATGAATATTAAATCTAAAATATGGCTTGTAATTTGAATTTTCATTGTGAATGAAGAAACTATAGATTCAAGTTGACTCATTCTATGTTGTAGTATATTTGTTTCCTAGATCTAACATATTATATATGTGTAGCTTGTAAGGGACATCTTCTGCTCATCCATGTATCAGAGCTTGGTGAGAGTTCTTAGGAGAAAGACAAGATGTCAGTGGGAGATGGAGAAACCAATATCAGAACACCACTTGAAGCCTTGTGATGTTGAGAGTGGGATAAAGGCTACACTTGAGACCCTATATAAGGAACAAACTTATTGATCTTCACTTTGTTTTGAGAATAGTTTTATATTCTATACTAAATAGGGCCAACCACGTGAAGGTGGAAGCTCATTTGGCCCCACCCGCCCTCCCCCCCCCCCCCCAACATCACTCTAAATTCCCTGTTAACATCTAACATTCATTTATTATTTTATCCATTAATAAAATGTAACATTCATTAATTATCACATGATAACATTCATTAACATTGATTCACACATTAATAAAATGTGACATTCATTAATTATCACATGATAACATTCATTAACACATTATAAAATTTATGAACATTCAATACAACATAATTAAATTCATTGGCATATAAAAATCAATCATTATCAATTAAGGTGCATAGATGACAATCATTTCTTTGTTTTCTTTTGATTTCTAGTTTTTAAGAAGTAATCATTAAGAGGAGTATCAATATCATCATGATGATCATATACCCTCTCATTAAATCTCAATACACGCTTAGTTCTCTGTTGATGCAAAGGGGGGTCATCTGCAATAACATATAAAAGGGTTAAATTAAAAATATTTTATTATAATTAAAAACATTAAAAATATTAAAAACATTTTAAATTATTTTAGTACTTTACAGGCCATAATGGTAGTTCACATCATCAACATCGAGGGCAGTTTGTCTGGCCTCGGCCTCAACCTCAACCTACTCATTAACAACGGCCTCTGCACTCTCTATAGCTGCAATAAAAATTGTTACATTAATCCAAACACCAATTTCAATTAAATTTGTATTACTACACCAATCATTTTAAGATGTTTACTTGTATTACTATGATGCACATCCTCATTGTCATCAACACACATAGGTTGTGTACGACAAGAATCAGCGGGCTGCATTTCAATTTCATACGCATTCATGTTATCATTATTTTCTTACTTAAAACAAATTTACTCACTTTAAGTTGGAACTTAACATCAAATAAACTAATTGGTAAATAATTAAATTTGAGGTAGTGTTCTTGTGCGTTGAAAAAGGTTGAAGGTAGACACTTTTTCATTTCACACATTAGATGAGGAATTCTTCTCTTCCAGTATTTTATATCTTCTCTATGGATTTCCACTGCATATACATCTTCTCATAATCTAAAAACTTCAACCCATCATTGATTCTCATCAATGTACCAATTTGGATAGTAAGTCTAATTTAATTTTTCCATGGACTGAGACCTTAAATTATTGAGCTTCTCTTTGTTTCGAGAAGATTATAACATTCTCTACTTAACAGGGCCAACCATGTGAAGGTGGAAGCTCATCTGGCCCCTCCTAGAAGCCTCTTATGACCCTTTACGACATTTTAAGACCTCTAAGATGTATTCTTAGGGATTGTAAAGGGTCATAAGGGGTCCTAGGACACAACAACTGAGAAACATAATTGTAGGCATCGTGGTTACAATTTTTTGGAGACAATGTAATTGAGTTGTATACCCAGATGATAGAGAGTAACTCTTGCACCTCCAATTCCAAGTTGACTACATTTGTTGCTCATGAATACAAGGTCCTCCAATAGATGTATTCAACTTGGAATTTGGGGTGCAGAAGTTGCTCTCCATCTCTTGGGTACATAACTCAATTACGTTGTCTCCAAAAGATTGTGACTATGATGCCTACAATTATGTTTCTCAACTTTTGTGAAATCTACATTTATGTTTCTCAGTTGTCATGTTTATGTGCATGTTTTTTATGTGTTTTGGATAGTAAGTCTAATTTAATTTGTTCCTAGACTAAGACCTTAAATCATGTAATGAGGAGGCTTAGAATACTAGTATATGCAAATTTTATTATTTAATAATAAAAATCTATTAAAATATTTATACCTTCTTCTCTCATTTTCTGGTGTAATTCCTCTTTGAGTATTCCCTTTCTCCTTTGCATCCAAAATGAACTCATTCCAATCCCTCATTGGAATAAAGGGAGGACTCTCAAACTTTAGCAAGACTTCATACCACGCAATTTTCATAGATTACATTCAATGCGTTATTTACGTTCGTAAATCAACGTTGCATACAAATCTATGAATGGTGCATGGTACGAAGCCTCACTCAAGCTAGAAAATGATAGTCAATCCATAGTCAAGGTTAAGGAACAAATGGAACAACCAAGAAAAAACTATAAATTAAATCATGTGATTGATAGCAGATTGGGGCTCACCTGAGCCATAAACATGAAGAATTATTCTAAAAAAAGATGTAAACCATATATATGCGCACTTGAGGCAAAGAGACGTTGTCATATCCATATTAAAATATTAGTTACAATATGAAAATACTAAACTAACTAATTCCTCAGTTCCTCTTTGCATATGGTCACAACAAAGATATGTGATTACAATACAGAGAAGGCATCGTAAAAATATAATTTTGGAATTTTACCTAGCCCGACACATTTTGCACTCAAATCCTTCATCGAGGATAAGTGGAGATGGGCGGATAGATGCAGATGATTTGTCTTTGACCCAACTAAAGTATCTGCAACCATTATTTCCCTGTGATGCCCAGTCTACATTAGTTCTTATATTATAATGAATAGTATTTACATTAGAAACATTAAATGTATACACATTAGCAACCTTTTTTTATTTGGGCAGCACCAAAATTATTGTCCAAGGTTTTTCGGTGTCCGTGAAGTCTTTAACACACACTGCCTACCACCACATTGACAGTTTGACACATTGACAAGAGTCATCGAGCCTATATATCAATAATGTACCGCACCATCATTACTACATTTATTATTTTTATATGATTATTTTTATATAAAATACACCAAGGAGTACCATCAGAAATATTAACCATTTACAATAATGAAAAGTAAACCTAAATCAAATAGCTCATTTTTTTATCAGCATGTGTAGTCTTTGTGTATATGAAAAATGAAAGATATATGAAGCTGAAATAAAATAGTGAACAAAATAGTATTCCACATAGACTGAATGAAATATACCATCAAAAGAAGGTGACAAAATCCTATCATGAAGCACAGACATAGGAAATCAAAAAGGGACAAAAGACAAGAAATAAGAAAAATCATTTATACTATAATAAAAAAAAGAAACACTCTTTGTCAACAATTTTCAAAATCATTAGGACTATAGAAAAATAATCAAGACTATACAAAATCAAATTTTAGAAATGGACAGTTCTAATGCTTTTCCATTACAACAATTGAGCATTCATCATTTGGTATTGTGTATTCCATTTAAGTATGTCAACAATGTTCAAAATCCTATCACCAAGCATAGACAAGAAATAAGAAAAATCATTAGGACTATAGAAAAGTCAAGTTCTAGAAATGGATGGTTCTGATATTGCTTTGTTGTTACAACAATTGAGCATTCATCATTTGGTACTTCTTGGTGTATTCCATTTAAGTTTTTTAGTTTTCGTGTTTATGTGCATGTTCTTTATGTGTTTGGCTTCTCTCCCTCGCAAGGGATACATCGATAGGTAATTGATTTGAAAGCATAATGATTTGACAGTCTTTTTTTAGGATACACATAATCATCCCTCCAACCTTAATTAGCAACATTTGTGATATATGTCAAGTACTTATAATTAGTATGCCCAACAAACAGAGACTTAGTATTAAAAGCATGTCCTTTGGTTTACTAGTTTACTTATAATCAGTATGTCCTTTGGTTTACTAGTTTAATCTGGTTTAAGAATGGTTTGTTTCATGTTTGAATGTACCATTTAATAAAGCTTGGCTATATTAAGTACAATCTTAAGACTCATGACTCTTCAAATTCTCTTGTTTCCTTCAGACCTCCAAACATGTTTACTTTGAGTAGCTCTCCAACAAATGGACTTGTGATGATTTTCACAATAGTACATGTGTAGGAGGACTTCTCAAAGTACTGCTTAGGCAAATCTGAATTTTCATCACATGTGCATATAAGAGTTGATCATAGAAGGTATATGCTAGACCCAACAACAAATAGATTTGTGGCGATTTTCACAATAGTACATGTGTTGCTGGCTAAGCTCCCAATAGTGCTCAGGAAAATATGAATGTTCATCACCTGTGCATATGAAGTGGCTCTAATGGAAGATACAATCACTAAATTTTGCATACTCCTTATTTTTTTCTACATTGATATTGTCAGACATTGTATTTCTTGAATGGAATGACTCGTTATTTGTACATTGACTAGAATGTTGGTGGAAGAAGGATGATTTGTTTGCAACCATTTTCAACTCTAATTTACTCAACACAAAGGGACATTTATCATAGTCATAGAAACATGATTATTTTAAAATGAAATACACCAAGGAGTACCATCAGAAATATTGATTATTTACAATCATGAATAGTTAACCTTAATCAAATAGCTGATTTTTTTATCAGCATGTGTAGTCTCTGTGTATATGAAAAATGAATGAAATATCAAGCTAAAATAAAACAGTGAACAAAAATTCAAATTCAAGGCCTAATTTATCAAGAGCAACAAACATTAGGATGAAAGAAAAATCATTAAGAGTATAGAAAAAATCATTAGGACTATAGAAAAATCTTTAAGACTAGAAAATCAAGTTCTAGAAAAATCATTAAGAGTACTATAGAAAAATCATTAGGACTATAGAAAAATCATTAAGACTAGAAAATCAAGTTCCAAAAAAATCATTATGACTATAGAAAAATCATTTAGACTATAAAATCAAGTTCTAGAAATGGACGGTTTTGATGCTTTACCATTACAACAATTGAGCATTCATCATTTGGTACTTCTTGGTGTATTCCATTTAAGTTTTTCAGCTGTCGTGTTTATGTGAATGTTCTTTATGTGTTTGGCTTCTCTCCCTCGCAAGGGATATGTCGATAGGTAATTGATTTGAAAGCATAATGATTTGACTATTCCAACTAATGTTTTTAATCCTTTGAAGTTTCTCATGATCCTAATGTAAGTTGATTGGATTAAGCAATTTGGGGATCTAATAGGACTTTAGGGGAGTTTAATAAATGTTTTGGAAGACTTATAGGAACTATTAGCATGACTTTTCCTTTATCTACAATGAGTTAGACTGACTTTGCTAAGTTTTTCTTTTGTTTTGAAGTGTATTTTGTAATTTATTTCCTTTCCATGTACCCAAAGACCTAGGACCCATGGAAAGAGGATACTAACAATGTATTATACAACTCTAATGTTCTTGACTTGCAAATATTTGAGAAAGTAAAGAGAACACTAGCTATGTTTAATGTTAGTTGTTCCTACACAATCCACTCATACAACAGTGAAATGCTATGTGATTGACAATTTCATACAACTGGTCCTTTGGCATGTATTAAACAAAATAGAATTTTCAGCATATTATTATCATTCTATTTCTTTGCTGTAAACATGTCATTGGTTCAGTTTTAATCTACTGGTGTCGTGCCCTAGCCCATGCTTTATCTCTATTATTTGATGTTATTCACTATTTTGAAATGTTGACTGTGGTTATCAAATGGAAAAAATAGAAAAAAAAAATTTGACACGAATTTTTTTTTACAAAACTGAACCACGGGCATGTTTACAACAAAGAAATAGAATGATAATAATATGCTGAAAATTCTATTTTTTTTAATACACACCAAAGGACCAATTGTATGAAATTGTCAATCACATAGCATTTCACTATTGTATGAGTGGATTGTGCAGGAATAGTTAACATTAAACAAGGAGAAAACTCCTCAACACATCTTGGAAACCATTGAATTTAATAATAAATGAAACCTAACACCAACACTATTCCTTCCATTCACTTCTACCAAGAATTCCAGTACAAGCACAAGCTATTCCAAACTTCAAGTACAAGCTATTCCAAACTTCAAGTAAAATGAGAAATATGCTATATCAAATCATTCATATTTATAGTAACCATTCAAAGGATTATTTTGTCAATGAACCCTCTGACTATACCCCTGCGATAGAGAAAGGAAACCTCAAAATAGAGAAAGGAAACTTAGTAAAACCAGTCTATGCCGCTATTTGTGAGGGTACAATCATGATAAGTTCCTCTAAAACCTCTCCAAACATGTAAGATTGTCTTTAAATACATTATTGATCTCTTTTAAACATTAACCAAATCAAACTTACATTTGAATCCACACACAATAACCCAAAAATGAAGGGTTTTGTATCCTTTAATGAATCTCAGACATTGGTAACACATGGACAATCAAATCAGTAGTCTCCAAAGCATTCAATAAGTGACTAGATTATATTTAATACATGCCAAAGGATCAGTTGTATGAAATTATCAATCACATAGCATTTCACTATTGTATGAGTGGATTGTGCAGGAACAGTTAACATTAAACAAGGAGCAAACTCCTCAACACATCTTGGAAACCATTGAATTCAATAATAAATGAAACCTAACACCAACACTATTCCTTTCATTCACTTCTACCAAGAATAAAGCATTTAATCCATTCAACATTACATATAATCATTAGACAGTTACATTTTCTAACTGTGTAGAGGAACAGTTACGACCAAAATGATCAAAACTACTTTCACCCTTGCACAAGCTATTCCAAACTTCAAGTAAAATGAGCAATATGCTATATCAAATCATTCATATTCATAGTAACCACTCAAAGGATCATTTTTTCAATGAACCCTCTAACTGTACCCTTGCAACAAAGAAAGGAAACCTCAAAATAGAGAAAGGAAACTTAGTAAAACTAGTCTATGTCATTGTTTGTGAAGGTATAGTCATGATAAGTGCCTCTTAAACCCCTCTAAACATGTAAGAATTTCTTTAAATACTTTATTGATCTCTTCTAAACATTAACGCATGGACAACCAAACTAGTAGTCTTCAAAGCATTCAATAAGTGAATATGAATGTTTGAAGACTTTCCTCTCAACTTCCCCAACCACTCCTAATTGGTTAGATGGATTAGTTGAGTGTTTAGACACTAAAACTTCTTAAACATACTTTATCTGATATGATGAATTGTAATATCAGCAAATGTGAATCTAAACATTTGAAAATAGTGAATTGATATCCTTGAGCACAAGCACCAATAACATCAAATAATGGAGATAAAGCACGGGCTAGGACATGACACCAATAGAATGTGGTAATTTTAGTGAGCATTCATGATCAAATAAAATGCAATGCATTTGAAATTTGTGGTCTAATATGATGTCAGAGGCTCGAAAGACGTTGCCCATCAAAGATACCAATCAAAGATGAAGAAATCACATACCTTCTCCCGCGTTTAGCTTGCATGAAGGAATATTTGATAGCCAAATATTCCTTGTACCACATGAAGAACATGCCATTGGTTCAGTTTAGCATGTTATTATCATATCAGATAAAGTATGTTTAAGAATTATTGGTAAGGATAGGAATAGTGGAGATTCTATAAATATCCCTCTAACTGATTAGGAGTGGTTGGGGAAGTTGAGAGGAAAGTTTTCAAATATTCATATTCACTTATTGAATGCTTTGGAGACTACTGGTCTAACTGTCTATGCGTTACTAGTGACTGAGATTCATTAAAGGATACAAAACCCTTCATTTTGGGTTATTGTGTGTGGATTCATCCACTTTAGCCAGGAAGATCAAGAAGATGAGGCAGGAGGACATTGTGGTATAAGTATTTAAAGAAGCAACAAGAAGCAATAGAAAAATTTTCAGGAGTTTGGAACAACATTTCAGAATCCATGAATGGTATGGATAAGGTGACCATTCTTAGTCGTGACTTCAATGAAACATTAGATATGGCTGATAAGAAGAAGGATCACTTGTTGATAGTGTTCCTTGAGGGAAGGGAGATTGTGAAAGAATTGTTATCATTGTATTGTGTATTTCCAATATGTTTGGATGTAGGGAAGACTAGGAGAATGAAGGACCACTCACTGATTGCATGATAACCCAGTTTTGAAGGGTCACTAGTTGAGGGGACAGTCAAGGTCTGGATGTTGATAGTAATTCATTGAGGGAAGGGGGATTGTAAAAGACTTGTTATCATTGTATTGTGTATTTCCAATATTTTTGGATGTAGAGAAGACCAAGAGAATGAAGGATCACTCACTGATTGCATGATAACCCAGTTTTGAAGGGTCACTGGTTGAGGGGACAGTCTAGGTCTGGATGTTGATAGTGTTCCTTGAGGGAAGGGGGATTTTGAAAGGCTTCTTATCATTGTATTGTGTATTTCCAATATGTTTGGATGCAGGGAAAACTAGGAGAATGAAGGATCACTCACTAATTGCATGATAACCCCACCAAGCATTCTTTCCTTTAAGTTTCCACAATATCTCAAAATATGATCATTATTCTTTACTTTCTTCTATATGCTATTCTTTCTATGGTTTTGTTATCTCATAAATATATCAAAAACATTGCAGATGTGCATATAAAAGTAAAATATTGTCCTTCAATTGTTCCACATTGAAGCATTTCCTCTTGGGAGTATTCTCTTCATTTGTACAATATCTGTAAAAAAATGGTTCCCATATTTCTTCAAGATCTATTTTAATCTTTATATTGCAATTTTGATTAGATTTGACCAATAGTTAATTTCATTGGTATTTTATAGCATATACTCCTAATGTGAAATGTGGAGAGAAAGAAAGAGACACACTAGGTATGAATTACATGATATACCCATCATCACTTAGCACTTAAATAATAAATTATGGACAGGGAACAACCCCCTAACTTCTGGATGTTTGTTTCATGTTGGCTCTTATTATATGCAAAGGTAGGCCTATCTTAGGCTAACAACCACAGTGTAGGGGCCATAAATTATGGATCCCAAAATAGTGCACACTTGTATTAAATTAGTTTCACTATACTACAAGTGAATGGAAACCATGCAATAGTGCCTCATGGGGATGGAAGCAACCCTTCACCAAGAAGATGATTGTATCTGCAATATTTACTAGAGGTAGAGAACATAATTTGGTTCCAGCAATTACTCCTAGAAGATAATAGCACCCATAAAACACTTGGAAAAGATAGCACTCACTATATCTTTTATCACTCTTTTAAAGCTGGGACAATAAATCTCAAAGATTAATCAATGAATTATTGAACACAAAGAACCATTGATAGTTATGATTCATGTGTACAATAGCTAACAACCAGTTGTTCCAATCATGGTGTCCAATAATTATGTTAGAAAAAGCATCTACAAATCCATTACACAACCATAATAGATTCAAACCATGAACCATAAGAACCTAACAATGGGACTAACAAAGATACAGCCTAAACAAATCTTGATCATATTCCACCCTATTGTAAGGCCCAAGAAGTAACTCTATCTTAAAGCTACACATTCCTCTAGATGAAGCTCAAAGGTCGGGTAGCTGAAGCATAGCAATACTTGAATGAATATAGGAATAATTTGATGTACAATCATTTGCTAGCTTGTTTTGTGGGTTTTCCACATAATATTTTACCTTTAAAAATATTTATAGTTTGAGAAAATAAAAAAAAATTATTTCAGATTTATATTATCCTTTTGAATTAGCACACTGCCATCAAA
Organism: Chamaecyparis obtusa; assembly: GCA_027943335.1. Classification (NCBI taxonomy): domain Eukaryota; kingdom Viridiplantae; phylum Streptophyta; class Pinopsida; order Cupressales; family Cupressaceae; genus Chamaecyparis; species Chamaecyparis obtusa. Next base: position 392,569 of record BSBK01008349.1, read on the forward strand.
ATGCATGATCATTGGTCATCTCAAGAAAATTCCTATTGATTAGTAGGATATCCTTATAAAAATTTGATGCATGGATTTCTTGTGAATTATTGACTGCTATGTATCCTGCAACTATGGAAGGAATAGTGTTGGTGTTAGGTTTCATTTATTATTTAATTCAATGGTTTCCAAGATGTGTTGAGGAGTTTTCTCCTTGTTTAATGTTAATTGTTCATGCACAATCCACTCATAAAATAGTGAAATGCTATGTCGAAGGGATGGTTGATAGTGTTCCTTGGGGAAGGGGGATTGTGAAAGACTTGTTATCATTGTATTGTGTATTTCCAATATGTTTGGATGTAGGGAAGACCAGGAGAATGAAGGATCACTCACTGATTGCATGATAACTCAGTTTTGAAGGGTCACTAGTTGAGGGAACAGTCAAGGTCTAGATGATTGGGCCATTGGAGGACCCTAGTTCTTTGTATTAATTGCTATTCAAATTGGATGCATGGATTTCTTGTGAATTATCGGCTGCTATGTATCCTATAACTGCATCCATAAATATGCATATACTTTTCTAGGGTTGTAAGCCACTTAGGGATCAAAATAGAGAAACTAAATAAAAATCCTTCTTTGTCCTATTTCCTTTTAACAAAGTCTCAACTATCAATGATACAATACATTTGATGCCCTAAGCTATTAATACAAATGGTGCCTAGCTAGAAGCTCATGGGCTATCCATTTGATAACCATAGTCAACATTTCAAAAAAATGGATATCCTTGAGCACAAGCACCAATAACATCAAATAATGGAGTTAAAGCACAGGCTAGGGCACGACACCAGTAGAATGCAATCATTTCAATGATAGAAATATACAATGGCATCATAAAACATATATGCCAGTAATATCAACAAACGTGAATCCAAACATTTGAATACAATGAATCGATATCCTTGAGCACAAGCACCAATAACATCAAATAATAGAGATAAAGCATTGGCTAGGGCACAACACTAGTAGAATGTGATCATTTAAGAGAGAATTCATGATCAAATAAAATGCAATGCATTCAAATATGATGCCAGAGGCTTGAAAGATGAAGAAATCACATACCTTCTCCCACGCTCAGCTTTCGCTCCTTTTCTCCCGCTCCTTCTCTATCCAATCAAAATAAAAATGATGAGGCCATTTCAATTTGTTTTTATCTATACCCTGAATCTATCAGAATTCTAATGGTTAATTAAACACCCATCAAAATACCAACACCATCAGGGCCTATTACAAAAAAAAAACACCAAATTTGTAATAAAAAGTTACCCGTCGGAAACTTCTATCAAAATTTGGCCCCAAATGTAGTAGTGACTAATACACACCACCTGTACATCAATAAGACTTTAGTTAAGTGCTTGGAGGTCTTATATTTCAGATGGTACAGACTAGAGGTAAGAGTTGTACGGACTGGAGACAAGAGTTGTACGGACTGGAGGCAAGAGTTGTTAAATGGGTGAATTAGGCCTCTCTAGCAAAATGAAATCAACAATTTTAAAGTAGTTTGTCTCAAAACAAGTTGGGTCACATTTGGAATATGTTTTAAAACTTCCATAAGGGTATCTAGATCATTGATTGTTTTTTTAAGTCTTTTGGGAAGATGTGGAGAAAAATGCCATTTTATGACTAGTGAAGGTTACTAGGAGCAGTCCTAGAATGATAGTTTGATAGTTTGGAGCCAACCAATGCAAGTGCATTGGGTGAAGCCTAGATAGTAGATCCTTATGAAAGATGTTTAATGTGAGAATATTTTGTCACTTGTTATTGATTGTTCTTGTATTTCTATAAGGGTATGGGTTTAGAGTGTCTTATACATCACCTATGCATTACATTCATGTTCTAATAAAGTATAAATTATACAGTAAAAATATGCATCGATAAACATACAAGCATAACTATAAGGCATGAGAAATTTACAAAGAATAAGACATCCACATAAACATAAATTAGTATACATCAATACACCAAACACAAGAATTGCATACCTAAAATATTAAAAAAAAATTGTAGGGCATGAAGCCAAATATATATGTCCAATAAAGTCATACATTGAATATATTCAATACAATTAAACTAGCTTCCTCAAAGCCAAATGGATGTACAACAGGTCACTTATACAATATATAAAAAATATGTCCACTAATTCTATATAGGGATACAATCTATATCCCTAATCTAGTCCTTTCCTGCCAGGGGAAGAAAACAAATCTCGAGTTGTCTTCGATCGTTGCATTGATGGAGATGCACTGGATGTTGTAGTCTTCCAAGTATGCTCACTAGTCCTCCTGTCTAGACTCTTCTATAGCTCGAGCTGATAAAAAAAAATTAAGCATCAATAACTAATATACCTCAAAATTAAATTATAAAATGACATAAAATAGAATATTCGCTTACTGCTAGCAAATAGTCACTATGTACATCCACCAAAGGCACATGCTAACAATCTAGAGTACTAAGTCCCTACAACAATGATCAAAATAATAATGAAAATACATACATGAATATCATTATAAAATTCAATACAAACTATTAAAATAACAATACGAACAGAAGGAGGAGTCTCTGATGTCAACAATGAAAATTAAACAACTAAAGTATTATGTAGTTATCAAGATTACATATATTTTTTACAACCCTACCAATGAATAAATGATACCTCCGTGAATGTTCCACCAGGTCCTTCGGTGTGCAATGTCGATGTCAAAGCTCCAACATTCAACTAGTGCACATGTACATCGAAAATTATAAGATAATCATTCATATAAGAATGTACTACTGACATGTTAATTATATTGCATTATTACATATATACCTATGGACTCAATGATGATGTCAGAAAGCCAGGTGAAAGAATGTGATCACCGCAATGACCACTTTGCCTCTAGATTTTGTAATAATTTGTCTAGTAATTTAGTTATTCATTAATTTATTAATTAAATATAATCAAGTAAATCAAATTAACATGCAAATAAAGATACCTCAAGGAAAGTGGCTTGATGCCCTTCATTGTCTGTTGTGAATGTCAATGGTCCACCAATGAACTAATGCACATGCACAATAAGTTATGATACAATTATTCATATAATTACATAATAATCAAATATATTAATTAAAATGTTTTATTAGATACATACTTCTGGAATCGACGATGATGTGTAGAAGGGGACATGAGGATCATTTCCATTGCCACCACCACCGACACACTTGCCCTGAAATTTGATCATAATCAATAGATACTAAATTAGTTAGTTATTCTTTTATAAATGAAATATGATCAAAGCAATTTAATGAACTTGGAAATATTTACCTATGTGTCAATGTCAAATGTCATATTTAGAAAATCATCAGTCATCATTCCAGGATCCTCTTCCTCTCTCTCGACAAGATCAAATATACACAAGGATCCACATGACCAAAAAATATGCCCCCTCGAAGATTGACCATGGTCGCCCTCAACTAAAGGAGTGACACACTAAATGAGAGTCACTGTTGGAGCACTAATCATGCCTAGTGTGTCCACCTCTACATGTTCCTTCACAATGGAAGGAATACTAACATGATCCACCTTTGGCTTTCCAATAGGAACCCTGGGTTTGTTAGGGTCATAAGGTGCCCCCACTCTATCAAATTATGACCCCCCTCCTCTACCATGAGAATATAGATAGTCAAATTAATTTGGCACCTCCTTGAGCACAAACTCGCAATAGATTTTCCTCGAGAAATATATAGGAACCTCATGATTTTTATAGGGAGAGGAATCAAAGACCATCCACCATCTCTCCCAAAAGTTGTTTTTAATGTCTTCATTTAAGCACCAATGAATTGGGAACCTCCTTGTTGTAGTTCTAAGGGTATCTGTATCCCCTAGTTTTTTAAAGAGTTTACAAATGTCATCTTTTGTGATTTTTTTCTTTTTTCTGTCTGCATAAGATAATTTATTTGCATAATATTATTTTTGTTCTTCTCTTTTATCCTGTCATAAATTAATTTTTCAACTAATCGAGCCTACGTGGGTCAATATTGCTTCCAATGATTTTTCAAGTCTTTCCCTTCCAGGATTTGTACCAATAGAATCTTTTAACCTGCTAATTAAAGATTCTAATCCTTTTTTCCCTCTTTCAATTTGGTTGATCAAATTTTATTGTGTTCCAGGAGGAGGTTTCTCGATTGATGGAGGCAGTTGAGGTTCATTTTCTTGGTTATTTTCTTCATTTTTTTCTTCATTCATTTCTTCAAGAGGAGATGGAGGGTTTGGTTGAGGGTTTTGATCAGGGAGATCATTTCTTCCTGGAAATTAAAAAAACTAGTTTTTAAAATCTTAATTAAACATAAAATCTAAGAAAATAAATTTTAACAAAACTAAAATTTTAATACAAATAAGAGGCATGGGCTATAAAAACACTTACCTCTTCTTCTAGATCGAGCTTGACGATGTCGTGGAGCCATTTTGTATGAAAATTGATGGATGAATGAAAAGAAATGAAATGAAATGGATTGAACAAGCAAAGGGATTCTACGTGTGCGCTTGGGAAGCCCTTTTTAGCCGCAAACACAGATTTGTGGAAAGAAAATGGGCTTTCCCAAATGCATTAAATACTTTATAGTATTTTAACAAAGCGTGTGCGCCCTATAGGGCCCACACGGTATAGTTTTGATTGCCCAAGCCTAAGGCTTGGGCAACCCAAGCCATAGCACGTGCACTATAGGCTGCATGTGCTTTAGTGCGTACACAATATGGTCGATGGGGGACCAAAAAGAAAAGTGGCACCTTTTTGGTCCCCCATCTTTGTGCATATACCCAGTAAAAAAATATGCTCAACAACTTGTTCAAGATAAAATGTAAAAGCTTCAATTAATTTGGATACCAATATTTTTTATTTTATAAAATAGTTTTTTAAATAATTTATCCATTCACTCATTCAAATGGAGAAAAATCCAAAACACAAAAAATCTCTTTTGAATTTTAAAATCTCCTAATCTACATAAAAATGATACACCCTCACTACCAAACTAGGTAAATACAAAAAGATAGGAGTTCAATAATTCTAGTTTTATTAAAATAAAAATGATGATTCTAAAAGGTTAAGCACACTTATCATTGCTAATGTTTCTTTTATATGCTCATTGTTTCTAAGAAATTCATTATTCATATAACCATTCTTTTAACTATCATGACCAACACAACTTGTATCATTGTTTAATGAAAATTTCTATTTTCAATACCGAATAATCTATCATGTGTTGATGCTTTTAAAGTAGAATTTTTCTTTAAAAATAAAATATTTAAATATATATATTATTTCCAACAAGCCCAACTCATAACTTACAAGGGAGCTGAATAAAGTCACTTAATCATCATTCCAACTCTAATTAACCGTTACTAGTCAAACCATTAAGAAAGAAAAGAAACTAAATTTTTAATACACAAATCTGAAGACAATTTTTCCCGTGCAAGCTTTTACAAAATAGCTTCCTTGCTCCAACGTAGTGAAAACCTCCAACCTTCTCCATCTCCATGCTCTTTTTCCTTTCTCATATGTGATTTCTTGCAATCCCCTCCTATCAATGGGTCTTTCACACTATAATAATAGAATACAACATTATGTTCTCTTAAAGTTTGTCCCCCCCACATTTAAAACCACTATTAGATCAACTAACTATCTCTATCTCCATCTTTGGATATTTATATCTCCTCTTTTAAATGTAAAAAATATTTTTTTATACATTCTACGCGGGGGTAAAAGTGTGGATTTGATTTTTAACAAGAAATATATATATTCAAAAAGTAAAATGTCCATTTCAATTTTAAACAATGAAAGAGCTTTCAATTAAGCATAGCATTTTCTCTACACATAATATAACTCACATGATTTTAAAAGGAAAACTATTCATAAATCAAAAGCAATTCCTTTCTTGTATTATTCACCTTTATTTGTTCATTTTATGCACATAATTTATCAAGTGTAGACACCAAAAATTGGGCAAGTGTCTTAGAATCATTAAATTTGCAAAATCTTAGCCAAAGGCTCTAATTCTCATCAAAATGTATCAAATCAATTTTAAATAGACATTTATTAATCAAAATTGGACAAAATCATTTAAATCAAAGGAAAAATCAAATGACGACATTAAATAATTAAATACAAGCTTAAAGGGATCAATTACACCATGTAATTGATTTTAATCAATTAATTATATAATTTTTAAATCATAAATCAAATTGAACCTATTCCCTTACATGGATAATTTAATTAATTAATGTAATTTAATTAATCCTAATATTTTTCAACACAATTTGAGCAACCAATAAGAATTGAGGACAAAGGCACATGGATCACTCCAAAATAGTTGAATCTCAATCACTCATTTTCAACTTTGCATCTCAACCACTCAAATTGTCTATTTGTCCAAACCTTTGAGACAATCTTTTAAATTGTCTTCCCATTTAAAAACATTTCAAAGTTTTTGACTCAACCAAGGCTAAATCATGATTAAGTAACTCTACCCCCTACCCTTGGGATTTTACTATAAATAAGAGTCATTTTGAGAGCATAAGATATCTTAGAAATTCATTTGCAAAAGCATCATCACTATTGGCATTTTCGTAGCAATTGAGCAATACTTTGAACATTTGAGAGAAAATAGTGAGAATTATAGCATTATCATGAGCATTTGAATCAATCTTTGCATCATTTGGAGAATTGAGAGCTAGATTAAGCATTGTATCATATTTTCTCATTCTAGGATTGTCACTAGTATAGAATAGGCTGAGAGCTCTACTTACCAAGCTTAGATAGAGACCCATGAGATGTCATGGATGTTGAATGCAATTCTTTAGATTATTTTTTCTTATTTCCTTCATAGAATTATTGTTAATATCCTAATTTCATGAAGGTGTAAAATATTCACACACAAATGGCACCCATCATGGGGCTTTGAGCCCCATTTCTATCATTTTTACCAAATTTTGTCTATTTTTGGCTTCACTTTTATGTAAATTTTCTAAGAAACAGGAAAAGTGCCACCTATGAAGGATTTAATGACGCTCGTGACCATTTTGACAATGCTTGGAAGGAGTTAATTGATGCTTGTGAGATTCTTTCTATTCTATCTTTTTCTTCTTCACACGCCTATGTAATAAAGTATTACGCCTAAGAGCGTAAAGCGATGCCTAGGATCTGAGAACTGACACCTATTAGTTGTCCTTTGCCACTTATGATACTTTATCTTATGCAATTTACAATCATTTGTCATGCTTACTAGTTATTAACTGGCGCTTACTAGTTGTTCTTTACTGCTTTGGATATTTTATCTTATGCAATTTACACTAGCTTTAACGCTTAGTAATCTTTAAAAGTCGCTTGATTAATTGGAAAGTGATGCCTGTAAGTTTTAAAGTAATGGCTACTAGCTTTTGATCTGATGCTTATTAGCTAATAAATGATGCCTAGCATTTTTTGTTTAAATTTGTTGTCAGATTATTAAATTTTGTTTTCTTACTCTCTGTCTATGTTTTTCTCATAGATGAGCAGACACAGAAAAGTGCAGAAACCAGGGAGCAAAGTTACACAAGAAAGAAAAGAGGTAAGAATCCAAGCCAAACATCAAAGAGAAATCCATAGTGCTTTAATTCTAGAGAGTTTGGGATTAGAAGAAAAGCTCTATAAGCATTACATTAAAGTGTTGGAGGCTTACAAAAAGAAATTTCCTACTTTGGATTAAGTTGTGTGCATTAAGTTGTTAAATCTTTCTTTGCAAAATCTTGTTGAAAATACTTAATCACATTTCCATTCATTCCTTTTGGTTTCCTTCACTTTGTATGGCTGTGTTGACTAATTTTGTTGGAGGAGATGGAATGGGAATGATAGCCACTAGGTGAGTGAGCAAAACAAAAAGCTAAAAACCTCAAAAAAGTTCCTAGCCTTTGCTAGCTACAAAAGAGGTATTTTTCACATCAAGCTTGCATTTCTTAAATTGTGGCTTTCCTTTGAATCTAGCTTAATAAGAAAAATCTTACTATCGTCCAAGTTGAACAAAACATTAGGCATATGCTCTCCACTTTTCGAAGTGGATCAAAAAGCCAAACGTGTGAATTCAACTTGGTAGAAAGAAAGGAATGAGGAATTAACCAAACATTTCATTTTAAGAACCTCTTTGACAAGAGGTTGAAAAAGAACAAAAATTTTCTTGAAGTGTTTGGAACAAGGGACAACAATAGGGATATGCTCTTCACTTTCTAAGTGAACCAGATTCCCAAACTTGTTGAACTAAGTTTGATTTCTCATTTTTTCATATATGCTAGATAAATTAGATCTTTAGAGGGCCTACCTCCTGAGAATTTCCTTACGAGGATGGTGAGAGGGAACGACCCAAGTGGGAGACAATCACTTTATCCGTGATACTATTTGACCCACTAAAAAACAAATACATTCTTCCTTAATAGGAGAGTGACTAGGTTATGTGCAAGTGTTCTTCACTTCCTCTAGTAGTCCTTTTGGATTGTGCCAAATCATGCTTTTGTGTGTGTGGAAAGCCCGCATGTGGGTAAAAGAGCTTGACATGATCTAGAACGGAGGTGTTCATTCAAAACCTGATAAGTAGTAATCTTCCTTGTAGAGCCAAATATGTTTAAAAGCCAAATATGACTCTAGGTAGATTTCTTGGAAGATATTCTTGTTCATACTTGTGAAAAATGATCGAGAACATATACTTTTAGTGTGGTTTTGGGGATATGGTATACATTTGATGTGTCTGTTGTTTTTGTACTATATTTTCAAACAAGAATATTCTCCAGACCTGATCTTACAACTTTTTAAAATTGAAATTTACAACCTGGTCTGCAAAGTACCGTCTATGCATAGAGAAAAACTGCTTATAAACATTAAAGTCATGCCTATGACTATTCAAGAAATGCCTTTCAATAAGGAAGTCACACCTGGGACATTTTAAGAACAACCTAGAAAAGTTTAAGAAATGCCTATTAACAAAGAAAAGGTGCATGTTGACCTACAAAGCGCCACCTATGCATATTCCAGTCACTGCGTACTCATTTTTTAGCCATGCCTACACACAGGCAAGTGACGTCCAAAAACAAAGAAGATAAAATAGTGAGCATTTCTTAAGGTTTTCAAAAAAAATTGATTTCTTATGTGAGTACCCTTTAGGACATTCTATCTATTCCAATACTCCACCTGGTTAGAAATCCCAATTTTGAACATTTTTAAAAAAATTGTAGGGATCTGGCCACAAGAAAGTGAGACCAAGGCCTATTACCAAGAGATTTATGCTCATGCCAGATTTCACTTAATTGTATTACGTAAAGAAAACCTTGCAAGCAGATAGAACTTATCTAAGGCAAGAACTTTCTTTTCCAAGTGACACATTTACATCTTCAAAAATACCACAAGAACCCATCCAAGAAGTAGAAACCAACATGATTTTTTAAGGCAACTCAGGTTCAGATTAGACCAACAATGGAGGAGTTATTGACCCAAACAATCCAAGGTCAAATAATAACAATAATGGAGGAGGAACAGACCTTAACAATCAAGGGTTATACAATACTAACAATGGGGGTAATGGTGAACCAACTACTGAAGATGCAACCAATGAGAAGGTTAATGAAGCCCTACAAAGCCCATACTTCATGAACCTTATGGAAAAAGCGTTAGAAAAAGATAAGGAGAAGCATTTTCTAGACCTAGCTCAAAAGGGTCTTAAACTCTGTCATGACTATGATGTCAATCAACTTAAGAAAGAGAAAGTTGATGATAATTCGATTGATATCATGTAATGTCCCAACTTCTTTGGTTAAGTTTCACAAGTTCCTGGCTGATAAACCTGCAATGTATATTAGTAATTTCCACATATATACATATATAATTAATATAGTCTATTTATTTTATCTAATGAGACATTCTAATTTTCTTTCCTTAACGGGAGGTTGTGATCAATTGCTTAGCTCCTGGGGGAGTGCTTCCTAGGGCTCTTGTGACTAGAATAGCTCTCCACTAAGAAACGTCTCCTCACTGTACTTCCTCCCTTTAAGTCCTAATGGATGATCGATATTGATGCGTCCATCCTTCCTAGAGAGAATTTCTTCACTTCTAGGCCTTATGGATAGCCTTACAAAGTATATCCATCCTTTCATATGCATATGATCTAGTCCTTTCAGTATATACTGACCTTCAGAGATAGTTAATCCCTTCCTTAATTCCTTAATAGGAATTATAACACCTGTTAGAGTGTCCTATTCTCTTGATTCTTATTGGATTGATGGAGTGATTTCTGTATTCTCTTCAATGTATGAATGTTTCTGGGCAATACTCTTTAGAGTTACTGTTCGCAGCTTGGAGTGGCGGATAATGATGTTCCTGTGGTGTCCCCGTATTGTCTTCTTACATCGATATCATGAGTGTCATCTTTCTTTTAAATAATGGACTGGAATCATTGTCTATCTCCTGGAGTCTACTCTATTCATAATCTTTATTGTTTTCAACTGCTGAGTGATGCTGAGATGGCTTGCTACACTGTTATGGTTATGTTGCCTCTATTGACGATGACTGTAACATTACTGGCTTTTATTCTTAGTTTCTTCTATTGTTCAAATCCTTAGTATCAATGACAAGTAGTGCGGAAGAAGATTGACAAATCATTGATTTGTCTGATCCCCTGGTGTGTGCTCTCATGTTAGCGAAAATGGAATTGGTTGGTCTTTTGTGTTTACCGTCTCCTCTTAGTATCGACTTCTTGTCTCTGTTATTACTGGCTCGTATCTGCCGACTCAGCTTTGCTTTTTCCCTTTGTAATTAAGTGCCGCACTACCACCTGTATATCCAATATAAAACTCTTCTTTTAGTTTCTTCTCTGTTAATCCCCTGATGCCTTCCCTACACTCTTTGTATTCATTTTTATATATCATGGATGGGTCACGATTCTGACTTATACGATGCGCCTGTTATTTTAAGTATTAATACCTTGGGTTATATATAATATAATAATAGTTTATTATTATTAATAGTTTCTTATTTAATACAGCCTGAATTATTATCTTTAGTGAATAATTCAATTTTTATATAATAATAATAATAGTTTATTATTATTAATAAATGAAACATTATTTTATAAAAGCCTAAGTTGTTTAATAAATAATTTGTGTATTGTTGATTAGTAATTTTTTATAAATGATAATTAATTTAATTAGTATTTTTTATTAATAATTATTGTATTATTAAACTTAAAAATTTAATAAACAATTTAATTATTCGATTATAGTAATTAATATTAATTTGATTGAGGCCTGAGCAATTGATTATATTTATTTAATAATTAATAATTAATAATTTTCTAATATTATTTGATTAAGCATAAAATGAGTAATACTAATTATTTTACAAGTGTTCATATTAATTGAGGATCATTACAATCCTTCCATCCCAACTTTGCTTGTCCTCAAGCAAATTGACAACTTCTTTCTCCCAGGTGGCATCTTCCTTGGGCAGGATTTTCCATTGGATTAAGTATTATGTAATAACTCTATTTCTTAATCTCTTCTCCTGAGTGCCTAAGATAACCTTTGGCTCTAGGATGAGTTGGCCTTCATCGTCAAGTGGCGGTAATTCTGTGCAAGGTTATATCTACTGCCCCAAAACTTTCTTAAGTCTAGAGACATCAAATAAATTGTGAATTCTACTATTCGCAGACAATTCTAGTTTGTATGCTACTTCACCAACCTTCCTTAGTACCTTATATGGTCTGTAGAAGCTTGGTTTAAGTTTTTCTACTCTGCTTTTTCTTTTTATCGAGGTCTGTTTATATGGTTGCAGTCGTAAGAATACTAGATCTCCAACATCAAATGTCCTTTCAATGCAATTACTATCTGCATATATCTTTTGTTGGTTTTGTGCCTATTGTAAATTTTCTTTTAGAGTTTTTAGAATTTCCATACTTTGTTGGACAAAATCTTGTGGGCTAGGTACTTTTCTCTCGAGAGGAATAAGATTTTTGAAGGTGGTGGCCTCATATCCATAAAGGGCTTTAAAGGGGCTCATGTTGATAGACATATGGTATGTAGTGTTGTAGCAATGTTCGCCTAGGTGCAACCATTTTATCCAAGCTCTTTGCTGACCCATGACATAGTTCCTTAGATATCCCTCCAACCATTTATTTACTATTTATGTTTGCTGATCTGTTTGAGGATGGTAACTGGTACTAGGGGTTAGATTAGTTCCTACTAATCTAAATAGCTCCTACCAAAATTTGCTAAGGAATTTTCTATCCCTATCACTGATAATATTCTGGGGTAGACCATGGAGTCAAAATATTTCTTTGAAAAATAGTTCTACTACTTGATGTGTTGTATATTCCGTGGCAATGGCAAAAAAATGTGCATATTTGGTGAGTCTATCTACTACCACAAAGATACTATTCTTCCCATGAACTTGAGGTAGTTTGGTTATGAAGTCCATCGAAATTCTTTCCCATTTTGATTTGGGATAGGTAATGGTTGGAGTAAGCCTGTAGGGTGTGTTTGTTCTTCTTTATTCTACTGATAGATCATGCATTCTTGCACATATCTTCATACATCTCTTTTCAAACCTTTCCATGTGTATCTTTCTCTAATATGTTTATATGTTTTGAAGTACCCTTGATGGCCAGATAGCAGGTTATCATGGCACTCTCTCAAGATATTGTTCTTAACCCTTGATTGCTCAACCAAGAATACTCTACCCTTATAGGATATGACATCATCACAAATTTTGAAATCTTTGTTGGGTATTTTTCCTTCTAGAATCTTGGTGGCTTGATGATTTTTGGCATATTCAACAATGATATGATCCTTCCATTCTGCTGAGATGCTGGTGATAATGTTGAGGTCGGAACACTGAGAGAGGGCATCTGCAACACCATTATTTACTCATTTTACATATTCTATATCAAAATCGTGAGCCTGTATTTTCCTCACCCATTTTTGTTGCCAGTTGTTAAAGATTTTTTTGACTCAAAAAGAAGCATAGGCTATTATGATCAGTCTTTACAATGAATTTCCTGCAAACCAGGTATTGTCAAAATTTGGCTAGGGCATGCATTATAGCCAGCATTTCCTTATCATATATGGAATAATGTTTTTCTGATTATGTAAGCTTACAACTCTCAAAGGCTATGGGATGCTTCTTTTGCATGAGAACTACTCCAATACCTTCTCCCGATGCATCGCATTGTAATTCAAATGGCAAGGTGAAATCTCGTATGGTCAAAATGGGACATGAACTCATTGCTCCTTTGAGTTGTTCAAAAGCTTTTTGTGCCTTGTCATTTCATGTGAAAGCACCTCTCTTTGTCAAATTTGTGAGGGGGCTGCAATTTTGGAAAACCCTTTTACAAAGTGCCTATAATAACTACATAGTCCCACAAATCCTTTGTGTTGGGTTAAAGTCCTTGGTTTGGGCCATTCTTGGATGGCCTTGATTTTTTCTTCATCTACATTTACTCCTTCTGCATTGATTTTATGCCCCAAATACAAAATGTCTTCTAGGCCAAATTCACATTTTGACATTTTGGCATACAATGATTCTGTTTCTAGGATATTCAAAACTTCTTCGACATGATATAGATGCTCTTCCCAAGTTTTAGTATAAATGAGTATGTCATCAAAGAATATGAGTAGAAATTTCCTTAGTTTTTGCCTAAAAATATGATTCATGCATGATTGAAAGGTAGTGGGAGCATTAGTGAGACCAAATGGTAGAACTAGAAACTCGAAATGTCTATAGTGACATCTGAAAGTTGTTTTTGGGATATCTTCCTTTCTCATCCTGATTTGATGATACCCTAATCTCAAGTCAATTTTTGAGAAGTATCTAGCTCCATGCAATTCATCCATTAATTTGTCTATTCTCATAATTGGGTATCTATTCTTGATAGTCCTTTTATTCAATGCTCTATAGTCAATGCACATCCTCATGGTTCCATCTTTCTTTTTTATAATTACTACTGATGAAGAAAAAGGACTGTTGATAGGCTATATGTGGCCCATCTCTAATAGCTCTTTGATGGTTTTTTCAATTTCTTCTTTGTACTTATGCGGATGTCTATAAAGGGTTGTTATGACAGGTTTTGCCCCTTCTTCTAATTCTATGGAATGTTTAAATCCTCTTTTAGGGGGTAGTCTTGGGGGAATATCTTCAAAGATTCTTTTATGTTTTCTAAGAATGGGACGTATGTCTATATGCACAAAAGGTTCTTTACTAGTTGATTTATCTAATACCATACATTGGGCTACCCATTCTTCTTGATCATGTATAAGAATGCACTCTATTCTATTGCAAGATACTACTTTGGGGGAACCATCTGGTAACCCTCTTAATGTTACTTCCTTCCCTTCATGTTTAAAACATATTTCTAAATTGGGATTATCCATGGTGAAACACCCTAAGGAATTTATCTAGGGCATACCTAGGATGGCATCATTTTTTAATTCCAATGCATAAAAGTCCACCTTAATGGTGTAATTATTGAGGGTAATCTCTAATTGTGGAATGATCTCGGTGCATTGGTCAATGGTGTCATTTCCCATGACTACTTTGAAACCTTTGAAATTTTGAGTTCTTAATTTTTTCTTTGCCACCAAATGTTTACTAATGAAATTTTGAGAAGCTCTTGTATCAACTAATGCAATCACCTTTTGACCTCTAAGCGTTCCCTTGATACAGAAAGGTCGGTGTTCACTTTCTTGTGTGATGACTGCTAATGTTCCTCATTCCTTCTCGTCAAACTTTGCCCTTTTGCTAGGTGTTTCATCTTCATGTGTCTCTTCAATTTTATGTAATTGACCTCTTTTACATTGGTGATCTCTTTCCCATGGTTCTCTACACTTAAAACATAATCCTTTCTTGTATAAATCATCTTTGTGCTTGAGTGCCTCCTTCCCTTGACAACAATGTCTCGGGTTCCATTGTTCTTTAAAGAAGTGACATGCCCTTCCTTTATTATCTCCTCTTGATCTTTCATCTTTATGTGATGTTTTTGGTTAGAAGGTTTTAAACTTTTCTTTTGATGTATCTGATTCTACCTTTCTCACCTTCTTAATGGCTTCATCCACTATTTGAGGTTCTAAGGGGTTGGCTATGTTCTTAATTGAGTCCTTCAACCCTTCCACAAATAGATATGTGAGTCTCTTATGGGATGAGTCTGGAACCATGACTAAAATTCATTGGAAGTCATTAGCAAACTCTTCTACTATACATTGTTGTCTAAGGTGAGTGAGCTCCTTAAATTACCATTCGGGTTGTATTTGATGAAACTAATTGATGATCTTTTACAAAAATTCTTGATAGGAGGTTATATCTTGGTGACCTAAGGAAAAACAACCATTATGCCACCATTTTTGGGCTATCCCTTCCAAATGGAGTATGGAAAATTGTAGTGCATCTTCTTCCATCATTGGACTAAGAGTAAAGTAAGTATTTAACTTTTGGAGCCAAGCATGGGTTGTTATTTTTCTTGAACCATCAAAATTTGGGAGTATAACTTTGTTCACTTTATGTTTGAGATCCTTATTTGTATATCTCCTTTTTTTTTGGGATATCATGTTTTTGACCTTCACAAAACTCTACAAATGTTATTAGTTCCCTAATTTCAGGTTCCAGACTCGCATAGGCTCTGGCATTTTCTATTGCACTATTAGTAGGTTGATCAATTTATTCTTCTTCTCTTGGTGTTTCTTCCCTTGGTAGGAAAGTTGGTCTAGGGACCCTAGATGATGATGACTCATTATTTTTGGGGTGGTTTGAGCTTTCATTACTCCCCTAGGTGGGATTGTTTCTAAGGTTATTGATTGAATTTCCCATATTTTGCAAAGCTTGCAGGAAAGACTGATTAGATTTTTCTAATCTTTCATTTTGACTTATAAGGGTTTGGTTTGTTTGTTCCATAAATGTTCTCAATTCATCGGTAATTTCATTCATGGTAGATATTTTTGTTTTTCTTTGATGGGTTTGCATAAGTTGTTATTCATAGGATGGAAGGATCATGCTCTAATATCACTGTAATGTCCCAGCTCCTTTGGTTAAGTTTCACAAGTTCCTAGCCGATAAACCTACAATGTATGTTAGAAATTTCCACAAATATACATATATAATTAATATAGTCTATTTATTTTATCTAATGAGACATTCTAATTTCCTTTCCTTAAGGGAAGGTTGTGATCAATTGCTTAGTGTACACTTCAAATAGTGCACTTCTCTAAGTCATTATATCCAAGGGAATCCATGAAAGGGAAACCTTGAGAAAGTGACCTAGAGCTCTCTATGCATGGAGTTGCAAGATTATTTGATTTCTCTCAGCTAGAGCTACTAAGCTAATGACCTTGCTAGTCAACCACACAATGAGAGATTCAAATGAAGACAAGGGCAAGAATGCCAATATCTCCAAGAATCAAATGAAATGCAATGCAACTAGAAATGACAATGCAAGCTATGTAAGCTAAGCTATGAAAGGAAATATGCAATGTTACAAAGCCTCCTAGTTAAGCTAGATGAAGTAATCTAAAGCATAAAGGAAACTATACTATGAATGGCATGATAATGAAACTAGAATGCAAAAAATGAAACTATGATAGCATGTAGATGCAAAAGCCAAGAATGCTCCAAATCTTCAAAAGCTCCAAAGTGACCTAGAAAACCTGCAACATAACATTATCATAAAAGATTGATCATGCAAAATGAGGAAGAGAGATCTTCTTTTATAGGAAATGAGAAACAACGGATGATGGAGATTAAGAGGCAAAAGTCTTAATCAAGGGTGGAGCTTGAAAGAGGAGAAATCCATGTGCACAAATATCCTCCAATGAGAAAATAAGAGTTGACTTTTGTGTCCATATGAGACAAAAAGTGCTTTTCTTCTTTTTATAAAATAAGAATAATGCTTTATTTGTGCAACTTAGGATAAGATGAAAAGTGGGGGATTTTTATTTATTAAAAGGAGAGGAAATGTTCCTTTTAAATAAATAAAGACTTTAGGATAAAATGGTTAGCCCAAGGAAAATAATATAAATGAAAACAAGATTCGATCAAGGAAATTGATATAATTGAAAAATGCTAATTTTTTAAAATCTTGATTCAAGGATTTGATAAATTGCTAAATGGGAGCCCAAAGTCTAGGTGACCATTTTAGGGTGCATAGATTTGCCCCTCTTTTACTAATGTTTGATCATTCTAGGAACACATGTGGTCAAAGAAGAATTGAAATGTGAGATCGATTTGGGATCACAAGACAACTCAGATCAGGACAAAGATAAGTAGGTTGAAAGACAAGATCAACACCGTTGCTATTAAGTGATAATCGAGTCTCAAAATAAGAGATAAGAATCGAAAGACAAAACCATCACCATTGTTGTTAAGTGATAATCAAGTCTCAAAATAAAAATCTCAAGCTAAGCTGAATGATAAAGTTGAATCAAAGATTAAAGCTGATAGGTACTACCCCCTCGGAATTGAAATTGAAATCAAGTAAAGGAGAACAACAAATTGATAAACTTGATCAAGTCACTAGAAATCATAATCGAAGATGAAGCATGATAGGATAACCATTAAGCAGTGAAGACACACCCTAGTTTGACTAGGTTTGACTGAAAAGGATATAGGATAAAAATGAAGTCAAACCTCAGAAAGATGAATTGAATGAAGATAAATGAAAGACTAAGAGTTTGAAAGAGATGGGGATGAAGAAATAAAGATGCCCCAACAAAAATTGAAGTATCAGGCCTCAAATGGTCAGCCAACTACACAGAAGAAGGAGAAATTTGAAATGTGATTTTGACTATCAAGATGAACTCAAATTTCAATTTCGATCCTGAAAATGGATCCAGAATGTCAAAATTAGCTAGGGGTGCAATTTTTGCACAATTTCGAGGCATTTTAAAAATTGGGTCAAAAAGTCAAAATACTATAAAAGGTTAAGGATGTGATATGAAAGATAAGAAGTGAAAGACATGATTGAGAAGAAGTGAAAAGTGAGCATAGTTGACTGACTAGTCCATGAAAGATAAAAGGAGAGGTCTCTCCATGTGCAAAATGCAAAACTAATCTAACATGAACCTAGAAATGCAAGCTACTATGAAAAGGGGTTGACTTGCAAGGTCACAACGCTAATAGACATCTAATAATCATCATCAAGCTTTATTGGTAGCATCAAAAGATCATAAAATACACACCAATATGAC
This sequence comes from Chamaecyparis obtusa, assembly GCA_027943335.1. NCBI lineage: Eukaryota > Viridiplantae > Streptophyta > Pinopsida > Cupressales > Cupressaceae > Chamaecyparis > Chamaecyparis obtusa. The sequence goes on from BSBK01008349.1 coordinate 410,822, forward strand.
TATGTGAATCTGAATATGATCTATATCAGATAGGAATGTGGGAATCCCACCTAGGCACCAAAGACATGTAGGTCAAGATGACTAGTGCAGTGAGGTTCCCTAAGTTTAATATAGCAAGATTATGCTCGCACGGAGACATAAGAAAGTCAAGATGTCTATAAGCACACACTCATGAAAAAATTCAAAGACAATACCTTGTAGACCCTAATGTCAAGTGGAACAAGCATAAATGCTTATGACAGTGAGGATCAACAAAATATACCCACAAGCAGAAAAAGCAATAAAACATGTCCTCATGCCCCCAGTCTTCTAGCTTAGCATCATTGAAAACTATTAGGAAGAGAACACTCATCAAAGAAATCATCATAGACAACACACAAAGAAATAAATTCACACAAGTCTCAACGAGTCGAATGTTTAAATGCGTGTGTGTAGGTCATAGAGTCAAACTTTGAGTATCACATCTACTAGGGAAAAATACCATATCATGCTAGACTATGGGTAGGATATCTAATAAGTGTTGAGAAACACTTGATGCTAGGGTAGTTTTGAAAAACACAGTGGGGGTGGTGTTGAAAAATACCATTTGCAAGATGTCCTAAAGACCAACGCATCCTAGAGACCAAAGCTAACATAGTTATGCCCCCTAGACAAAGACAAAGACCAATTCCAAACCAAGGCAACAAGGTCAAGGCATGATGGAGAGAGGCTAAGTGTCGAGGACGCATGCTAAGAAACAAGGGTGCAAAGGCCTCAAGTAGCATCTGTTTCCAAGTTTTCACCACTTGGATAGACTTTTTTGAATTTTTGCATTTTTTAATTTTTTAATATTTTTTCAAGACTTTATATGCTTTTTTTAAGGATTTTTTTAGCATCATATATGAATTTTTTTGAGATTTTTTCAGTATCAATAAGTATTTACAAAGGATGCCTCCAGATAGAATGGGCATCAAACTCCCAAGCAGGATCACATCGTGAAGTCCCAATATCTAGCAAGGTGGAGGACAAGAGGGATTGGCAAGCTGATGGAAGAGATAGAAGACAAGGGAATGAAGGAGAATGAAGGGAAGAAATCCTCAAGGGAAAATTCCTCAAGAGAACCCAAGCTAGGGAAAAATTATCATGTAAAGCACATTTGGACAAGCAATCAAATGCCAACATAGGATAAGTCACAAAAGCACAATGAAAAAGAAGGAAAGGATGCAGTCCAAATGAGTAAACATGTCAAGAGACTTCATAGCATCATGTTTTACTTTTTTTTATTAAATCAAGACCAAAGGGGAAAAGAATAGTGAAAGGCTAGAATGAATGGAGGAAAATAAATACGAAGGCTAAACATGAATGGTATGAAAGCAAGATCATCGTAAGATAGCTCACAAGATAGCCAAATGTTTGTGTATAGGTCAACATTGTCAAGATCAAAGAGAGAAGACAGAATAGATGAAATATGTAGAAGAACTACGCATGATGCCTGATTGCCAGGTTTTCATCACGGTAGTTATCCAAGGTGCCACAAGGGAGTGGTTTTCACCATAGGATGAATTTATTTCTCTTTACTTTTGCTACCAAGGTGCTTGTTTCCAAGTTTTCACCAAGGCACATTTTCAATTTTTTCATTTTTTTTTTTTTTGTTTTTACTATTTTTTCTATTTTTGGAAGAAGGCAAGCTTTTCAGATAATGCTCCTTGAAAGGATAACCATAATATGCCAAGGATTCAAAATGATATGCTCAAAGATGCAGATAGGGAAAGGAAGATGGAAGAGAAAAATGGAGGATAAGGTTTTATGTAAAGCGAGTGAGGTTGGAAGATAAGAGGAATAGGAAAATGAGGAAAAATGATAGAAGGTAGAAGGATAATGAATGGAAGGATTGTGAAAGGGTAGATGGAAAGGAAGGAAAGATCAACATCAACACACACCTTGAAGGGTGGTGAGAGGGTGGAGGAAATGTGAATGAAGGAATACATGAAGGAATATGGCGAATGTTTAGCAAAGGTTGCAGTTCAGGCGCATAGAATGGAAGAATGTTTTTGGAAGAAGATGAAGTGGAAGCCTTTGGAAGCTTGAATGTCAAATTCAATTTTTGTTCAATGTTAGACTCTTTCAAGAGAGACTTTGGAATCCATATAGCTTTAGGCTTTTCATTTCTTTTTGATGATTTAGAGAGAATATCTTCAATGATGGATTTTGGAACCCATACTTGTCTTGTAGTTTTCTTCTTAGATATCTATTTTGACTTTATGCTTCCATGTCGATTAGAGGAGACATGGTGATCTTCTTCTTTTGATGGATTATTGTAATGTTTCTTTTTATTGTATTGAACATTCAAGTTACTTCCAAAATACTTGGGACTTGTGGAAGAAGAAAGAGGATATGACTAGTTTAGATGGGTGAGTGGATGAAAAGGATTCAAGGGTATGCATCTATGCTGATCTTGAGGAAAGATAGGATATGGAGGGATGCAAGGACCCAAGATGGATGACAAATTAGGAGAGTTAGGAGGGGAAAGTGAAGGGACATAAGGGCCCAAGATGGAAGGAAGATGTGAAGCCCTTAGTATTGGTGGAGGAGGTCCAAGGATGGAAGTGGAAGATGCAAAAGGATAAGAAATAAGTTCATCAACATCTATATGACAACCAAGGACATCAACATATTTAGAGTGAGCATTAGGATTTGCAATAGGATCATGAACATATTGAATAGGAGAAACTTCTTTGATAGGATTGTTCGAAGCTTACAAAGAATTAGGAAGAGTAGAAAGTGGAAGCGAACATGGAGTGGTAGAACAAGAAGATGGAAGGCTTTGATCTTGACAATGAGATTTGGATAGCATAAGTGTATAATTTTTCTCTTGATTTTCAATAGGCTTAACGTTGGAAGTGACAAAACTATTTTTAATAACCTTAATGGAAGTATCATCTTTGGAAGGCACAAGTGAAGTAAGGTTATTTTGATTGTCAATAAGCTCAATAGTGTAAGTAGTAGCTTGATCTTGCTTAGGAGAAGACTTAAGGCATAGTGGAATGGATGAGGAAGGGCGTAGAGGATCACAAGACCCTTCAAGAGGATAAGAGACATCATGAAAAGAATTGGATGACATGGAGGGTTCTTGATCTTGATCTTTCTTTATGTTCTTTTCTTTATCATTTTTAGAGTCCTCTTGACATGGATCCACTTCTAAGGACAAGGAAGCAGGTTGGAGTTGTATGGAAGACTTTGGAAGAGGTGGTGAAGGAATAGCTGAAGTAGGCATTATAGCACATAAATACTTAGGCTCTTTAGGTTTAGCATTATTGAAAGTATTTGCAGCCAAGTGAAGGTTAGCTTGAGTTTCTTTAAGAGGTAGCCCTTGAGGATAACTATAGGGAACTGCATGAAAAGTATTAGGATCTTTGTTGGATGAAGAATTTCTAAAAGGTTTGAAAGAATTGGAAGCTTTAGGAAATGTATGGGTATTGGAGGAAGTAGGGGATGGAAGGGAACCATCACAAGACAAAGGTCTATCATCAACATGATCCTGCTTGAGAGTGTCATCTTTATTTTCAGCATGAGAGTTCTTAGATGAAGGATTCTTATAATATTTACATTTCCAATCAACACAATAAATTTTATAGTCCTCAACAGTAGTAGATGGATCATCATCGAGGTATTGTTCATAGAACTCATCAAAGTCTCTTTCAAAATCAAAATCATACAGATCACCATCACAATCTATCCAATAGGATGACCCTTTGGTAAGCATGAGCACACGATGAGGAGGACTCTTAGGAATAGAGGTTTCATAGGTATGACTATATGGTTCATCATCATAGCCATCATAATAATCATCATAGTCATCAAAGGTAGGTGTGTCACTCTTCATGGGAGAGGTATCACAAGGATTATCATGTTGCTCATCATGGTATGTCTTGAGAAGAGAAGCAAGACTCTTGGGAGAAGTAGAAGAGGAATGAGATTATGAAGAAGAGGAAATTGAAGATCAGGTGGAGGAAGAAGACTTGAATGATGAAGAATGTGAATAATGTCTAGAAGAGTCATGGTAAGACTTGGAAGGTGAAGAAGAATGAGAGGACTTAGATGATGAAGAATGTTTGGAAGGAGGTCGTGATATGATCATGTCTATGATCCTAGCAAAGGTGTCTGATTCAATCATCTTTTATTTTATTTTTTCTTTAAGTTTGTCACCCATGAGATATATGGAAGGACTATTGGAGGAATCAAGCATGGAAGTGAAAGAATTGATGAATAGAAGAAGGTAGATTAGAAAATAAGAGGAAAAGAATCAAGAAGACATGAAGATTTTATGAAGAAGAGGAAGAAGCATGAAGGAAGAAGAAAATGAGAGACTAGGAAGACATGGGAGATGTGGAAGAAAGAAGACCAAGAGTCATTGTTTGCAATTTGATACCATTGAAGTTTATTTGAATATTGAGAAACATGTCATAGTGTGTGTGTGAAAATTGTACCTGATCTGTAGACACAACACTCAGTAAAACATTAGAGGTTAGCAAAAATCAAAATCATGCAAAATTGAAATCTAATCTAACCAAGCGATTTACTGCCTTCTAGTAGGTGCGAGATTAATGTTCTCAGATTATTATCGAGATCAGTGACCTAGACGACACCTAAATGAAGGATTTGAATGCAATTGATCTAGATATGAGATTGAATGCAATTATTCTATTTTTTTGGATTTTTCTATGCAATAAGAATGATAAAAACTTGATATGAATCTATGCTATTGAAAATTGATATGCTATGCTAATCTAGAAATGATATGAAATATGAATCTAAATGAATGCAAAAAAAATAAGATTGATCTCACAAAGATGTCGATTCGCAAGAGCTTTGATTCTTCAATTCCAATTCTCCAGCGTGATTGTGCAAAATATGAGATGATTTGTGAAGAGCTAAAGCCTTAATTTATAGAAATCCAGGGCTTTGGAGGTGCATGGGAAAAAGCCATAAATCACTCAAATAACTCAACTTGATTTTTGAGTTATTTTAAAATAAAGATAATTAAGTCACAAAAATCATGCAAAAGCACAGTTCAACTTGAATTAGAAGTTTAGATCAACTTTAAAACTCGAAAAGATGTTGAGTTTCAAAAAGCTAACAACTTGCATTGATTTTCCAATTTTGAGTTTAATTGGTCCTTGAATGTGCACATGGATAATTATGATTTAATAAATAAATAAAGTGATTTATTCTCAACTTAACTGCTTTTTGAAATAAAATAATTAATTTATGGGTTAATTAACTATTTTACCAAACTTTTATTAAAAATTATATTATTAAATAATGACAACATGCTTTAATTAATTAAATAAGAATTTAATTAATTATTCATAGGAATTTTGATTTATTGTCAAAATTAAATAATACAATTAATAATAGATAGAATTAAATTTAATTACACAATTAAGTGGCAAATATTAAATCTAATTAATTAAATATGAAAATATTCAATTAATCAAACTTAGGATAAATGTGATTTATCGCCAAATAATCATTAAATTAAAGATAATTAAGATAATTAGGAATATTACTAGGAATATTCCCCGATGCAAAATTTAAGATAATCAATTATGATTTGATGATGTTAGATGTGCCTTAGGTTAGGACTTTGATGTCGATTTCATTCGATATGTAGATACAGGATATTAATGAACTTATAGCCCATTTTTGGGGTATTACATTTTGCCCCTCTTTGAATTACTATGTGAAGCGCAGTGGTTCAAAGATAGTCTGTGTTTGATAGAGATATGAAACTGATTCAAAAGATAAACCGATCTCAAGATAGAAACCAATTGAGAGATATTGAGATAGGAGGTCCTGAATGACCAAAGATAATGTTCACTATAGTAGAAAATAAACCTATGATTGCGAAAAAGTGTCAAAACACTTGATTCTGAACCTTAGGATTGATAAGAAGTGAGTGACCCATTCTAGACTCGATTGTCTTAGCAGGACTAGCAGGTATCACATCTGAATCCTTCAGTTGCCGAAGAACCAACGAAAGAACACTATGATCTGATGGTTGCAAAAACTAATACAGTTTACAAGATTAGGAGAATACCAGATTGATATGGATCGATGAATCTGATATGCCCCAAGTGATGATAGATTTTCCCCGAGCGATGAGGACTTTTGATGAATCAGCGACTAGACGTGATTAAGTCTTGATCACTAATGAAAGATATTGATAGATTTGATCGATAGAATTTGATTTATAGACTTTGAATGATGTGCAATACCATGCCCCCTTCGGGATTAAAATTGAAATCTGACAAGAAAAGTTAGCGTTATAGTTTAGAAGCATGTTAATTGATTTGAGAAGTGTGGTGAAACGCGTTTGAGAATGCATTCTACATCGTTTAGAGGTCCTGGAGACCAAGTTTGACTAGGTTTGACCATGAGTTGACCATGGTTGACCAAGTTGAAATTTTGATAGTGTGATGTAAGATAATCAGTTAAGTTGAATTTTAGATTTCTGTGATGATGGAAGGTTGATTATGCAAGCAGTGAATAAGATAAATGATCTCAGATTTTGATTTTGATCCCGAAAAAGGATTCTACTTGCTGTTTCGTTGGAGGAACCTTCGTGTGAGATTCAGCTCTTGTTAGACTGGAAGATGTGATTTGAAGAATCATTTAAGCATTGGAGTTCGTTTAATCATTGTGAGATCATGCAAACATGCAAAATGCAAAGAGACATGCAAAATGAAATGCAACCTAAGACCGAGGACCTAGTCACTGATCATATGTCGATTTGTTATCATCATTAAAATTTTAGGTAACCGGATAAATCAATACAATGCCCACTAGCTACGAAACCATAGACATATGAATATTGATTTGTAACGCTCAAGAACCAATACAACACCCACTGGTCAACAACCATGGATATATGAATATTGATTTTGTTTTCGAAATGTCGGAGTAGATATAAGCACCAAGGCACAAACGCCAGGATGACCTGAATATCATGTCCATTTTGATATAGCAATTTGTATAAGCATCAAAACATAAACATCGTGATGACCTGAGTACGCCTTGCATTGAAAACACATTAAACAGTCAAGAGATCATTCTAAATCCAATGTGAATTACCCGTAGTGACCCTTTATCATTCACATCCTTAGGCAAGATTGCGTTCCATAGTAGGAGTAAGAACTTACTCAAAAAGATAATAGTTAGATCAAACTTCCTTGAATTGTCTGGGTATCAATGGTCGAGGTACGCATGGCCATCCAATTCGAGATAGAGGCTCTTACAGTCAGACACCATTTCAATCCAGAATTTCCAAAGCTGTTAGATTTTCACATACAAGCAGAAGACAAAGAAAAGATTATGCCCCCAGTCATCACTCTCTAAATCCTATAAAAGACATCATCGAAGAGCTCGAAGGGACACAATATGCAAAAATCTCAATGCGAATCAGTAAGCATACAAGGAGATAAAAGCATGAAAAGCACAGATTGTTTTCAGTTGAGTTTTGATGTTTGATTGTTGTTGATGCAAAATCCTTTCTGGAGATGAGACTGACTGACTGACTCAACTTGAAGCTTCAAAGGACTCTGAGTGGATATGACATGTCTAAGATACATTGGAGGCCATAGGATATGACATTGATGCCCCCAAGTTTGAACATTGATAGGATACAGATGCTTGAGCTGATTGGTGTACAGACTGACTTATTGAAAACTGGAAATGCAGAAACAAACCCGGAGATATGTACAAACTAAAGCAAGACTGAAAGCTGGGAAAGACCAAGATTGTGCTGATAGATGGAGCATTTGGAATAAGTGGCGCCCGTTTGCCGGGTTTTCACCATCTTGGTAGAGATTCTATTTTTGCTACCAAGGCGCCTGTTTCCAGGTTTTCACCAAAGCACTTTTCTTTTTTTCTTTTTTTTTGTATTTTTCATTTTTCAATTTTTTTTGTATTTTTCATTTTTTCAATTTTTTTGTACTTTTCATTTTTTCAATTTTTTTGTACTTTTGATATTTTTTGATTTTTTTTGTGAATCATCAAGGCGCCTATTGCTAGGTTTTCACCAAGATGTTCATTTTTTAGGACTTTTTCTGATTTTTTAAAAGATTTTTTTCAGGACATTTACCAAGCACTGAATGCCTTAAGTGTAGAATTTCTTCAGATGGAGAACGTTGATTGGTTCTCAGAGCTATTCTCCTTCAGTTGTTGAGAGTTGATAGGCACTAGAGCCAAAAGTAGCAGTGATTACAAAGGGACCCAGCCAGTTGGGTTCGAACTTCCCCTTGCGTTCTCGATGTGATTGATTTTTAGGATTTTCTCTCAACACTAGATCGCCAACCTGAAATTCTCTATGTCTGACTTTCTTGTTGTAGCCTCTAGACATTCTTTTCTGATACACTCTGAGATGATCATACGCTGCTTGCCTGCATTCATCTAGTAATTCAAGTTCTTGTAACCTAGATACTCTATAGTCTTCATCAGTGACAAGTCCATGCATTTTGATTCTGAGTGATGGGATTTCAACCTCAATAGGTAGTACCGCTTCAGACCCATAAACTAAAGCGAAAGGTGTAGCCCCTGTAGGCATTCTGATACTAGTTCTGTATGCCCAGAGAGCTGGATTGATCATCAAATGCTAGTCTCTTCCTGTTTTATTCACTGTTCTGTGCAAGATCTTCAGGAGATTTTTGTTTGAAGCCTCAGCTTGTCCGTTCCCTTGAGGATAGTAGATAGATGACCAATGTTGAGTAATTTTGAACTTGGCACATAAGTCATCTAGGTCCTTGTTTTTGAATTGTCCCCTATTATCTGTGATTATAGAGTGAGGGATCCCATATCTACAAATGATGTAGTTCAGGATGAACATAGAGATTTGTTTCCCCGTTGCTTTTGTTAGAGGAACTGCTTCTACCCATTTTGTAAAATAATTTGTAGCTGTGATTATATGGGTATGTCCATTAGAAGAGTGCAGATGGATAGCACCTATGAGATCAAATGCCCATTGTTGAAAAAGCCATTGTGTAGTAAAGGGAATCAGATCTCTCCCTAGAGCATGAATCAAGTTGCCATGTACTTGACATTATTGACAGTTTTTAGCAAATTTAATAGCCTCTTTTTCCATTTTAAGCCAATAGTACCCAGCCCTAATAAGTTTTTGAGCTAATGTTAAACCGTTCGAGTGTGACCCACATATACCCTCGTGGACTTCCTCTAATGCACGTTGAGACTCTTCCCGTTGTAAACATCTAAGCAGTGTACCATCTAGACCTCGTTTGTATAGATCATTACCAATGATGACATATCGGGATGCGGATCGAATAAGGTTATGTTTCTCAAAATGGTTAAAGGACTCAGGGATGATTTGGTCGTGGAGATAGGAGAATAGATTTTTATAGCGGGATGAATCATAACCTACAACGGTGCAGATCATGCAGGTTTCAGGGGAGTCATATGCAGGATAGGATAGGGCTTCCACCAGGAACTCGTAGCGTAGCTCATGTTCGGGCTGCTGTAAGAGAGTAGATAGTGTCGCCATTGCATCGGCGGCCTTATTCTCCATTCTGGGTATTTGTTCAAATGTGATAGAGATGAAGTATTTCTTTAAATCATCTACCATTCTCTTGTAAGGAATGAGCTTTTCATCTTTGGTTTGGTACACATCATTGACTTGGTGGATAACCAGTTGTGAGTCTCCATGAATGTGCATCTCTGTAACTCTCCACTGTATTGCCATTTTCATACCATTGAGAAGTGCCTCATATTCAGCAATATTGTTTGTGCAAGGAAACTTTAATTTGAATGCTTTGGGTATCGAGTATCCTTGAGGAGTGATGAATAATATGCCTGCTCCAGATCCATTCTGTGTGTAGGAGCCATCAAAGAATAATCGCCATGCTCTAGAAGAGAGGTGCATGATAGAAGAATCGGGAAATTCCATTTGCATGGGTGTATCATCAAACAGTGGTGCTTCAGCTAATTGATCAGCAATGACCTGTCCTTTGATAGCTTTTCTTTCAACATATGCAATGTCAAATTCACTCAAGAGCATGACCCATTTAACTAGTCTACCTGTGAGGGCAGCCTTGCTTAGGAGATATTTCAGTGGATCAATTTTAGCTACCAAATGAGTGGTATGAGCTAACATGTAGTGTCTCAATTTCTGTGATGCAAAGATCACAGTGAGACATGCCTTCTCTATCATTGAGTAGTTCTTCTCATAGGCCACTAAAGTTCGGCTGATATAGTAGATGGCTCTTTCTTTCTTGTTCTCATCATGCTGTGCTAGCAATGCCCCCAGTGATGTATCTGTTGCGGAGACATATAATATTAATGGCTTCCCATGAATAGGAGGCATCAATATAGGTGGATTTGATAGATACTTCTTGATATGTTTAAAGTTGTTCTCGCATTCTTCATTCCATGCAAAGGTCACACCTTTATGTAATGTTTTTGTAAAAGGCTGTGAGATGTCCGCTAGCTGTGATATGAATCTTCTGATAGATTGAACTCTACCTTGCAACGTCCTCATTTGACTGATATTTGTGGGAGGTTGCATCTCTATTATAGCCTTGACCTTAGCTGGATCAACTTCAATGCCTTTCTTGGAGATGATGTATCCTAGGAGCTTTCCAGAAGTGACTCCAAAAGCACACTTTTTAGGATTTAGTCGAAGACTAAATTTTTCCATTATGTCGAGGATCATGCTCAAGTCTGTTAGATGTTCAGTTCTAATCATGGATTTTGCCAAGGTATCATCTACGTAATCCTCCATTGTTCTATGCATCATATCATGAAAAATAGATGTCATTGCTCTTTGATATGTAGCTCCAGCATTTTTGAGTCCGAATGGCATAACATTCCAACAGAAAGTTCCCCACGCACATGTGAAAGCTATTTTCTCTTGATCTTCTGGAGCAATTTTGATTTGGTTGTACCCAGAAAAGCCATCCATTAAGGAATACATTTCATAGCCCACAGTCATGTCCACTATCATATCAATGTTAGGCAGTGGAAAATCATCCTTAGGGCATGCTCTGTTCACATCCCTAAAGTCCGTGCACACTCTGATGGAACCATCTGGTTTGGAAATAGGTACAATGTTGGAAATCCACTCAGCGTAGTCTATGACATGGATGAATCCAGCTTTTAGGATTTTTTCTAGTTCTGCTTTGACTAAGAGTGCAACACGAGGATGCATCTTTCTCAATTTTTTTTTGATTGGTTTTACTCCAGGAGCAATGGATAGATGGTGCATAATGAGATTGGGATCCAATCTTGGCATATCTGAATATTTTCATGCAAAGTTGATCTTTTTCTCTAATAAGAAGGTAGTGAAGTTCTGTTTCTCTTCGTCTGATAAAGATTGTGCTACATGTACCAATTGTGGTTCCTCTGTTGTACCCAAATTGATGGATTGAGTTGGCTCAATTAGAACTGGAGATCTATCCTATAAATGACTTGGAAGGACATCAAATATCTCATCCTTAGGCACCTCAGAGAGGTTTTCACCTTTAGATACGTCTTTTCTTTTTACTTTTGTCGGTTCTGAGACTGCCACAAAGTGGTTTTCACCCTCAGAACTCTTTTTCTTTTTCTTTTTACTCTTGTTTTTCTGACTAAGATATTTGATGTCTGACTCGGTCATGCTGACGCTCGGTTCACTGATGGAAGTACTCATAGGCTCAACTGCATTGAGGTAGCAGGCAAGGGCATAGTCATTTGGGAAGGTATACATACCATGGTTTGGGTTTGTGGAAGTTTGGTCGATAAGATCAGGGCGTTGGATAGTCAAAGCGGGAAAGGCTTGGGATATGGTGTTCACGGATGTGGATATGTCATCATTGGTCCTAACCCGATGCTCAAGTTCAAAGGTGATATTACAGCTCAAAATGTTCAATTCGTGAATAGGCTCAACATCATCATGGGAGTCCTCTTCAGCCATAGGTGGATCAGACACGTTAAGTTCATTGTTTCGCTCTAGACTTACATTGGGTTGAGAGACATATTGGTGAATAACATCAATAGATTTCTCTGTTATAAGCTCATCTTCTTCTGGAATGGCACCCCATTCATAATCATTTGTCTCATCTTCTGATTCAGAATCTCTAGGAAATCTTAGAAAATGTGTGAAATCAGGATGAATACCCCAAGAAGGATTACCCTCAGTCTCTGACTTGAATTCATATTCATGGGAATCAGTGTCAGAATAACTACCCCCTGCTTCTTGATCAGTTTGATTGCCTTCGAGATTGGCTGGTTCTTGTGGTGCAACCATCTCTTGCACTACAGTAGGTTCTTGTGTTTCTACTACATTAATTCTTCTGATAGGATCATCTGTATCATCAAGAAGATCTTTGATCTCTTTAGGCAATTTTTCATAGGGGATAAGTTCAGAGCTATCTGAATCATCATCAGAGGGTTCTATATCTTCTTTCTTAAGAAGGGGTTCTTCGGGTGCAATTTGTTCTATGACATGAGAACAACCACCTTTGAGATGATAGGGTTTCTTCTTAAACCCTATGCCACCAGTATCTTTTTTGGCTCGACCAATATGTGAAATGGGGGTCACAAGACCCTTTCCCCTAATTCCTAGAGGTCCTTGACCGGAATATCCCATCTTGGCTATCAATTTGTTTCCTGGACCATATAAATTAGCAGGGATTGTAGGTGCTATAGATTCACTAGGTTGAACAATTTTAGATTCAGAATCCTCTTTATATAGCCATGCCAGCATAGCTTCATCCTCTTCAAATTCTTGTTTGGATACTTGCTCCACCACAAAATGTCTTTTGTATGCTTCCATAGGTTCCTTAGGTGCTGATTTAGATTGCTTCAAGGATTGTCCATACGACTTAGGTGAGATTGGGAGAGATGTCAGAGACAAGACTGGCTCTATAGTGTATTCTCCCATCCCATTTTCTTTGATATTGATATCTTTAGCAATGTCATCCATATTAGATGTGGAAGCGACATTTTGTTGCTTGATGAAAGATTCTTTGTTGTTGGGAACAAGCTTATCGGCACTTTCCTTCAATGTATTGCAAGTTGTATTCAGATCTGCTGGGATAGTAACTTCCACTCCTTCATAGGGAAATTTCAAGCATTGATGATACGTAGAAGGAATGGCTTGCATTTCATGGATCCAGGGTCTCCCTAGAAGGATATTATAAGTCAATGGTAGATCGAGCACCTGACATGTGGTATCTTTGATGACTGGACCCACTCGGATGGGAAAGACAATGGTGCCCTTAGAAGATCTTTCCTGTTCATCATAGGCCTTTATAGTGATCTTCTTTCGAGGATCAATAGCCACCTCTGAGAATCCCAACTGTGTGATTAAGTTGTAAGAACAAATGTTGAGGCCTGCACCCCCATCTATCAACACACGTTTGATGCGACGGTTCTGGATCAAGACTTCTATGTGTAAGGGCTGATTGTGTGGGTGACTCAAAGAGTTGTCATCTTCCTCTAAAAAGGAGATATATTGCGGAGACGTTAGATGACCAACCATAGTCTGGAACTTCTCTAGATCTAGATCATCAGGAACATTAGAGCCGAGCAAAGCTTTGTCTAGGATATCTCTGTGAGCTAGAGATATTCGAAGTAACTCAAGCATGGAGATTTTGGCATTGGTGTGCTGGAGTTGTTGGACAATGCTGTAAGATGTAGGCCTGGTATCCTTTGGATTGGAAGATTTCGAGGCAACCTTCTGTTTAGAAGCAGATGTGAGATTTAAAGGTATCTTAGGGACATTAGATGAACTTGGTGTTTGTCCTTTCAGATGAGTCTAAGCTTGTGATCTGGTAATTGCATTAGCTGAGGAATGATTTCTATCTCTTCGTACAATTGTGATGACATTGCAGCTTTCAGAGAGACATGGTTCAACCATATTGATGACAGCATCGTTTCCAGGGTAGGCATAGTTGACTTTTGCCCCCATGTTAGGCTGGGAAGTGGAAACTCCTTTTCCATGTTGTGGAAATGGTTCTGTAAATGCTATGTGATCATTATTGCTAGTAGGATTATCGATCATGATATCCCCTTGATCTATCAAGTCTTGAATGGTATGCCTCAAGTGAAAGCATCCATTAGTTTTGTGACCTTTAGTCCAATGGAAAGCACAGAATTCATTATCTTTCCACCAATATGGTTTTGGATCCGGATCAGGTTTTCAGATTGGTGGTAAAGAGATTATGTTATCAGCTATCAGGGTCCTCAGAGTAGATTCCAAAGATTCTCCTAGGGGAGTAAACTTTTGTTTATTATCCCATCATTTGAATGACTTCTTTGGAGATGGTTTAGTAGATTTTTGCTCTGAAGCTTCAATGGCTTTGGTGGCAAGGGTGAGATTGTAGGCCGGTGCCTTTGATGGGGTGTGGATAGTGTCAACAACACCGTCAGAGATGATACCTTTGTTTCTATTCCAGCTCTTATTTTTATCTTTTGAGCTAGATCCAGATTCAGACTTGTCCTTTTGAAGTGTGATTTCTCCTTTCTTGACAAGTACTTTCTCAATCTTGATTGCATTATCCACCATTTTATCAAAAGATACATGATCTTGCATTTGTAATGGATAGTTGAGCTCTGGAACAAGGTTATTGATAAAGATTTCAAGTTTCTCCATTTTGGGAATTGGTCTAGCATATAGAGAAAACTTCTTTCACCACCTCTTGAGGAAAGTTAGGAATGATTCCCCTGGATATTGCTTGAGGTTACAGATATCGATCATGGTAATCGGATGTTGAATATTGTAGGAATATTGTTGATAAAACAATTTAATCAATTCCTCAAAAGTTTTGATCATAGAAGGTAATCTTGAAAACCACTGAATGGATGCTCCTCCCAAGGATCTAGGAAAAAGATGCATTAGATAAGTCAGTTCATGCATGAATTCCATGGATTGCGTACAAAACTCTCTGACATGATCTTGAGGATCAGAGTGTCCGTCATATTTGTCATACTTTGGTATCTCCACTCTTTTTGGGAATGGTGGCATATACAAGTTTTTGTTGAACAGGAAAGGACATAGGGCCTCCATGGAGAACTCCTTGGGTTCCTTCTCCTTCTTAAGATTGTTAAATTCAACTTGTATAGCATGCATCTGTTTTGTCATAGCTGTGAGTGGAGTTTCTTCCTCATGTGTGATTATATCATCAACGTTAAAGTTGGGAGGAAGCTTAGCCCCTTCTTGGGCTAATTGTAAAAAGTATGCCTCTCTATCCACTTTCAAGAAATGGCTCATCATTCTCTTGAATTCATCGTCATTCCGACATCGATGGATTTCAGAGGGGGTAGGTTCTTGGTCAGCATTATGTTGAGAATGGTGTCCCTGGGATCCTCCTCCTAGAGAATCATGGTTTGTCCCTGCTTGAGACATGGTAGGAGTCTTTGGGCTCCCTGGAACAGATTGAGGAGGAGTTTGCTGATTACCTCTGTGAGTTGATAAAGGAGGTATGTAACCAGTTTTCAATCAAAAGTTACCGAGACCGTCATCTTCATAGATACCTGACTTGATGAGTTGTTCCAAAGTTGGACCCAAGGTATTGGTTAAAAGTAAGTTCTGAGACGTTTCTTCTGATTTCTTGTGTGAAGAAGCTCTGGTCTCCACCATTAACTTTGAATGAAACAAAAAAAAAGGATGAAGACAACTGAAGAACAATTTGATTCAAAAAAAATCGGATGACGCAACCTTGTCAAGATTATGATAGTTTTGAAGATCTAATGAGATGTGGGTGAAGGAAACTGTGCCCTGGATGTATGGGATAGATCACCCAAAAGATAGCGGACACGAGTTCTCAACACTTAGTCTATTTTTGAAGATTGATAGTTATGGCAAGGTTTTGACACGAGATAAAAAGGACTCAAATTGATCAAACAGAAGACTAGATCGGATTCAAAAGATCAAACTCGGAAAATGGTAGAATGCTCAATAGCTACTGCTCTATTCCTGACACAATGATATTTTTGACAGATTCTGGAACTAGGCTGAAAACATTGGATATCTTGCAATTTGACAATTTCTAACAACTTTCTCAAATTTTTCCAAATGACACTCTGCAGACTCGTACGACAGTTGGGTATAAATGAAACGATAGTTGCGAAACTCGTACGATAGTTGGGTAGAGATGAAATGATAGTTGACAAAACTCGTACGATAGTTGCTAACAATTTTTGGCTTCTTAAATTTTTCTGGTTTGAAAACTCGTACGACACTGGGTTCTCAATCATACGACATATGGGCTTTACTGAAATGACATTTGACAAAAAGTCATACGACTTTTGACTTCTTGAAATGACTTTTGACTCCAGAAAGAACTTTACGTCAATTTTTGCAAAAATTTAAGGTTTTCAGTTCTGGATTGTTTGCAAATTGTACTGTCCAAATTTTGAAAGTTATACCAGATTTGATCATTTTTAATAGCTAAGTAGATAAACAAGCACGCAGAACAGAAAGCAAGTAATTCCAAGCACGTCTGAAAACAATGAACAAGGGCAAAAGCAACCTTGCGCATGAACAATCAAGTGACCAAATTGTGCTAATCCCTGAGAGTACTAATTGTGTATGTTTTGAAAAGTTTTGCAATAACACACATATACCTGAAAGTGAAAAATTGGCCTCTCTAGGGTTTTTAGTAATGGTTTGACTCTGCAACTTTTATGATTCAAAGGGGTGAACTCCAATCCCGGCGCACCAGGGTTTTGACACAGTCCGAAAACTTAATCTTCAAGAGCTGCTAGGGAGATCTGACAACCCAACAATGAACCATACCCGTGGAGATTTCTTCCACAAGGATATTTATATAGCGCCTGTCACTACCACGGCGAAAATGGCTATGACTGCTTGAGGTTCCGTCAACGTAGTTTGCCCTGTGAATGGATTGTCTGCTACGATTAACCCTCTCTAAAGATGACTCATAGATTTATACCACAAGGGGACTTGGCTCCAGATTCAAGGTTTTGACACCTCTTCACTTTTAACCCAAACAAAACAAGCAGATTAATCCGACACGCTAAGATAAAGTTTTGTTCCACCAAGGTCTGTGATATCAACTCCACGTGATCTATCAACCTCTCCGGGGAGAGAATGTATCAATCAATAAGAGAAGACACACTAACTAATTTTGATTCACCAAAGCTCATGATATCAACCCTACGTGATCTATCAACCTCTCCGGAGAGAGAATGTGTTGATCAATAAGAGAGGATGCACTAACCAAGTTGAATGTGAAACGCACTAAGTATCCTCCCTACCTATAAGGATTCTGTCGTCAAGAAGGATTTTTCTGAGAATCCAATCTTTCAAGAATCACGAATAGTGTTCATAGGGCCTAATTACTATGTGAGCACAGATATATTCCCGAAAGTAAATCTACCAAAAGTACCCAAAAAGTAGAAAGAGGAACACTTAACACTTAAAGTGAATATGAGATGAGTCCACAAGGTGGAACACTTAACACCTCACACAAGTTGAAAATGAGTCCCCAACTTAGAAAACAAGTGAGTTCCTAAAAGCACAAAAGGGTTGCCAAGTGGAACATTTAACGCTTCTGTCTTGTTGACCCCTCCCCTTTATGGCGCTGAGATTGCAACCACGGGGCGGAAATGAGGGGCCGGAGGATTAGCGAGTCCAATAACCCAAGATAGCAATCAAGATCAATCACAAGTATTCTAAGACTACTTAATGAATCCTTAAGGGTTCACAACCTAGTATCAATTATGCAAGTGTGTAGAAATAGATCAAAAGCATGAAAAGATGCACACAAGCTTGACACATAAGAGATTTATTTTAAGTCCCAAATCAAAATGTTATTAGATAAAGGAGAATACCTGGGTTCCTTGCAACGTGCTTAGTAGATTTTACTTGATTTTTAGCAATTTTTGTTGAGCTTTTCCATGCAAGCAAGTGACGAACTCTCCAACAAGCAAACAAGCAAACAAGATATGCAAAATATATTCAACTTATGAAAACCATAGGGTTAGCTCTAAAAATCAATTATTATCAGTAATAATAACCAGCAATCAACCCAAATGACAACTCATATCATTCATTGAACCATGTAAAAAATAAGTGCATACCCATCACAAAACTTTATTTTTTTGGCTGCATTTGACCTAGTCAACAAGATCTAATTTTTTTTGATATAATTTTGGCAACAAAAATAGAAATTCAAAATACAGATCCCTACTAAAAAATAGAGAGCTTTCCAAAAATGCAAAAATTTTAGAAAAATCTCTTCATTTGTGCCCTAGAGACCCATTTTATCAAAACAGACTAGTTTTTGTAAATTGACTATTTGAGCTATGATATCATGTCCAAATTTAAAACACAAAGAATGGACCCCCTATAGAATTTAAAGAGATTTCCGAAAATATAAATTTTTTTGAAAAATATGCTGATTTGCGTCAGATATTAATTTTTTCCAGAATTTCAAGAAAAAATTTATTAAAAATTCAAAACATCTCAGAAAATTCTAAATTTTTTACTGTAGCTTCCATGACATGTCACCAACTTGCAAAAAAAATTTTAGACCAAAATTCAAATCCGTTTGGGAGATAAAATTAAATCTTTGAAACTTTGGGGTTTTAGCTCCCGAAAAAATCAAAACCAGCATGCAAAGGTGGGTTGCCCCACGGTGGGTGCCAGAAATGTGTGTGAAAATTGTACTTGATCTGTAGACACAACACTTAGTAAAACATTAGAGGTTAGCAAAAATCAAAATCGCACAAAATTAAAATCTAATCTAACCAAGCGATTTACTGCCTTCTAATAGGTGCGAGATTAATGTTCTCAGATTATTATCGAGATCAGTGACCTAGACGACACCTAAATGAAGGATTTGAATGCAATTGATCTAGATATGAGATTGAATGCAATTATTCTATTTTTTTAGATTTTTCTATGCAATAAGAATGATAAAAACTTGATATGAATCTATGCTATTGAAAACTGATATGCTATGCTAATCTAGAAATGATATGAAATATGAATCTAAATGAATGCAAAAAAAATAAGATTGATCTCACAAAGATGTCGATTCGCAAGAGCTTTGATTCTTCAATTCCAATTCTCCAGCGTGATTGTGCAAAATATGAGATGATTTGTGAAGAGCTAAAGCCTTAATTTATAGAAATCTAGGGCTTTGGAGGTGCATGGGAAAAAGCCATAAATCACTCAAATAACTCAACTTGATTTTTGAGTTATTTTTAAATAAAGATAATTAAGTCACAAAAATCATGCAAAAGCACAGTTCAACTTGAATTAGAAGTTTAGATCAACTTTAAAACTCGAAAAGATGTTGAGTTTCAAAAAGCTAACAACTTGCATTGATTTTCCAATTTTGAGTTTAACTGGTCCTTGAATGTGCACATGGATAATTATGATTTAATAAATAAATAAAGTGATTTATTCTCAACTTAACTTCTTTTTGAAATAAAATAATTAATTTATGGGTTAATTAACTATTTTACCAAAATTTTATTAAAAATTATATTATTAAATAATGACAACATGCTTTAATTAATTAAATAAGAATTTAATTAATTATTCATAAGAATTTTGATTTATTGTCAAAATTAAATAATACAATTAATAATAGATAAAATTAAATTTAATTACACAATTAAGTGGCAAATATTAAATCTAATTAATTAAATATGAAAATATTCAATTAATCAAACTTAGGATAAATGTGATTTATCGCCAAATAATCATTAAATTAAAGATAATTAAGATAATTAGGAATATTACTAGGAATATTCCCCGATGCAAAATTTAAGATAATCAATTATGATTTGATGATGTTAGATGTGCCTTAGGTTAGGACTTTGATGTCGATTTCGTTCGATATGTGAATACAGGATATTAATGAACTTATAGCCCATTTTTGGGGTATTACACATAGCACCTAAGATCTGAGATCTAGACTAACCAAGGAAGACTAGAAGTGACACAAATCAACTTAAGATTGCAAGCAGCAGTGAGACAACAAAAAGACTCTATGCGATAGTTTCTAGGCTAACAGAATGATATAATTTCTCCAGGTGATATTTCACACAAGGTAGTGCGATAGTTTCTAGAAAGCTGGTGCGACAGAATGTATAATAGGTAGGTGATGCAACAGTAGTGACGAAGTATCGCATGATAATTCTCAAGAGGGTGTGTGATGGTTTACCAATATCGTACGAATCTTGACCAGTGAACATAAAAAAACTTAGTTTTGAAGACAATTTGGTCAATGTTTCAGTTTGATGATTTAATTTTTCGACTCCAAACATAGTACTAGCAGTAATCAGACAAGTTTGCAAAGAGTAGGTGATCAAACATGTCATAAAACACTTGCACAAGGGTGAAAGCAACCTCGCCAAGACAAGAAATTGTGATATCAAAGTGAAAAATCTTATGAGTACTACCATGATGTTTGAATGTTTGAGAATGTTTACACAGGTAGATCACAGTGAGAACACTTCAAGCACTTACTAGCCTAAAAAGACAATGGCTCAATACTTAACAACTTGGCCCACACTTGATGCTCCATTGCCTCACACAAAGTGGTTGCCCACAATAGATGTTGGCTTTGTTGTGGAAGTGCCAATGACAAAACCAAAGGAACACAGATGGTGAGTAATCTTGGGGTGATCTGGGTTATTCCACTTGGATCAATCCTTGCACCAAGAAGCTAAGCAACAAAATAGGGAGGCCTCTATCTATGGTTCTTAGTAAGGCTTCCCTTCGTAGCACCCCTCTTGCTTCTCAAAAAGGACTAGGACCTCGCGGCCTCAAGAATACCTAAAGCATTCTTGCTCAATACTTTCCTCATGGTCACAATCCCACAAGTACTCACATCAAGCAAAGACAAGTACTACATCTACCAAGGTTTTGTGTCCTCGATAGCCTTGAGTTTATAGTGGGTCAGAATAGCTCAATATTAGCTTGTCCCCACTTGGGTTGTTCCTCTTGATTGCTCAAGAGCAGGCCCGCTAAAGGATTCTAAAGATCTAAACAAAGAGTGGATCAACTTATGAGGTTCAAGGTTTTTGTTTCACTACAAGGGTGAAGAGCATACTCCCCTATCTCAAATTTTTCTCCCAAACACACGAAGAAAATGTTCAATTACCCTCTTGCTTTCAAAATCCAAAGATGGGTCAAGATTTTCTGGTTCACCACAAGGGTGAAAAGCATACTTCTCCTACCACCCAAGAATTCCTACAACAAGATATTATATTCCTATGAAATGAAACAACTAGTAATTGCCACACTTGAAATGAAATAAACAACAAGCATTTTTTTTTATTTTTATCCTTTTGGGCAACCCTACAAAAATAATTAGTAGCCCTTGTGCATTTGAAGCTTTGACATGCGTTCTTTTGGAAAAATATTTCAAGCAATGAGAGCATGTACAAGCACAACTTGTTAGCCCCACAATGGTTAGCACATCAAAAATTAGATAATCTGCAAGTAAAATAGCTGATCAAATAGAAAAAATTGAAAATGAAACCAACATGGTTGGATTAGGCTCGGAAAGAGCTTTCCAATGATATATCACACTTAAATTTTTGATACTGTGGGTGAAAATTTTGATCATGCGACCATAGGTGAACTATCGCGCGATACTGGAAAACTATCATGCGATAATCTGAGACTGAAAACTCTAAGAGCTGAAAATGAAGCTAAAATTTGACAAAAATTTGACGGAAATGCAGAAAATTAAGGACAAAACAATAATGCTCTGCCCCACGGTGGGCGCCAAAAATGTACACCTCAAATAGTGCACTTCTCTAAGTCATTATATCCAAGGAAATCCATGAAAGGGAAACCTTGAGAAAATGACCTAGAGCTCTCTATGCATGAAGTTACAAGATTATTTGATTGCTCTCAGCTAGAGCTACTAAGCTAATGACCTTGCTACTCAACCACACAATGAGAGATTCAAATGAAGACAAGGGCAAGAATGCCAATATCTTCAAGAATCAAATGAAATGCAATGCAATGCAACTAGAAATGACAATGCAAGCTATGCAAGCTAAGCTATGAAAGGAAATATGCAAGTGTTACAAAGCCTCCTAGTTAAGCTAGATGAAGTAATCTAAAGCATAAAGAAAACTATACTATGAATGCCATGATAATGAAACTAGAATGCAAGAAATGAAACTATGATAGCATGTAGATGCAAAAACCAAGAATGCTCCAAATCTTCAAAAGCTCCAAAGTGACCTAGAAAACCTGCAGCATAACATTATTATAAAAGATTGATCATGCAAAATGAGGAAAAGAGCTCTTCTTTTATAGGAAATGAGAAACAACAGATGATGGAGATTAAGAGGAAAAAGTCTTAATCAAGGGTGGAGCTTGAAAGAGGAGCAATCCATGTGCACAAATATCCTACAATGAGAAGATAAGAGTTGACTTTTGTGTCCATATGAGACAAAAAGTTCTTTTCTTCTTTTTATAAAATAAGAATAATGTTTTATTTGTGCAACTTAGGATAAGATGAAAAGTGGGGGCTTTTTATTTATTAAAAAGAGAGGAAATATTCCTTTTAAATAAATAAAGACTTTAGGATAAAATGGTTAGCCCAAGGCAAATAATTGAAAATGAAAAATAGGATTTGATCAAAGAAATTGATATAATTGAAAAATGCTGATTTTTGAAAATCTTGATTCAGGGATTTGATAAATTGCTCAATGGGAGCCCAAAGTCTAGGCAACCATTTTAGGGTGCATTCACTTAGCTCCTGGGTGAGTGCTTCCTGGGGCTCTAGTGACTAGAACAACTCTCCACTAAGCAACGTCTCCTCACTCTACTTCCTCCCTTTAAGTCCTAATGGATGATCGATATTGATGCATTCATCCTTCCTAGAGAGAATTTCTTCACTTCTAGGCCTTATGGATAACCTTATGGAGTATATCCATCCTTTCATATGCATATGATCTATTCCTTTCAGTATATGCCAACCTTCAGAGATAGTTAATCCCTGCCTTAATTCCTTAATAGGAA
Source organism: Chamaecyparis obtusa (assembly GCA_027943335.1). Taxonomy (NCBI): domain Eukaryota; kingdom Viridiplantae; phylum Streptophyta; class Pinopsida; order Cupressales; family Cupressaceae; genus Chamaecyparis; species Chamaecyparis obtusa. The sequence continues at coordinate 433,812 of BSBK01008349.1, forward strand.
TTATAACACCTGATAGAGTGTCCTATTCTCTTGATTCTTATTGGATTGATGGAATGATTTATGTATTCTCTTCAATGTATGAATTTTTCTAGGCAATACCCTTCAAAGTTACTATTCACATCTTGGAGTGGTGGATAATGATGTTCCCGTGGTGTCCCCATATTGTCTTCTTACATCAATAGCATTAGTGTCATCTTTCTTGTAATTAATGGATTGGAATCGTCATCTATCTCCTAGTGTCTACTCTATTCGTAATCTTTATTGTTTTCAACTGTTGAGTGACACTGAGATGGCTTGCTATGCTATTATGGTTACGTTGCCTCTATTGACACTGATTATAACATCACTGGCTTTTATTCTTAGTTTCTTCTATTGTTCAAATCCTCAGTATCAATGACAAGTAGTGCGGAAGAAGATCGATGAATCAATGATTTGTCTAATCCATTGGTGTGTGCTCTCATGTCAGTGAATATGGAATTGGTTGGTCTTTTGTGTTTATCATCTCTTGTTAGTATCGGCTTCTTGTCTTTGTTATTACTGGCTCGTATCTGCCGACTCAACTTTTCTTTTTCCCTTTGTAATTGAGTGACGCACTACCACCTGTATATCCAATATAAAACTCTTCTTGTTATTTCTTCTCCGTTAATCCCCTAGTGCCTTCCCTACACTCTTCATATTCATTTTTTATATACCATGGATGGGTCACGATTCTTACTTATGCGATGCATCTGTTATTTTAAGTATTAATACCTTGGGTTATACATAATATAATAATAGTTTATTATTATTAATAGTTTCTTATTTAATACAGCCTGAATTATTATCTTTAGTGAATAATTTGATTATTATATAATAATAATAATAATAGTTTATTATTATTAATAAATGAAACATTATTTTATAAAAGCCTAAGTTGTTTAATAAACAATTTGTGTATTGTTGATTAGTAAATTTCTATAAATGATAATTAATTTAATTAGTATTTTTTATTAATAATTATTGTATTAATAAACTTAAGAATTTAATAAACAAATTAATTGCTTGATTATAGTAATTAATATTAATTTGATTGAGGCCTGAGCAATTGATTATATTTATTTAATAATTAATAATTTTCCAATATTATTTGATTAAGCATAAAATGAGTAATACTCATTATTTTATAAGTGTTCATATTAATTGAGGGTCATTACAAATCATGAACAAGCAATTTAAATTATTCTAGATGCAATTGCACATAATGAAGCAAAGTGGGGCTCCAAAACCATTTTCAATAGAGGCATTGTGTCCTTTCCCATTTGACAAGAGTTTAATCATGATACCCTTCCCTAGCAATGTTGTCTTTCCTAAATATGAAAAATATAGAGGAACATCTGATCCCCAAGATTATTTAAGGGAATTTTGTGCATTAAGCTTCGAATTCATGCATGACACTACTTATTTAATGAGGTTGTTTCCTAGAATTTTGGGAGGCATGGCCATGTAATGGTTTTCAAAATTACCTTCAAGCATCTGAACCTTTGAAGAGTTAGCTTCTAAGTTTGTAACACATTACTCATATAATATCAAGCATGAAGTTACAATGATCACCCTATGCAACACCAGGCAAAAAGAGGGAGAAGGATTCCTACTTTTCTTACAAAGATGGAGGGCAATATTTGCTAGATATCGTTGAAGTGTACCATAAAAGGAAAAGATGGACATATTTATAAATAGCTTGGGTAATGAAATGAACTATTGGTTTAGGATGCAATGTCCTAAGTCATTTCAAGATCTTATTGAAAATGGAGTGACTACAGAGGAGGTATTAGTTAAAAGTGGAGAACTAAACTTGTACAAGGATAACAAGAATAACAACAACAACAATACCTCCAATAACAATAACAATCAGAATAAGAATTTTTATAACACCTATAACCAATTTGGTTTGAAGAACAACAACAAAGGTGCGGTCAATGATGGGGTTGTTGACGGTAATGATTTGAAAGTCACTCTCTTTACTCTCACAAGAATACCTACTCAAGTGAATAATGAAAATCAAGTTCCCAAAGTGCCTCTTAACAACAGTACCAATAATAACACCTTTGGGAAAAATCAAGGGGATAACAAGTCTAAGAAATTTTTTGTATCATCTCCCAAGAGGACATTCACACCTTTGGGTGAACCCTATAAGAATGCATTGAGAACACTCATTGCTAATAAGATTATTGATTTACCTAGACCTCATCCTTATGAACTACAAAACAAGCCCAATTGGTGGAATGAGTCTAGTCATTGTGAATACCATAGAAATAGAGGACATACAACAAATGATTTCTTGCAGTTAAAAAATGTGGTGCGAGATTTGATCGACAATGGTGTGATTCAGATAGAAGATCCTAAAAACAATGGAGACCACACGGCCTTTAAGCAGCCTTTCTATAATCATGAGAAGGGTGAATCTTCTAATGTGAATAAACAAAGCAACAATAATGTCAATTTTTCTCATCATTATGATAACACTATCAATACTTTATCCAGACATGAGCATGGTGTCAATGTTGTTGTAATGAAGGAACAACCCAAAGAATAAAAGTCATATGCTATCACTAGGGGGAAAACTTCAAGGATTGTCCTACAAGGGGTTGATACTAAACCTATTGGTCCTACACACTCAAGTATTTTGGCTAAACAACCATCCACAACAATAAAGCCATATAATTTGGTGGATCAATTACAAAAGACTCCGACACAAATTTCTATTTTGGATGTTTTGAAGTTATCTCCAAATCACAAGGAGATCTTGGAAAAAGCCCTAGTGGAGACTAATGTTCCTATTAACTTGGAGGAAAAAACTTTTCAAAACATGGTGGGACACCTCATTGCACCACATTGTCTCTCATTTTTAGATCAAGATGATATGTCCATCACCCATCCTCAAAATTTGTCTTTCCATATAGAGGTCCTCATCCGAAGACATAGGGTTAAGAGAGTTCTCATATATGGGGGAGCTGGTCTTAATATTTGCACTTTAAACCTTGATAAGTAGGAGATATTTTCCACAGCAAGTCAAATTGTGATATTGCTATCATGATTTAACTGTGTAGTTTTTTTTAGTCAAACTCATTGACCCATGATTCATGAGTAGTGGTTCACCGAACCCATCTCTCATGAGAATGAAATGGAACACTTAGCACTCATTGGATCTAGGTGATGCTCATAGAGGTGAAGCACCGAGACTTCCTAGGAGGTCACCCATCCTAGTACTACTCCAGCTCAAGCGCGCTTAACTATGGAGTTTCCTCCATGGTTAAACCCACTCTACTTGCATCCTCATTTGCAAAACCTTCACCAAGTGTTGTGCCTTATGAACTATTGAATAGTTCATAAGGCACAACACTTGGTGAAGGTTTTGCAAATGAGGATGCAAGTAGAGTGGGTTTAACCATGGAGGAAACTCCATAGTTAAGCGCGCTTGAGCTGGAGTAGTACTGGGATGGGTGACCTCCCGAGAAGTCCTGGTGCTTCACCTCTGTGAGCATCACCTAGATCTAATGAGTGTTAAGTGTTCCATTTCATTCTCATGAGAGATGGGTTCGGTGAACCACTACTCATGAATCATGGGTCAATGAGTTTGACTCAAAAAAACTACATAGTTAAATCCTGATAGCAATATCACACTTTAAACCTTTTCAAGTCCTTAGGTTTATCCAAGTCTTCTATTGATCCTAAGAAGAAAATTACCATAAAAGCTTATGATGAGACAGAGAGATCTTCAAAAGGCATGATTGTCTTACCTATTCAATTTGGAACCATCAAAAAGGACACCATATGTCAAGTCCTAGACATGAATTTAACTTATAACATCTTATTGGGGAGGCAGTGGATACATGAGATGCAAGTGGTTCCTTCTACATACCATCAATGTATCAAGTTTCCACACATGGGAGAAGAAATCACAATTGGAGGGGATTCAAATCCTTTTTAATATTGTAACACATTGAAGCCTCTTCATGAATTATTTATTCCTCATAATAGAGAAGGGATTGTTCCAAATACTACCATTGAAGAAACTAAAGGTGATGGTCTTAAGTTAACATCCAATGTTACCTCAAATTCAAACCCTATTCAAACTAACTCAACTACATCAGCTAATGGAAAGGAAATAGTGAGTTATGAGGGTCCAAAGGTGGAACTTTCTAAACCAACCAAAGAGGAGAAATATAAAGCTAAAGAAGACCATTATAATCAAATGAATGAGATGATGCACAAGTTCAAGAAAAAATGCAGAATTAATTCTAAAGGAGTAGGGGAATATTTTTTTTCCCTATTTGATTTACCTACTTCTCCAAAATCACATGGAAAACCTTCCAAGGCACATCCTCCTAAAAAATAGAACCCTTATTTTGTAAGAGAGAGTGACCAGTCAGTATTTAAGAAAGAAGATGACGAGGTTCTACAATGGCTATACAAAGATGAAAGTGATACTTCAAATAACCCTGTGGAAAGTGTTCAACATGTCAATATTCAAACTAATTAATATGGAAAGGGGTTTGAAATTATGCAAAAATGGGGGTACAAGGGAAGAGGACCCTTAGGTACAAGAAATAAAGGTTTTCTTGAACCTATTGAACCTTCTTGGAGATCACATGAAGAAAAATTAAGAATAGGTTATCAATACAAAGGAGAATGTTCTAGTCCCATGCATGATTTTTACGAACAAGTAAACATGGTAGAATCTGTTATTGATAGTGATGATTCTAGAGAATATGAGTGGGATTATTTATTCGAAGACTCTTGCCATGACAAAGAGATTGTCATAATACATTCTTATACCAATGTTCCTAAAGAACAAACTCAAAATAATGAAGATCCAGAGATACATCCTATAGGGAAAGTACACATCAATCAACCATGGATAGGTGAACCTTGGGTACCTTCATGGGAGGGTGATTCGAATGTTAGGTTTAACCCACATGTCTTCTTTCCCATAGAAGTCTTAGAGGACTCAAGTGAAGAGGACTTTGATCCTTCCTCCATGGATCATCTTGAGAAAGCCCATGTTATTGACCTTAACAATATAGTGTATGAACCATCTAATGAAGTCACATATCTATAAACCCAGCCAATGACAACTTTCCAATTGAATCTTTATCGTTAATGCATCCTAAGCTTATTGATTGGGACTTAACTGAACCAAATGACTTACTATACTTTCCCAATGACCAAACAATGACACAATACCTAAATGTGGTTGAGCCCTCTTCCACCTATGAATTTGATCCAAACATGCCAAGAAAGGTAGGGGTCCAACCTCTTAATCCAAAAGAAAAAAGTTAAAAAAGTAAAAAATTGGAGAGTTCTAGTGGTGAAAACCACCATGTGGTAGTACTAGAACCAAGAAAAATAAAAATAAAAGAGGTTTCTGATGGTGAAAACCCAACTGTGGCACTAGAGGAAGAGAGGTTGGATACCTTACCAGTGCATGAGGAAGAAAGATAACCAATTCTTATAGAGCCAACGGGGAAAGTCAATATTGGAACTAAATTGTAGCCCAAATTCATACATTTAGCAGCTTCACTTACACCTTTAGAGAGAAATGATTTCATCAAATTTTCCCAAGAAAAGCAAGTGAATTTTGCATGGTCCTATGTTGACATGATGGGATTAGATCCAGACTTCATCATGCATCACTTGAATGTCAAACCAGGCGTTAAACCAGTCAAGTAGAAATTGAGAAAAATGCATCCACACATAGCTCTCCTAGTTAAAATAGAATTGGATAAATTGTTAAAGGTGGGGTTCATAAGAGAAATTTCTTATGCAGAATGGATATCAAATATTGTACCAGTTACCAAGCATGATAAATCCATTTGTGTATGTACGGACTTTAGAGATCTAAATCTTGCATGTCCCAAAGATGATTTTCCACTTCCAAGCATAGATGCAATAGCGGAGTTAACAGCTGGTCACTCGATGTTTTTATTAATGGATGGTTTTAGTGGATACAACCAAATTAAGTTTTCACCCAAAGATCAAGAAAAGACAACCTTCACATGCCCTTGGAGAACTTTTTGTTGGAATGTAATGCCTTTCGGCCTCAAAAATGTTGAAGCTACTTACCAAAGGGCAATGACTACCATTTTTCATCATATGATACACACTTTCTTACAAGATTATGTAGATGATATATTGGCTAATTCACATCAAAGAGAGGATCATTTAAAATTTTTGGAAAATATATTTACATGCTTGGAACAATTCAAAGTAAGGCTCAATCCAAAAAAATGTGCCTTTGGTGTTCAATCTAGGAAATTATTAGGCTATATAGTTTCAGCAAAATGCATTGAAGTGGATCCCAAAAAGGTGCAATCAATCATGGACATGGAAATTCCTAAAAACATTAGCCAAATGAGGTCTCTTCAAGGAAAACTTCAATCAATAAGGAGATTCATTTCTCAACTAGCTGAAAAGTGTAACTCATTCACTAGATTGCTACACAAGGACACCATTTTCATATGGGATGAAGAATGTGACAAGGCCTTTACTTTTTTGAAGACTTACTTAGTCAATCCACCAATTATAATACCACCTATCAAAGGAAAACCATTTCTTTTGTACATATCAGCAACTGAGAGGTCCTTAGGAGTTCTTTTGGCACAAGAGGATGATCAAGGAAAAGAGAGAGCTATTTACTATTTGAGTTGAACATTGATTAAATATGAATTAAATTACACCTTCATGGAAAGAGCATGCCTAGCTGTTGTCTTTGCTTCCCAAAAGTTGAGACACTACATGTTGATGCACAAAGTGAAGCTCATTGCAAAGATTGACCCTTTGAAATACTTTCTTAGGAAAACTGCCTTAATAGGAAGAATAGCAAAATGGGTCATGGTGTTAAGTGAGTTTTATATTGAATATGTGGATCGAAAGGCCATTAAAGGACAAGTGACAGTAGATCACTTAGCTGAAAATCCATTGGTTTCTACACATCCTATTCAAGTGGAGTTTCCTAATGTAGCAATTGTCAACATAGAAACTAAGACGTGGAAATTGTACTTTGATGGATCATACACACAAGGAGGTTCTGAAGCCGGCATATTGTTGATTAACCCTCAAGGATATACTATTCTTAAATCATACAAGCTTTTATTCCCATGTACGAACAACATAGCCGAGTATGAAGCTTTAGTCACTGGTATCAAGATGGCTTTAGAATAGAATATTACTGAGCTACAGGTGTATGGTGATTCTCAATTAGTAATCAATCAAGTCAATAATGAGTACAATACAAAAGATGAAAAGTTAATGCCTTACAAGACAATGATTGATGCTTGGAAAAAATACTTTGTGTTGATAAATTTTGAGCAAATTCCAAGAGAGAAGAATAGAGTTGTTGATGAAATGGCTAACTTGGCTTCATTACTCCAAAAACTTGATCAAAATGAAAGGTATGAATTCTTGGTGGAAGAGTTGGCAAAACTGGCATTTGACCTTCCTGATACCCAAATTATTTCTTTATTTAATGGGCATGACCAACCTTGGTGCAACCCTATTTACACATACCTTAAAGACCAATTATTACCCTTAGACCAATCCCAATCCCAAAAATGATACTTCATCCGACAATCAGCTCGTTATAATCCTTTCAGACACATTGTATTGCAAGGGTCTTGACGGAACTTTTCTTAGGTGTCTAGAGTAAGAAGAGTCTAAGGTAGCTTTATATGAGGTTCACGAGGGAATTTGTGGGTCACACTCAAGCGGTTTAAACTTAGCTAAGAAGACCCTTCGCATGGGATATTTTTGGAAAACCTTAGAAAAAGACGCTTGTCACTTTGTTAAGATATGCATAAAATATCAATATCATGGTGATATGATACATGTACTGGCTCAAGAATTACATCCTTTTATTACACCTTGGCCATTTTATCAATGGGGATTTGACTTGATTGGTGTGATTTATCCACCTTCATCTAATGGGCACAAATATATTATCACAGCTACGAAATACTTCACTAAATGGGTAGAAGTTGTTCCTTTTATCACTGCTACAGGAAAAAAAATCTCTATGTTCATCCTTAATCACATCATTTGCCGATGTGGTATTCCTTATGTCATAATTACCAACAATGGAAAACAATTTAAGAATAAAGATGTGGATGAACTTTGTGGTACTTTTCATATTACCCATCATTCTTCTTCCATTTACTATCCACAAGGAAATGGACAAGTCAAGGCTACTAATAAGAATATCCTTAAATCTTGAAAAGATCGGTGAACAAATCAGGAAGAGATTAGCACGTACAAATCAACCTAGCTTTATGGTCTTATAGAACTAGTATCTGAACACCTACAGGAGCTACACCATATTCATTGGTTTATGGAGCCAAAGTTGTTTTACCTTTGGAGGGTGAAATCCCATTCCTAAGAGTATCATTGCAAGGATTAATAATGGATGAGGATTATAGGGTTGCCCAACTTCAACAATTGGAATTGTTAGATGAACATCAAGCACAAGCCTATGAACATTTGAAAGTTTACCAAAAGAGGATTTCAAGTAACTATAATAAACACATTAAACCAAGAGTCTTTCAAGTGGGTGATTTAGTGTTAAGGGAGAACCCTAAGAATCAAGCGAAAAGGGAAAATATTGGTAAATAGGAAGAAAATTGGCTTGGTCCTTTTGTCGTTGTTTTTTCTTTTGGAACGGGAACATACAAATTAGCCAATTGTGATGGGGAAGAATTACAAGAGCCCATTAATAGCATCTATTTAAAGAGGTTTCATACCTAATTAGATGAGAGAATATCCAAAGAAAGAGTATCAGACGAGTGTGTATCCGATGACTCAAGCATCACTTTTGTACATGAGAAAATAAAAAAGATAAAAAAAAAAATAAGAAAAATGGAAAAAGATTGAAAAAGAGAAAAAAGTGCCTTGGTGAAAACCTGGCAATAGGCACCTTTGTAGCAAAAAAAAATGAAAAAGCGAAAAAGAGGAATAAACCCAAAAGGTAAAAACTTGGCAATCAAGCGCCTTTTGTTCCCTTAAGTCTTTCCTAGTTGCTGTGCACATATTGCATTGCCATCATCTCACTTGTAAATCTTCATTGCATCTGTCATTTGTGCATAGTCATATTAAAACCTTTTAGCTGCATTGTTGCATTTTAGATTTCCTATTGCCCTAAGTTTGTCACACGATAACATTTATCACTTGGGGGCAAGAAGAGGATTGGAATTTTGGTATAAACGGATTCAATAGTGCTACATTCGGTCACACATCAAAGAGGGAATTATCAGAGCTTCAGAAGAGAGACATTTTTGTTGAACCTTTGATGGATATCATTGTTCATAACCAAGTATTTTGATCCTACAACTTGATCCTTGAGCCTTCATTGACTTTATTATTAAGGATTAAAAATTGACATCACTTAAATGATCAGAATGTTTGGAAATTCTTTTTTGAAGGTCTTGATACATTGCAAAACACTTGAAGCTTTTAGATGATCAGTATTGAATTGACTTTTTATTGTGTTTGTTTAGCTAATCAATGATGTTTTGACTAGATTGGAAATGATGGAGACATGATATTTTTCTTCTTTCTGAGTGACTTTCTTGAGGGAGATTCACCAACTTATAATGTAAATTCGTCTAACGACATGGTCATCAAAGAACCATCGAGGACTTTCATATAAGGTGGAGGATTGACCTTTGTTTTTTTACACAAATGGATACCTTGGCTATTTAGATCTTTCATATCTTAATACCAAAATCCACTTGCAACATTGTATCCATTGAAACCGTTATTCATACTCCCATAGTTGGTCATCCAACTAGTGAGGGTTGTACTAGTTTCCTCAAAGGGTTACCACAAGCAAGATAAAGTAGTATTCATATCATCATGATGTGGTTAGTGATGGATGTACTTTATTTCTGGACCCACAATGCTCAATGATGAAAATATTTCTCAATGGCATTTTATTTGCTAAAGGTAGTGACAATAGCTGCATTGCATTGCATTTTCATGTTAGACTAAGTGCATGGTTGAGGTATTTTTCCAAGGGAAAGGGGGTTCAGTTCATCTATTTGTTATCTTGATCAATCATTTGAGAGGCGTTCAATTCAACACCTTATCCTTGTTTCAAATCAATAAATGGAAGATTATCTTTTGCATCCATTAATAGCATTACTCATTATTCATTATCCTTATATCTAGAAGAAGAAAAAAAAAAGATTCATTACTCAATACATCATTTGCATACATTTAGTTAAGGATTGCATTTTAAGAGTTGCATACATTCAAGAAATCAAAAACCATAAGTGCATTCATCATATATCCATGTTTCCATAATAGAACATTTGCATCCATACATTGAAAATTAGAAAAATATATTAAAGTGACATTATCATTTGCATCCATCTATCTATATCATATATAAGATGCATTGCATCCATAGCATAATCAAATTTAAATGCATCATAAACCATCATCTAGAACTGCATATAAAGATAATCTCACATAAACACATCACAAGAATCAAGGAAAGTCCATAATCATATAAGTGTCCATAACATCAAAGATCCAACAAATCTATATATAAAATATACAATTTCATCATCAAAGTGGTACAATCAAAGTCTTGATCCATCAATAAAACATGATACAAAGTCATCAATGAGAAGAACCATAATCAATCATCATGATCCTGTAGGAGCACCCAATCTATCACTTGCACTTGATCCATCTGGTCCCCTGTCACCTGGTCTATCTTGAGTAGGAGGAGTATGACTCGTGCTAGCAATACTCGACCTCTAAGCCATCATGGTCATAAAATGTTGCATCATAGTGGCCACTTGATCCAATTGGTCCACAACTATTGTCAAACCTGTCTACAATGACCGAACATCTTGTGACAGAGTATCTATACTAGGAGAAGCCTATGTAGTCTGACTCATATCCTTTGATCTAGGTATTTGTGGAGGCACCTGCTGTGCTGGAATCTGTACATGATGAACTAAAGGAACATGATGTATCAATGGATCCTATCCTCTAGGAACCTGCCTACTAGCATCAATATAAACTTGTCACCTGACTCTTTTTTGTCCTTATACTAATGTAGCTCTAGGACGTACAAACCCAGGTCCCTAATCTGGCTGATCCTGTCTGACAACCCTATCCCTAAAATGTCTACCTTGTACCCGTGGCCCAAGTCATCCTATAGCTATGATCTGAGGAGCTCTACATCCTCTAGGATCTTGACATCCTCTAGGTCTATCATCATCATCCCCATCATCATCTCCGTTGTCATCATCTGATTGCTCATCTCTACCCAGGATCGGCTTTGTAGGATCGGTAAATCTCAAAAAAAAAGTTTCGAGACCACAACTCTCTGTACTCCGTGGACATCCCAGCATCTACCACATGCTCTAATATGTCCCATCTAATGTACATCAATCTGGAAATCTAGTCACATGAAAATTGAAAATCAATCTATGCCCCCCACATCGATCGCTCTACCTGGACTCGAGCATACAAAGCCATACCCTGTGACATATCCTGATATCTGTCGTACTGTCTAGAAACTCGACCAAAGAAAAATCTCTCAATCATAAGGGGTGATTGACCTATCATATATCGCAGATAAAACATATAAGGGAGCTCATCATCATCCTCTCGCCAACCCTTGTAGCCAAGATATGGTCTCCATATGACCTAATCTATATCATCGATCATGCGATGCCAAAACTCTATTTTTCCCAGATGATGTTAGACAACCATGCCACTATATAGAAATGTATAAGGATAACCACGACGTCAGATACAATTTGATAATGGCCTAGTAGTGGGAAGATGCTCCCATACCCACAACTGTAATATCACTCCATGTGCTGATAATGAGGCACTAGATCTGTAAACCACCTCATGCAAATCATGGTATAACTGTGCAAGAATGTAAGAGCCCCAATCAAAATGCCGAGGTTGTGCAAGCATATCCTCTAAAATAAGGCCCCATCCGATAGAGAAACCTCAACCTCATCGGTCTGGAAGTAGTAATCCACCTATCAATGCACCTAAAATTGCTAGCAATGTGGGAAAAGAAGCAAACTGTGCCCAAGTAATAGTGTCATCACTAATGGTATTATCCCCAAATACCCATCTGCAAATTGTGTCATCATAAACAAAATCATAATATACCATCTCTCCCTAAGTCAAGATACGGAGCAATTTGTAAACATCCTCGGGAGTGATAGTCATCTCCCCAAATGGTAAATGGAAGGTATTATGGTCAGAGTGCCAATGCTCTGCCACAGTTGTCAAGAGACCATGGTTCAGTTGGAACCGTGGGATGTCTAAGAGGAACCTCAAACTACACATCTCAATAATGTGATACTCTGGCTAGATCAAATCTTGACCTAGGTCTAAAATCCAAGAAGCTGCGGTCCATATGTATAGCTTACGGAAATGTGTCTATTTTCAAAATCAAGGGAATCATATTAGTATTCTATATCAATAGATTATTTTAAATAAATCAGTTAAACTATCACCATCTATTCATGTCTCTATGTCTTGAGAGTGAATTATGAGTTATATATCCTATCAGTATTCTATCTTATCAGTGTTCCACTATCAGTTTTTCTATCGGATCAGATTGACTAATCAAACATTAATTGGTACTATTATCTTGATATTCTAATCACTTATTCGCTTAACTACAACAAACCTATCTATCTTGGACATTAAATCAATCATCCAAAGACATAAAATTTTATCAAATAATCAAAGTTTGAGAATCAAAATCTTCAAAATTCCTATAGGCATCATTTGCATATAGGGAGGCAACATTTTATCTCAGGCAGTGAATAACTTTTCACACACAAAAATTTATCAAGCGAAAGTGGTACTTCATCTGTTAAGCGACATTTCATTACCCTAGGTGACATTCCATCATGTAGAGGTGTCATTTAAAACATAGGGATTTTTCACGCAGTGTTTTATACATAGTTTGACTAAATTGCCCTAGTTTTAGGCAGTTTCAAATTTATCACACGCGGATTTTAAACATTATTAAGTGGCATTTCAATGCGTGAATGCGTCACTTTATGAGTCTAAGCATCACTTAATCTATCCTAGGCGGCATTTTATAAAATGACAACAAAAAAACATGATTTTTATGCAATAAATGCTAAAAAAACTTGGTAATAAATGCACTAGGAAGGTTAGAGTCACTTACCGAAGGCCCGTAATCCAAAGGTTGTTGATACCATCATCCTTTCTTGAATCAATGCTCTCGAATAGGGACAACCATCATGATCAACTATCTCAGGATCAGAGCAAAAATTTCAATAGTCAAAAGTGCAAATGAATAGTAAATTTGGGTTTTTCAACCTATTTATGCTACTTGACCTAATTTTGAGGTAAATTTTGACCTTGTGATCTATATCTTCATATCTATCAAACAGGGGCATTTGTTAAAAACCTTGAATATCATCAATGATTTTTAGAAATGAAAACAAATTGGATCTATTATCAATTAATTTCATCATTTTTTTTCAAACTGGCAATCAATCTATTTTCATTTCTGATGCGGCATCATTAGAATATCAAATTGGCATTATCATAGTATCAGTGGCATCAATATTGAACCTAAGGTATTAAAATTTTGAACTATTATCAGTGGGACATGCAGCATCATTTTTCAAATTACATTTTATCAATCAAATCAGTTTGAAATCAAGTATCAAATCAGTGATCAAGACATGAAATTTTCTTTGAATCAATGCGCTACACACATTAATCCAAACAGGGGCATTTGTAGACACCAAAAACTAGGCAAGTGTCTTAGAATCATTAAATTTGCAAAATCTTAGCCAAAGGCTCTAATTCTCATCAAAATGGATCAAATCAATTTTAAATGGACATTTATTAATCAAAATTGGATAAAATCATTTAAATCAAAGGAAAAATCAAATGATGACATTAAATAATTAAATACAAGCTTAAAGGGATCAATTGCACTATGTAATTGATTTTAATCAATTAATTGTATAGTTTTTAAATAAAAAATCAAATTGAACCTATTCCCTTACATGGCTAATTTAATTAATTGATGGAATTTAATTAATCATAATATCTTTCAACATAATTTGAGCAACCAATAAAAATTGAGGACAAAGGCACATGGATCACTCCAAAATAGTTGAATCTCAATCACTCATTTTCAATTTTGCATCTCAACCACTCAAATTGTCTATTTGTCCAAACCTTTGAGACAATCATTTAAATTGTCCCCCCATTTAAAAACATTTCAAAGTTTTTGACTCAACCAAGGCTAAATCATGATTAAGTAACTCTACCCCCTACTATTGGGATTTTACTATAAATAAGAGTCATTTTGAGAGCATAAGATATCTTAGAAATTCATTTGCAAAAGCATCATCACTATATGCATTTTCGTAGCAATTGAGCAATCCTTTGATCATTTGAGAGCAAATAGTGAGAATTATAGCATTATCATGAGCATTTGAATCAATCTTTGCATCATTTGGAGAATTGAGAGCTAGATTAAGAATTGCATCATATTTTCTCATTCTAGGATTGTCACTAGTAGAGAATAGGCTGAGAGCTCTACTTACCAAGCTTAGATAGAGAACCATGAGATGTCATGGATGTTGAATGCAATTCTTTAGATTATATTTGTTTATTTCTTTCATAGAATTGTTGTTAATATCCTAATTTCATGAAGGTGTAAAACATTCACACATAGTAAGGAATAACATTCTCTATTCTATCGAAATAAATAAAATATTTATGTGGTGTGTTCAAGAGCTAGATCTTCCAGTCAAACCACTGCTAAGGAGCTAGCCTCCTCTACCTGAACCACACTCCTGCCTTCATCCTATAAACCAACTCAAACCACTAGATTTTCCATCAATAGGTTAGTCCCAAAAATAATAATCAATTAATTACATCATATTCATCACATTACATTTATATTTAAAAGATACAATAAACTTTCATTGTTCCACATTGTATCAATACAAAATAAAGCATTATCCTAACATGATATCAATATCAACATAAAATCATCCATAGGTCAAAAGCATCTAGAAAAATACCAACTTTCATGTCTAACATAAATTAAAACATATTTACATTGGTCAAGATTTATCCAACCAAGTCAACAAAAGCTCAAAAGTCACTTAGAAGTCCTAAATAATAGTAGTTTAGTAAATTGAGTCATGACACTTTAAATATCAAAATAGCAATAAGTTGGACAAATATGAGGAAAATAACTTGTAACAAATCTTTGAAAAGAAACAATGAATTTAAAACCCTTATAATTTAGAGTCAATCCCAAACCACATGATATTGATCCAACACACAAAGATGTTAGTTTTAATAGTTTAAATACATGTGTGCTTATAGATGTGATGCTAGGTGTAAAAATATATAGCTAGCACTTGTACCTCTAAGGTGTGCAATGGTTACGCCAATAGTAAAATATATATCAAATGATGAAATTATGGTATATTTATTGATCTACATCCTTGTCTATTTATATATCCATATGTCTCTCTCTAACTCAAATGATCTCCCTATCCCTACCTTTACATATTTCTTGCTCACACATTTATACGCTCCCTAGATATATCTATATTATCTTACCCCTCTCTCTCTCTCTCTCTCTCTGTCCCACTTTTCCTCCCTCCTTCCCACCCTCTATCCCTTCCTTCCTCACTCTCTCCCATGCTCTCTCCTCCCCCTCCCACTCCCTCCCACTCTCTTGCTCCATCCTACTCTCTCTCTCTCTCTCTCTCTCTCTCTCTCTCTCTCTCTCTCACACACACACACACACACACACAGATACCCTCCCTCCCCTCCTCCCTCCCCCTTTTCCTCCCCCTCTCTCACACTTTCCAGCCCTCCTTTCCCCCCCTCTTCATCCTACTCCCACTCCCACTCCCTCCCCCCTCTCTTCTTCTCTCCTTCTCTCTTCTTCCCTCCCCCTCTCCCTCTACCTCCCTCCATCGCTCTATCACTCCCTCTCCCACTACCTCCCTCTCTCTCTCCCCCTCATCCTCCCTCTCTCCTCCTCCCTCCCACTCCTCCTCTCTTCTTCCCTCCCCATCCTCTCTCCCCCCTCTCTCACCCCCTCTCACCCCCCTCCCCCTCTCTCTCCCTCTCCCTCCATCTCTCTCACCCCATCCTACTCCCCCTCTTTTCTTCTCTCTCACTCCCCTTCTCTTCTTCCATGCCCCCCCTCCCTCATCCCCCCTCCCTCCCTCTCTCTCTCTCCCTCTCCCCCTCTCATTATTAGTCCCCCTAACCCTTCCCTCCCCCTCTTTCCCTCCCTCCCCCTCCCCCTCAGTTCCCCTTCCCTTCCCCATCCTGCAAACTTTCCCCATTTCATTCTTAGCCCCCCTCTCCCTCCCCCTCACTTACCCCCCCTCCCTCTCTTCCTCTCCCTCTTATTCCCCCTCCCTCCCCTCCCTCTCTTCTCTCCCCTCCCCCTCCTCTTCTCTTCTTTCCTCCCTCTCCCTCTCCCTCTTCATCTCCCTCCTAGCTCTCTCCCTCTCCCTCTCACTCCCACTCCCCTTGCCCCCCTCCCCCTCTCTCTCTCCCTCTCACTCCCACTCCCCCTCCCCCTCCCACCCCCTCCCTAACTCCCTCTCCTACTCCCTCCCCCTCTCTTTTCCACTCACTCTCCCACTCACTCCTTGATCCCCTCTACCTCCCAATCCCCTCTATTCTCTCCCCCTCCCACTCTCTCCCCCTCCCTCCCACTTTCCCTCCCACTCCCTCCCCCTCTCTCTCTCCCACTTTCCCTCCCACTCTCTCTCTCCCTCTTACTTCCCCTCTCACTCCCTCCCTCTCTCTCTCTCTTACCCTCTGTCTCCTCCATCTCTCACTCCCCTTCTCCCTCCCTCCCTCCCCCTCTCCCTCATTTCGCATTCCACTTCCTCTCCCTCCCTCTCCTCCTCTCTCTCTCACCTTTTCCTACTCCCCCTCTCTTCTTCCCTCCCACTCCCTCCTTCCCTCCTTCCCTCCCTCCCCCTCTCTCTCTTTTCTTGCCTCCCCCTCCCCTTCTCTTCTTTCCTCCCTCTCCCTCTCCCTCCTAGTTCTCTCCCTCTCCCTCTCCCTCTCACTCCCCCTCCCCCATCCACCTCCCCCTCTCCCTCTAACTCCTCATCCCCGCCTCACTTTAACCCTCACACTCCCACTCCCCCTCCCACTCCCTAACTCTCTCCCTCTCACTCCCATTCCCCCTCCCACTCCCTTAGTCCCCCTCCTAGTCCCTTCCCCTCTCTCTCCAACTCACTCTCACAATCACTTCCCCACCGCCTCTACCTCCCACTCCCTCTATCTCCCCCTCCCCCTCTCCTCTTCCCCCTCTCTCTCTCTCTCCCACTTTCCCTCCCACTGTCTCCCCCTCTCTCTCCCACTTTCCCTTACCCTCTCTCCCCCTCTCACTCCTCTCACTCCCTCCCTCTCTCTCTTTCCCCCTCTCTCTCCTCCCTCTCTCCCTTTCCCTCTCACTTCCCCTCACCCTCTCCCTCATTTCCCATCCCACTTCCTCTCCTTCCTCCTTCTCTCCCTCTGACTCCCACTTACCCCCTATCACTTCCACTCTCCCACTCCCCCTCCCTCCTCCCCCTCCCTCTCCGCCCCTCTCTCCCCCTTACTTCGCCTCTCCCACCCTCTCCCTCCCCCTTACTTCCCCTCTCCCTCCCTCTCGTCCCCCTCTCTCCATGTCCCCCTCTTACTCCCCTTCCCTCCTCAATCCCTCTCTCCCCCTCCCACTCCATCTCTCTCCCCTCCTCCCTCTCTCCCTCTCCCTCTCCCTCCCCCTCCCCCTCCCTCTCCCCCCTCCCTCCTCCCTCTCTCCCTCCCCCTTCCTCTCCCTCTTTGTCACTCCACCTCCCCTCGATCCCTGTCACTTACCCTCTCCCTCTCCCTCTCACTCTGCCTCCCACTTCCTCCCTATCTATTTCCACCTTCCCTTCCCTCTCCCTTTCCCTCTCCCTCTCCCTCCTCCCTCTCACTCTCCCTCCCACTTTCCCTCCCCCCTTCTCTCTCACTTTCCCTGCCCCCCACTCTCCCACTCCATCCCTCTCTCCACCTCCACCTACCCCTCCCCCCCTCCCCTTCTCCCTCCCCCTTTTACTCCCCCCCCTCTCTCTCACTCTCCCACTTTCCCTCCCCCCCTCTCTCCCACTTTCCCTCCTACCCCCCTCTCCCTCCTCCCTCTCCTCTCTCTCCCACTTTCCCTCCCACTCCCACTCCCCCTCCTCCCTCTCCCTGGCACTCCCCCTGCCCCTCCATCCCTCTCTCTCTCCCCTCCTCCTCCTCTTCCTCCTCCTCCCCTTCCCCTTCCCCCTTCCCCTCCCCCTCACTCTCACTCTCCCACTTTCCCTCCCTCCTCTCTCTCACTTTCCCTCACACTCCCATCTCTCTCTCTCTCTCTCTCTCTCTCTCTCTCTCTCTCTCTCTCACAATAAGTGCCTCAAATCCAAGTGAATATCAAAGTTAAATCAAATAAGAACATATAAAAGACTAAAATCTATTTTTCCCACTCTTCACATAAGCAATAAGTTGATGCCAAGGTGGAATACACTAAACAAAGTGGACTCCAAAGTTCAAATAAATAAGTTAATTCCAAACTTATTTTGAATACATAAAAAAAATGTAAATAAAAGTAAATTCAATTTTAAACATATAGATTGAATAAAATATAAGTGAATGCTAAAGTTTAAGCCAAACACTAATATATAAAATTTATGCCAATTTCAAAATAATCGCCCCACATAAACAAAAATTTATCATATTAGAGTGAATAAAAAGTTCAAACGCACACTTCAAGATGAACACACTAAACAAATATGTTTAAATTGCAATGTGTCAATAACGAAAAACTAATTATTACATAGCTAAATTAAATTGTTGTTAAGGAATATTGTCATGTTTGATAGTTGTAGTGCATCCATTTGAAATGTCAAATAATTTATAACATGATTGAAATTAAAAGAAGCTTTGAAAAAATGAACACAAACACAAATTGTCCACCATTCATTTCAAACTTTGAAATGAATGGTCATTCCTCACAACCTTAGGAAGGGGGAAAAATTTGACCCCTTCCATATAAAAATGATTTATTAAATAAAATACCATTTTTCATATTACATTTCTAACTTCAATTACTCATTTAACCTTTCAAACATTTTTTAATACAACTCTAACGTCAAACAACTAATATCAACTATAATTTTAAGTTTATATAAAATGTTCAGCTAATTAAAAGATACAATAATAATAAATGACAAGTACATCATTTAAAAATATTACTAAATAAGTAATAAGTAGAGAATACAAAAACAATGGTTGGCCAAAATAGATCTCTGAAAAGCATGGTCACCCAGCAAGGATTCTGCATCAAAGCTTTGAAGAACAAATATCACCCAACACTCTGTTCAATGGACTTCTAAATAGAAAAGCAATATCTCTTTAGATGTTTAGAACATTGCAACTCAACAAGCATTGAAACCTTGCAAAACAACTTCAGCAAGCTTTTAAATGGAAAATAAGAAAAACTAATAGTTGCCCAGAATAGACATTCTGCAATAAAACCTTGGAAAAAAAATACGACTAAACAGTCTCTACAAGAAACTTCTAAATAAGAATTAAAACACCATGTAAAACATTGTCGCCTACTCACCAACAAGCATTCTACATTGAAACCTTGAAAAGCCTCTTCAACAGACTCCAAAATAAAAATAGTTACCCACAGAATATAAACTTAAAACATGATCACCCAACAAGCATTCTACATTCAACAACAAATACCATGCATCAGTCTGTTCATCAGAAAATATAAAATCAACAATTGCCTACAACAGATCTCTGTAAAATATTTTTAAAAGTTTATAACAACCAAAATCTACCTAATTTTAAGATAAGATGAAACATCATTGGGTACTCTGAATGGCCGCCTTCAGAACATACCATGTGCTGAACATATCTCTGAGCAAACAAACACCAACAATCCTCTTTCCTCAGCCCTGCAATTTCACCCCATTGACACCACAGTATGTTTCAGGTCTCTAACTGAAGAAAACAAACACCAACAAAATCAGTGATCAACAGGAGAATTTGGGTACCTGGAGGATTAACATCGAAGCCTGAGACTGAATTCCGGTCAGGCTGGGATTTCTATTGCTTGGAATGCTCAGTGCCAAATTCATTTCCATCTCAGCTTGCAGTAAGAAGGTTGTTGAGCAAACTTGATACAGAATTGGAATCCTTATTATTGATACAAAATAACTCGAAATTTGTTAATGGCGTCCAAGTTTATGGAATTCTTGGGCATTAATATTATGAGGGTGAAGATTCGTTTCACACACTACTTGCTGGATAATCTTAAAATACACTAACCCAGAATTCAATTTCAACACTCTACATGGCAGAATGTTCTTTTCTGCAACTTGTTGGATAATCTTAAAATACACCAGCGACCAACCATAGAAATGTTAGCATGGCCCTAATTTCGACAGTGACACCCACCATGGCAGAATGCTTTGTTCTTGAGATGCAGTTTACAACAAGACTACTGGCAAAATAATACAGAGAGGATTCAAAACTAAATGAATGACATGCATATACAGGATAAATCAGAGATCTAACTTCCCATCAAATATGCTTTGAATAATTCATTCATTTGGGTGTTTTTTTATATCTCTTGTTCTGGACGAATCAATATCCAAGAAGAACAAGAAAATGGTGGAGGCAGGGGAAAGTTGTGCTGGACTTGGGGTAGAGGATGAATTGAAGCATAAACGTGCACAGGCAAATGCATCCCATTTCCTTAATAGATGAATAATGAATAATGGAAATTATCAGCTGCAAAGATTGAGAGAAACTAAAAGTTGTAGCAGTCCTTGAAAGTTATTGGGATTTTTCTTCTACTGAATATTGTGATATGAATAGGGGACCATTACCTCACTGTAAATGGCACCAACATTTCATCAGTAGCACCCGCTCAGCGAGCTCAACTTGTCACGTCCATTGGAACATTGCCCAATTCAAAAATCAATATATTTCCCACAAATCTTGGAACTGAAAGTTTACAGATTTTAAATGTAAAGTTTAAAGTTAAGAGGGTTCCACGGTGGCTAACATTTTGGCAATTTAGTGAAACAAAATTTCATTGATTTCTCAAATACTAAAAACCAGGAGCAGGCACTGCAAACTTCAGCCTGCGGATGGAATAGAAAAACTTATTGATAAAAGTGGATTAGACTTTCAAAATCTTGCGAACTAAATGGGTTTATTTATAGCAAACTGTTCCTATTTAACTAGGGAGCTAAAAAAGAAACTTCGAGCTTAAATCGGCCATTAAAGAAGAGATAATCCAGGCAAAATAATCAAACCCCAGTTCCAAAATTTCCAAAAAAGGGGGCGTGAAGAGAAATTTAGCAGTTGGAATTACCTCAGAGTGGCACTCGGCATCCTCGAAATTCTCTAAAGATCTCTTGGCACTGTTCATCGAGCCTCCATTCCCACATTGTTTGCCCTGCTGTGTAGATCAATAATCAATAATATGTAGATCAATAATCAATGGATGAGAAAAGCATTCAATGCAATGAGTGAATATACTAATTTTGGACTTGAAGGTAAAATTTGCGAAGAAATGTGAGTGCAAGAAATGTAACAGGGGAATTGCAGGCTGAGTGCAGAAAGAGGAAGTGGAAGACCCTAACGCAGATTGATTCAGAGATAACAAAAGCAAAGGCTGTTCAGGAGCAATTATTGAGGCAAGCAATCCTGTAGCCTAATGAAGACAGATTGATTCAGAGATAACAAAAGAAAAGGATGTGCATTGAGGCAAGCAATCCTACAGGCTGTGCAATCCTCAAGTATTGGCTCTTGGCTTCCAAGAATCCATCGGTTGTGACAGAGCATTGCAGAGGTCTTCGCCGAGTACACCTGTTTGACCACCAACCCTCAACACACATCTTCAACATTGCACAGTCCGACCTAAAATGGAAAGGTCCGTAAGTAGTAAACGGATTTATATCAATTTCAAAATATATTTTCTTATAAAAAATCAAAAAGCATATTTTATTTAAAAAAAACAAAATAACATTTAAAAAATAAAAAACAAAAAACATATAACAATCTTTTATTATTACTTTCATTGAATAAGAATATTTTTAGATTTTTTTATTTTTTTAAGTAGTTTTATTCTCTGTTTTTTTTTATTTTAGTTCTTTATTTTTTCAAACACAGAGAATAATATTTTATTTTATTTAGTCTCTATTTAAAACAACATACATAGAATTATCTAACTAGCTAACTATATATATATATATATATATATATATATATATATATATATAATTGTTTTATTTACTACTAGATAAACTGTGACTCTTATTTATGTTGTTGGCAAAATTAAAATAAAATATCTAATATTTTTTTTTAAAAATTTAATCCTAATGTTGGGGTGGAGAATCCATAGGTTGCACTCCCCCTAAGGCAAGGAAGAGGGGGCGGGTCAAGCCCAGCTCCCTATCCCTCAAAAATAACTTTTCTTTTAATATATTTTTGTTTTATATTTTTATTTTATGTTATTATTTTTTATTTTATTTTTTTTTAAAAGAAAATTATTTAATATTAAATTAGTATTATTTTAGAAGGATATAATATATATTATTATATATCTTAACTAATATATATTACAAAAGTTTAACTAGCTAATATATATTCTATATTTAAAATACGCAGAGACGTATCAAGGTGTTTAATTTTTTCAATTTAATTTTTATTAAAGATGAATGATGAAAAAATTAAATGCCTCGATACATCTTAGAATATTTTAAATATAGAGTATATATTAGCTAGTAGTAGTGGCATTGTGCATAACAAATTGAATAAATTAATAAATAATTATATAACATTTTTTATTAAATACATTTAATCTATTATTATTATAATATAATTATTTTTTCTAACCCTAATTGTATTACACATTGATTAGTAACCCTATGATATATTTAGGTTATAGTTAGGCTTATACTTTACATCATGGTTAAGGTCAGGGTTTAGTTATGAATAGAGTTGGAGTTAGGATTATTGTTAGGGTTAGAATTTAGATTTAAGGTTAGGATTATGGTTATGATCAAGGTTTACATCATAATTAGGCCTAGAGGTGGGTTGTTAGGTTAGGGTTAGGGTTTGGATTATGGTTAGAGTTAGGGTTTAGGATTAGTTTTGGGATTATGTTTTAGGATTGGGGTTTGCATCATGGTTAAGATTTTGGGTATGGTTAAGGAGATGATTAGAATTATGGTTAGGTTAGGGTTTAGATTAGAAGTAGAATTAAAGTTGGGGTTATAATTATGATTAAGGTGAGTGTTTACATTAGGTTTTAGTTTACAAATATAGTTCTTTAAGATTGAGGTGAGGGTTTACATCATGGTTAGGGTAGGGATAGGATGTGGGTTAGTGATATACTTAGGTTTTGTCTTTGTGTTATGGCTAGGGTTAGAGTTAGTGTTTACACCATGGTTAGGGTTTGGATTAGTTACATAGTTAGGTTTAGAATCATTCTTAGGTTTTAGAAATAGTTAGGGTTAGGATTAAAATTTGTGTTAGGGTTAGAGTTTAGGTTATGGTTAGAGTTAGGATTATAGTTAGGGTTAGGGTTAGTATTTAGATTACATTTTAGTTAGGGTTCAAATTAGTGTTTAGTTAGGGTTAAGGTTAGAGTGAGGGTTAGGATAAATATTACAATTAGGGTTTACACTTGACGTTAGGTTTGTTTCATGATTAGGGTTAGGATTAGGTTTTGGGTTGATGATAAAGTTAGATTTAGGGTCATTCTCAAGTTAGATATATAGTTATAGTTAGGGTTAGAATTTAATATATATTAGCAAATATATACTCTATATAAAATACGTCGAGGTGTATCGAGGCATTGAATTTTTTCAACTTTAATTAGTATATATTTGCTAGTAGCAACTGCGATGTACGCAACACATTGAATAAATTAAAATGGTTAGAGTTAGCATTTAGGGTTACAGTTTATATCATGGTAGGGTTACCATTAGGGGTAGAGTCTATATCATGGTTAGGGTTAGGGTTTACTGTTAAGGTTGGGTTTATGGTCATTTTTGAGAGTAGAATTTTTATGATTATGATTAGGATTTAGTGTTAAGGTTAGGTTTATGGATAGGGTTAGGGTTAGGGTTTAGATTACAATTATAATAGGTTTCAGGTTAGGAATAGGGCATTGGTTAGTGTTAAGGGCAAGGTTGTAATTACTATTAGGGTTGACATTGGAATTATAATTAGATTAAAGGTAAAGGTTTATATTTGGTTAGTGTTATAGTTTGAGTTAGGGTAAATGTTGGGATTAAGGTTAAGGTTATCATTACATTTAAGATTTGGTTTAGGTTTATGATTATGGTTACGCTTAACTAAATTATTATTTTTAATTTAATATTTTTATTAAATTGAATGATGAGAGTTAGACTAAGGATTATGGTTTGAGTTAGGGTTTATATAATGCTTATGGTTAGGATAAGGGTTAGTGGTAGGGTTATGATTAGGGTTAGACTTGAGATTATGGTTATAATTGGGGTTTACATAATTGTTAAGGCTAGAATTAGGGTTAGGGTTTTGGTTTAGATTACGTACGATGATGGTTGAAATTAGAGTTAGGATTATGGTTAGGGTTGGGATTAGAGTTTTATTAGGACTATAATAATGATTACAATTTAATTATATTAGGGTCATTGTTAGGATATATATCTTGAATTTGATAATATCATATAGGATTAGGGTTATGGTGCATATGGATGTGTTTTTGTGCTTGTGTATCTTAAACTCAATAATATAATTTAGGATTAGGGTCATGTTGTTTAAATTTTATACAATTTAGGGTTCAATTAGGTTCAAAATTAGGTTTGTAGTTCAGTTTGATTTATTAAGTGGCCCTACTTTTTAATCTTAGATCATATTATATTTTGGATGCTTGTGAAAACTCAATTATAGTTAAGGTTAGGGTTCTTTTTTTTGTTATGGTTCAATAAAGCTTAATG
This sequence comes from Chamaecyparis obtusa, assembly GCA_027943335.1. Taxonomy (NCBI): domain Eukaryota; kingdom Viridiplantae; phylum Streptophyta; class Pinopsida; order Cupressales; family Cupressaceae; genus Chamaecyparis; species Chamaecyparis obtusa. The sequence continues at coordinate 458,894 of BSBK01008349.1, forward strand.
TTAGGGTTAAATTTTAATTTATCATGATAGATCACTATGATGAAAACTAAAAATTTATCCAACATGTGACTAGATTTTGGAAAGCCAAATAATATAAACCTTAGAGTAGATACGTTTGATGAAGATGGTTTTCATATTTAAGGTACAATTTATTTAATCTTTAATTAGGTTTATGGTTTGGGTTTAATTTGTGTGAAAGTTTTTCTAAGTGTAAGAGTAAAATTTAGATTTGGGTTTAGTATTAGGGTTCAATTTTGTTTAATGTTAGTGTTGGGGTTTAATTTTGTTTAAGGTTTATGATGGATTAGATTTGATTTGCTTAAACATATGTAATAAGGACATTCTAATTAGAAATGTGATCACTTGGTAAGATACTAATTAGGTTTGACATTTAATTTAAAATTTAATTATATAGGGTTAGAGTAAGGCTCAATTCAAGGTTTAGGATTAAGGTTGAATTTGATTGAGTATTCAGGTTAGGGTTCAACTTGGTTAAATGTGTAATTCAATTTAGAGTTAAGTTTATGGTTAGGGTTAGAGTTCATTTTTTGGTTATGGTTCAATAAATCTTAATAATAGGGTTAAATTTTAATTTATCAAGATAGATCACTATGATGACACTTAAATTTCATCTAACATGTGAGTAGATTTTGGAGAGTCAAATACTCTCAACCTTAAAGAAGATAAGTTTGATGACGATGGCGTTTAAAATATTTAGTGTTACAATTTAATTTAATCTTCAAATTCATTTATTTCTATTTATTCAATAGGTTTCTCTATGACATAAAGATTTGGGTCTAATTTGATTTAGGGTTTGTGCTAAATTTGGTATATGTTAAGTTTAAATTTGGATTGGAATAGAAAGACCAATCTTTTATTATTACTTTCTTTAAATTAGAATATCTTTAGATATTATTTTCTTTTATTAGTATTTTTTTTTAAAGTAGTTTTATTCTAATTATTTTTTGTCTTATTTTTTGTTTAATTTTAAAAACATAGCTTTACTCTAATTTTGTTGTGTGCAAAGACAAGGAAGCTTGGAGGTTGTGGAGTGTACAAAGGGAAACTTGTGGGGGTTTTATTTGTGTTCAAAATGTCATTTTGGTGTGACACCAGAACAAATGAAGGTATTTTTTGTTACAAGGTGTGGGGTGGGTTTTATCAAGTCCTCAAGCTATCAGAGAGAGTTTATCCTCTCAAGAGAGTCCTTATTTCTGAGATGTGGTGTTAGGATTTCATCAATACTCTAAAAGGGTATGATATTAGAGGAATTATTTTGAACAAGACTTTGCATGTGGAGGGGTACATGAAGAGAAGAATTTCTAAGGTCCAAAAAAGTTAATGGTTTCTTGGAAAGAAGAAAATACAGATCGATTCTAGTGATTCAACTAGATTTAGTTGTGAAGGATGTAAATTACCTAAGGACTCATGCTTTAATTCACAAGTTCTTGGGAATTCATGTTTCTTTTCCCTTTCTAGAGTTCTAGGTTCATTAGACCTAGAACCTTGAAGGGGATTTAGAGATCATGATATTAGCCAATGGCTACTTCATAATGGTTTTCTCATGTCTGGCAGATCGTAATAATGCCTTTGAAGTTAGTCACACCATAAGATCTTGATGCACACTTTCACATAAAAGATATACCACAAGCAAGATGTTAGTCTTTCAACCTTTACCCACACCGAGCACGTGCTATACAATTTTGATGCAAACTTTAAATAAATCCTACACCAACTCAATGGAATATGTGTCATTAGTACCTTCAAACCAAGCCCACCAGAAAACTCAACAATACATCTATAGATCCTGCATGCAAAACCATCCAATCATGTAGAAGCATCAATGTCACTCAACCATTATGCATGTACAAGAAACTTTCAGACAAAATTCATATATTTCATCATAAACTTCACTCAAAAATTCATATCATGGTCATCATAAACTTCATCGATGAATAAGTAGACAATAGGAGTTTTATGATTCCCAATAATGCTGCAAGTCTAACAAAAAATCTAAAACAATTATAGTATTTTGTCATATATACCAGTTAACCTAATGCACACTAAATAAACCATATTCCATTAGATCCGTCAAACAAGGACTTAGTGCCACTCAAAAAGTTGTATCATTATCATCCATAAATTAAATAAGAACACCATAGGAGTTTTACAATCACTAGTCATGCTACATATTTGACTTAAAATATAGAACTATTATAGGATGTTTTGTAATACTTGACATTAAACCAAATGCACAAGAATACAAAACACTCTCTAAAGGTTAGACAAAGATTAGTTATGTTACTTTCATACAAAACCAAATAAGACTCATCATCAAACCTTTCACATGTAATCACCATGTAAAAGAGTCCATAAACACACACACACACACACACACACACACACACACACACACCAGACACATCATCCATAAACAAACACACTAGACATATCATAGGAGCTTTGTACAACCTTCAAACAGAACCCAAACAAATCAATCACATACACAACATTATAAAGTTTAAACAAGCTATATCTATGACTTAATTATGTGTTATCATATCCTAAATACAAAGGATATTTAATCACATTGTACAATAGTGAGTTTTAGTAAACATGTGATACATGGATAAATATACAAGTCAGATTTTCATGATAAAAATACCTATACAATCATCATATACAAAAGTGAATGTCACTCAACTGTAATCCATAAAAAAGAACACTATGGCACACCACACGAGTTCAATTCAACCTTTATCAATCACCATAGAACTTGCCAACTGGCACATATATCATTAGTACCTCCGAACATAACCTATCTAGTTAACTCCATCACAAATATAACTAAACCCTTCGCATAAAAGTCATTCAATTGTCATACACACGAATGAATATCATTCAATCATGATGCATGGGCAAAAAAATTAGACACAGCCTCACAGTTTGATGCAACCTTCAAACAAACCACACTCAAATATTTTTATCATTAACCCTTGTGTAAAATCCATTCAATCATCACCCAAAAATAAATAATTACACTCATAACACCACAGGGATTTGACACAACATTTAAACAAAATCCATATAAAGTAGATAACATATGTCATTAGTATTTTCTAACATATAAATTAGATGAAATTTATATCATTAGTATTTCATGTAAAAGACATACAACTATCTGATGTATATACCATTAGAACTCAAAATAAAACCTATACAATCATGATGCGTAAATGCAAATATCATTGACAATGCTACATGGTTTAAGAAAAATATATTGAAGAAGTTTGATGTACACTAGCCATGATGCAACTTAACTCCAAAACCCCATAGCTCGTAAAAATTTCAAATGTTTCTTCTAGGGTATGATGCCAAAGCAAAGAAATGTAAAAGTTTCACTTACTAACTCCTTTAATATCAGTTATGCGAGATAGTTGAAAAATAAATACATGGAAAAGAAATACTATGCAGAAAACCTAGTGCAAAATATATTTATTTGAAGGTTAGGTCAAGTCCAAGTACAAAAATGGAGAAGTAATAATTTCTATTGGCAACCAGTGTTGCCCTTGTATTATTCTTTTGTAATTACTGCATTATTTCAATTTAAAAAAGTACCAAAATGGAGAAGTAATAATACTAATTGTCTTCCAACAAAATTTAACATCAAATCTTGAGACTGAAATATAGATCTGTGCTATTAAATACAAAAAAAAATATTAATCATTGAAAATAACAACTTGCAGTTGAAAGCATCCCAAATACAAGACAATCAGTTTCAAACAACTCCAGATCAAACCCAAAGTCCTTCATAGGTCGTCATAATAGTTCTTGCAGGTTATGTGTGAAAACTACAAAGACACAAAGCGTTATAAACAAAAATAAGGAGTAAAACATTATCTTCATGATATTAAAAGATCACTTATATGTTTACAAGAATTGGACTATGAGTTTGCCTCCTCTTTTCCTGTGGTGTTGCATCCTCTTCTCTGCCTCTTTTTCTACCACTATTTAAAAGATAGAAATATACTAGAATACAAGGGGAATAAATTACATAACATTAAAAAGTACAAAAAATAACACTGAATAGACACAACAGTGTGCACACTGAAATGAATCTACATGGAAAACAAAACCCAAATGAAAGTTACTACGAAAAAGACAACATTGACAAAAAGAAGTCTAACGAACATTCACACAACAAGAAAAGGAAGGGACATTCGTAGAATGAAAAAAGGTAAGTTCTCTGCAAAGAGAGAGTGAGCAATACAATTCTCTTCACATTTATTTATAACTCCCCTTAAGTTTGAGTTCCTTTCTCCTAACAATGCTAGCTTTTTTTCATACTAAGAGATCTTTTTCTAATGGTACATTTTTATTTCCAATGTTATAATTTTCTTTTCTAACAGGGGTTAAGGAAGATTTTTACTCCAACGGTACAATTTCAATGGTATATTTGTTGCGACATTATATCAAACACTTGGTTTCCCTGTCTACTCCCCTTAAGTTTGAGTTCCTTGTTCCTAATGGCACTATTTTTTTACATCATAAGAGGGACCTTTTCCCTAAGGTAACATTTTTAAATCCAACGTTACAATTTTATTTTAAGAGGGATTTAAGGAAGATTTTTACTCCAACGGTAAGTTTGCTGCAACATTATGTCAAACACTTGGTAAGTTTCTTTGAGTGTTCTGCCGAAGTTGAGAATAGCCCAAGAGTTTGATTTTCTAAAATAGATCTACATTTTGTAGCTCAAGTAAGCTTGCTTTTGTTTTCTTCTAGAATTTGAACGATCATTAGGGAATCATTAGGGCCAGAGAATTGGCTTAAAATGGTTCAAAGCAAGCTACTTCACACTGTCCAGAAGTGATTTAGCTATTGTTAGCACATCTTCACCATTTTCTTGAGCTACAAGATGCTTGAGCCGAACAATGAAAGTCATTTTAGCATCACAATGTCCACTTTCAAGAAGCTTTTCAAATCCCTGATATCTTAGTTTATTTTATTGTCTATTTTTTTATTATCTTAGTTCATTGTTTTCTTATATATATATATATATATATATATATATAGAGAGAGAGAGAGAGAGAGAGAGATTGTCAAGTTTTAAGTTGTCTTTTTTTTAATAGAACAATGATAAATATTTTCCTTTATTTCCTTTAAAATATACTCTTTTTAATTCTTTAAGGGGTTCAATAGAGGATAATTGCACAATTTTGTTTCTTAAAGCATCATATAAATTTTATCTACTTTATAAAAACAAAGGTAAGTTTCAAATATATATATGCAAATCTACATAAAGGTTAAAACAATGAAGTTCAATATTCTTAACTCTAATATACAAGTTCACTTCTACCTAAAAACAAATTCCACTCTCTTTTTATTCATGTTTAATATTTACCCAAATTTATGTATTTAGGTTGTAAATTTGGATAGTAATTTTTTACTAAATACTTGATCTAAATAAGGAAATTACTAATCCTTATTAACTAGTCACTAGATAATAATAATTTTTTTTAAAAAGGACTATCTTGATATATTTCCAACATGACCTATTTGAGGTCTTTAAATTGATACAATTAAGTCCAAGTTTAATTACTTTAAGGAAATTGACTTATTTTAAACTATGAAATTAATTACTTTAGGAAATAATTTCCAGAACGTAATAATAAGGAAATTTAGGAATAACTATAAACATTTGAGCAAATGATTTTCAACCAAGTATATTTAGAATAAATCCTTCTTTTATAACCAAATATGAGCAATTTTACATAATATCAATCCTTTGAAAACAAGGAACAAGATTTATTACATTCTTGAATTTGTTTTTACAAAAATCCATAAGGCTAAGAAAATTCCCACATCACAAAATAGGCAAGAAGCCCTTATGACAATTTTTCATGGCTCCTCCAAGTCCAAGCCAAGAATTCCTGCAATAAAACCTATTTAACCATGGAGGCTCACCTCCCAACCTAGACCATTACATGTTCACCCCAGAGCTAGGGGAACAAAGAGAAAAAATGATTCACACATACAAACCTAAAATAGCTTATGATAAGAAGAACACTTAGGAATCCCATACCTAAGGCTAGCACATAGGCTTTCAAAAAGACATTCAACAAAAGGTGAAAGTGGACCATATCCATTAGGAGAAACCAAGTTCTAATGAAGGAAATCAAGGCCACACCTGGGTTAACTTCAAAGTCCTTCCCAAAACCATCTTCACAACAAAGCCATGGCTTCAATCCAAGAACACTCCTTATAGCGCCTAATTTCCCATAGGCAAAACTTGGTATCATGGAGTACAAGACATTCATGTTTAACCTTCCCACACAAGGGGAAACTCTACACTAAAATGGTTGTCACTTAATCCTTTCACCCTCCAAGGTTACTCTACTGTCCCAAGGATGAGTGTGCCTTGAAAACTCACTTAAAATGATAAATCAAACCTATTACAATAAGGAAAACACAAACTAAAGAGTAGTAAAACACACAACAATGCCATAAGGCCTCTATGAAAGTATAAGCAAGCCTTCCATAATACAAAACATAAACAACTAAAAGTTAGAGCACCAACCTATTCCAAAGCTTAAGGTATTGAAATTTTGAGATGAGCTTTCTACTTTTATCCTTTTTCCAAGTCCTTCCAACTAGTAAGTCTCTAAGGTAGAGAGTGGGTGATCAACCTAGGAAGACTCCTCAAACTCCCTCTAATAGGCTCCCTAACTCCACCTCTTAACTACAACCATAAATGCAAAGGTAACTTTACCATTACTCCTCCAAATATCTTCATCCCCTCATAAATGAAGTTTGAAGACTAAATGGAGTTGAGAAGATGGTTTCCCAACTTCCTCAAACTCTTAAACTCGGATCATGACTTTGGGGGTACTTTAGGAGGTTCATTTATGAGTCTAGGGCCTTCTAACGATAAAAATTTAACCCCTAACCCTAAGTATACCTAGTGGGGTAGTTAAATTTGACCCTAACTATCCCCTAGAAGCTTCCTAGACCATCCAAAACTTCACTTGAAGTTAACCTATGACTTTACCCATCCTTGACCTATCTAGAAACTTCCTATACCTGAGGTGACCATGGGGACTCTACAAGTTAACCCTCTAGTTGGTGTCATACTTATCCTAGTTAAAGGGGTTGGTCATGCCAACACCTCATACACCCATGTGTCAAGTGACGCAACATAAATTCTAACCCATTCACACATAGCATGACTAACATAAAACAATTAACTAAATTAAATACAACTATTAAAAAATACTTTTACGAATAAAATCACAAGACAATGAGGTTCATGTCTCTTCACTAGACCAAACCTTGGCTTTACAGTTTATAACATAGTTTCACTCTTTGTTCCCTGCATTTAATACCATGGTTAATCTCCTACACCCTCATTGCAAACATCAGTAGGTCCAATAACATATAAAGGTAAATAACATAAGCTGCATATATCATCAAACACTCATAATTACATAATCCTTTCACATAATTCACAAACCTACATTTGATCCCAATGTTCATAATATGTACCATAAAACTCATTTTGCATCATACATATCTAATGTATTTAAATAAAATTCATCATCAAACCAATAACCTAACATAGGTAAATCAGGATCAACTATCAAGCATCAAATAAGTGTTTAAATCCACATAATCCAAATACAGGAACACACATAACATAGGATTCTTTGATCCCTGAAATAATAACATGTGTCTAAGTATCTCATAATCCAAAATACCAACTGAAATAGTCTAACTATAATCAATGTTAAACTATGATGGTCGGGGTAGAGCTCACATATTTCAAGAATCCTAATGTGTTTTCAAGGTAGTCTTCTTCATGGATTAGGCTTATTTCACTCATTGAAGGACAAGTAAATGAGTCTACCATCAAGGAATAAGATCATGGTACAAGCATCCATATACATACATTCAAACCTCTACATTCATCAAAGCATCCATCCATATATAATCAACCATTATAGTGAAGGATCATTGCACTCATTCAGTGCTTAATTCCTCTTGATCCTAGTGGATCATCTCTCTCTCTCTCTCTCTCTCTCTCTCTCTCTCTCTCTCTCTCTCCCCTTACATATCACTCCCTTATTCCCTACCTACATACATCTCCCTCCCACTCTCACTCTTTATACCTACCTCCCTCCATTCTTCCCTCTCTCAATCTCCCTACCTATCCATCTATCTCTACTTTCTATCTCCCATCTCCCTTTCTCACTTTATCTCCTCTCTCTCTAATTGTCCATATATCTCCCCTCTCATTCTCTCTACCTACCTATCTTTCCATCCTTATCTACCTACTTCCATATATACCACCCTTTATCTCAAACCACTCTTTCTTTGCCTCCCTCCCTATAATACTCTATATCTTTCCCCTATCCCCTTATTCTCTCTACCTACACATCTCTTCCTTGCTATCTCTCTTCCCCCTTCCCTCTCTACTTGTCTCTATCTAATCTCCCTCTCTCTACATACCTCTACTTTTATCCCTTTTCCTAACTCATCCTCCCCACTTCTATCTCACCTCTATTCATCCCTCTTTCATTCTCCAACACTTTCTCTATCTCCCCCATCTGAACTTATCTAGATTATCCCTCTCCCTTTATATTTCTCTACATATATCTATTTTCCCTCTAGGATAGTTTGAAAGTTATCTAGGGAACCTTGTAGGATAGTTTGGAAGTTGTTCAGTGAAGTTTGAATTTTGGTCAAACTTGGTCAACCTTCTCTGGTTTGACCTTTGTGATGTTTTTGGACCACTTAGACTTTTCAATTATTTGTTTTCCCACTACACCATTTTGCGTGCACATATAAAACTTGTGCTAGATAGTATTTTCTTGATAGTTGTGTTTGTAAGTGTGTTTTTAGTTAAACATTAGGTTTTAGAAAAAAAATTGTAGTTGTTTTTTGCTCTAGTTCTTGGGTATCACAACCTAAGAGGGAGAGTATAATCCAATCATTATTTAGTGATTTTCTAGTCATCTTCATAATCCTAATGAAGCCTCATTTTTATGTTGATGTAATTGAATACTTTAATGTAATTCAAATTGGGGATCCAACCTTGTAATTGCTTTCACCTTTCCAAAATGAAGTGTAAAGGTTTCTTTTATACTAAATCAGAGGATAAACTCAAGAGATGAGACCATAAATCCAAAACTCTTGTTGAATCATTGAGATAGAATCATAGCTAAAAGTTGAGCCCAATTCTTTAGGAACACAATGACCTATATATTGTGTTCCTAGAAACATGGCTTTGTCATTGTGTTCCTAAGAACACAACAAATTAGTCATTGTGTTCCTAGGAACACAAAACCATAGCCATTGTGTTCCACCCAATCAGAGCCCAAATTAGGATCTCTAGTCTCGGGTAATTAGGGGATGCCAAATTAGGGAGCACAATTATTTTCAAGGTTTGGATAGTACACAAAGGCCCCAAATTGTAACATAGGGCCTAGGTGGATAAATAAATTATTATATTAGAGGAAAAATAGAAGAGCACACTTAGAAATAATGGCTTACCTTGATTTTAAACAATATTGAATTGAATAGAGGACTCATATTTAAATTTAGATATTTATTAAGTGCAACATGAAATCCTATTATGTATACTAGAATGAAAACACACTAAGGTAGGCACTAAAAAATCATGAAATTGTACACCAATTAGGTGCTTACAATTTATGATAGTACATTTTATCCCGCTCTTTAGTCGTATATGACACTACATGCATATGCAAGATAAGGCACATAAACAGTAAATTGGAAAAGGATATTCCAAAGTTGTTGAATGAAAGCCCCCAACATGCAATACTTGTACCAAAATCTTAGGAACCGTATTTTGCAAAACAAATTTATTAGTCAAAAAAGCATAAACCACCCAAGTATTATTAAGAATAACAAGATTCGTGAGTAGTTATATGACCCCCTATTTTGGCTTTCTGATCAGGAAGGAGAAATAGGGTATCATATTTACCACAATGAATTGTGAATGTAAATTTATTAGAAAATGTTATTAATAGGGTTTAGGATATATGAAAAACATCCTATAGAGAATTTGGATAGATAGGGAACTAAATGATCAAAATCTCAATGCAACAAACAATGGGAGAATTGGAGCTCTCTAGCTCAAGATATGAATGATTAAGCATTAAGAGAATTAATTGAAATATAAAGGGACAAAAAGAAAAATTTAAAAGTAGATTAGAAAAATTACCACTTAAATAGTGTTTACCTTTACTATTTAAAATGTCATTTTCATAATTTGTCATTCTTTTGCTTCAAAGAGGTGAAGAAGATGCCAAAGAAGAAGCCAAATTTTTCCACAAGGATTGAGAGCTTGAGGTGTGCAATTGAGGATGGGATGCCACTATATGAGGTAAGCCATTCCATCACCATTTTGCTTTGCATACCTTTATTTTGAACTTTTTCTACATATTATTGTCCATCCAAAAAATATACGAGTACTTTGTACCCTCTAGGACATTATGTACCCTCTAGGGCATTCTATACCCTTTGGTTCATTATGTACCCTGCTAGGTGATTTGTCATTTCCAATGCATTCTATACCCTAGTAGGTGATCTTTACCTTCCAAGGTATTGTGTACCTAGAGAGGTAAACATATAGGATTTATGGTAGCAACTTTATGACATATATATTATATATTGATGTGGATTCTTTGTAATTTGTAGGAGTTTCCCATTATGAGATAGTATATAGGTTTCATTGTCATGTCATATCTATGAGGGTGGATACAAGACCTGATTATAACGGTATAAAGTCTCCTTACAAATGTTGGATTATACTAGGCATATTATCTTTTGGTGATGAGATTTCATGGTGCAATGGTGCTCATGGAACAGTGGGATAAGGATACATCCACATTTCATATTCCTACAAGGGAGATGACTATTACACTGGAGGATGTATACTATATTATGAGATTACCTATTTGAGGGATGATAGTGAGATTGGCCTTGTCATGGACATAAGTAAAGATTGAGAGAGATCAAATATATTGTCTAAGGAGAGTAGTACCACATGATCCACCTCATCAAATACTACTAGATTCTCTCCTCTAAGATATAGATGACATGTCATTTGTTAGGAAGGTATTGCTATGCATAGTTGCTATAGTAGTGATGCTAGATTGTGGGGGCACCACATTTACAACATGATTAACTTATGTTATCCAAAGAATAGAGTAGAAACATATTGCCTTCTCATGGGGGAGGAGTACTTTTTCACATATATACTGAGTTGGGTAAATATATATGTGATGCATAAGCATCCTTGGGTCATTGGTAATCTTGCATCACCAAAAAATATTTCCTTTCATTTTTGTTCTTCTTTTCTAGAGTTTTTGTGTTTTAGTGGCATTTCTTAGATTTGGATCATTTATTGTTGAGAATCTTAGGGTATTTTCTAGACATCATATTTTACTTATGACTAGGTTCAAATCTTAATCTGATACTTCATACTAAAGTTATCTTAGGTTTATTCTTGGGCCAGTGTATTCTTCAAGTTTTAATGGTCAATTGGACTTTTCCGATCTTGTGAAGAAATTTCCCAATTAGCAAAGCTTTGTGGATCATATCACGATGTTCCTATATATTTTGTAAATTTCTATTTTGGATCATGCATCATTTATACATCTTAGCATCAAGATCCTTATGATTTGGGTTCTAGTCTATATTTTTGTATTACATTTTCTTGTTCTTTGAAAATGTGATAGATTTGGGCTGACATATTGGTTATTAAGACTATATATTGAGGCATTTGATCTTTTTTTAGGAGAAGTTAAGGAGATAACCTCTTGAAGGTTGATTCTAGGTTTTAGAACTAGATTTTCTATTGTAATCAAACATGTATGTTGAAATAAAGTAAGTTGTAAGTTGTAGGTCAATTTGATGTAAATATTTGATTATGTGATAATGTGACATTTTGTTATAGCATGTGGATTATCTATTATTTTGGTGATTGTTTCTATTGTGTAACTCGGGTTGCATGGTTCAGACCATCTCCATAGGGGGAACTCTTGCCATGACTACGTCAACCCTTTATCAATGAATGAGGTTGAGCACATGCACACTAATATAGGTGTGGATGTTTAAGCATATTACTTGTGTGATTTGCCTCATTTTGATGTGATTTTTTCCTCCATTCTTGTTTCTATAGTTACTAGAGACATATGTGTTTTTAATTTATTTTAATAAAATTTGACCTACTTGGCCAAGATTGAAATAAATTATATAATATAATTCTACACTTCATTCTTTACACATTGATAAAAAGTTTCATTTTTTATTATTTTTCCACAATTTATGTGACACACACACACACACTCCGTGATGTGATTTTAAAGATGCACCTACTTTGAAAAATTATATGAAAAAATACTTAAACTATTATAAAAAAATATAGAGCTTCTAGTCTCACTCTTAACTATATTCCTACCAATGTGGTGTTTAAAATACTACATGCAATTAAAAAATTGTGGGGCACACACTAGGCACTATGTTATTTTTTGCTAAAAAAATAGGAAAACTTGCGTATGTGTGAATCATTTGATCCTCTTAATCTTATTTATTTTAAACAACTTTAGTAATTTGAAAACTCGATTCACATTATTATGATTCTTGTTCTTTGGTATCTTCACATTTTTAGTGCACAAGTCTCAAATTACTTCTCCAAGTTCAAGTTTAGTTATTTTAGAAAAATAGTTGCCACTTAAGACCCCCCTTCTACATACCATCTTGGTGCACATACCCAACTTGCTCTTTTAGGAATCTTGAATTTTATAAATGATTTTTTTTAAATCTAAATGCAAATTTTGACAAAGAATAACTATAGAAAGTCCTTAAGAAAAACAAGATCAAATTGTCTAACAAATATACTATTGTTGTTAATAAAATCTAGAGAAAAATAATTAATACTATTGTTATTAATAAAATCTAGAGAAAGATAAGTAATATTCTTATTATTTATGTTCCTAGTACAAACGAATTTATTCTCTAGATAAATGATTTTAATATCTCATGAAGTGGACATTTTTTATTTATAAAATATTGGAAATAGTATACATTTGAATATGACAATGTTAAGAAATGCATTTCTTTTGATAAGGAGGTCTTTGGAGTAATTAAACACCAAAAATATTTATTTGAAATTGATATACATTTAAAATATTTTATTAAAACAAAGAAGATCATAGAAATTTATTAACCTTAAAGAAAAAATATCGTGTAAGGAAAGATGATCATGAAAAATATGTATGGAAAGCATAAATAACTTAATTTAAGTATGAAGATCAACATATTGCAGGTAAAGATAATATTGTAGCTAGTCATATAAGTAGAGAATTTTTTGGAGTCTTCATGCATGAAAGACCCCTCTAACCCTAACATGAACTAGTAGGTATAATGATTTTTAGCTTACATTTAATCATGGGATGACACTATGGCATGTTGTGAGATATTTCTATATGTTCGTATATGTTAGCATGACATTGCAATATACATGTCAGTGTAAGGGTAATTATCTAATCTATTTTGGTAGCTCAATTCTAATTGCCTCACATTCTAATATTGGATGGTGTCATTGTCATTGTACATAGTGATACTATTAGGTTTATTTATTATGTCTAGTAGCTCCATTCCTCATGTTTTCCCATTTTCAATATATTTGTGTGTGTTCTAGACTTCTCAAGATATTGAAGTATTGTTATAGACTAGTTATCATGTGTTTATGGAATTAAGATGTTGATGATTGATTTATATTTTGGATGGATATATTTATATTGGTAGGATCATTCATTATATTTCTTTCTTTGACTATGACTATGGCATATGATGACTATGACATATGCTCATGATTTACAAATATATTATATGATTATGTTTCAAATTTATACTTATGATTATGGTCTAACCCATGTTATGAGATGAACATGTAATAAATATATGTTTAATGAATGCAATGTGATTGTTCTCTCTATGGAATGTTTGAATGATGAGGGAAAAAGTCATAGTTTATCTTCTAGTGAGACCCACATGATGTATCGATCCCATTCATTGTTTGTACTATTTTCTATAAGGTACTCTGAATCATCTCCATTTTAGATTAAAATGATCATGAATTGATGAAATAAGAGAGAAAGCCCATAATGTATCCTTCTTGCATTAATTAAAACCTTTTTAGGTTTATGATACTATCTATTCATCGATTCCACGTTCTCTTTTTGATTGACACAATGTAGAACAAAAAGACCACTTGATATCTTCTAGAAAATTCATTGTATACTACCTTAAGGTATCAGCACCTTGCTAGTATTGGTGACTCAACAAAATATTATGTTGAAAATGACTATGTTACACCTATTGCATCTTTGACTGCCAAGGAGATGAAAGCTAAACAGGAACACAACCAAGCAATGTTGGAGATTGCATCTACCTTAAGCTATCCTGAATTTGAGGACATTAAAAATTGTACCAATGCAAAGAAAATGTGGGACACTCTTTCAAATATCTATGGTGGTGATGCAAATGTACTAAGGGAAAAAGATGAAAGTCTGAGAGGTAATTTTGATGAAATGAAAATGCAAGAAGGTGAGAATATTGCTCAGTATTGTGGTAGAATCAAGGAGGTTGTAAATGCTATTAGATGAGCTAATGGTAATATTGATGATGAAATTGTTATTGGAAAGGTTATGAGAAATTTTCTTCCTATATATGCCATCAAAATCTCAACAATTCAAGAATCTAGATGCAACCCTGGTAATTCTCTAACTTTAGAAAGTCTTGTTTGTAAGCTTACTACTTTTGAGCTTTCTAACTATGATAACTATATTGTTGCAAATGTTGAATCTGCATTCAAGTCACAAAGGGTTTTGCAAAAGTCTAAGAAGGAAGAAGAAAAATGTATAAGTGAGATGGAAAGTGATACTGAGACATTTGATGAAGAACTAGAGGATCTTGAAGCTCTTATGGCCAGAAGATTGAAGAGGGGAAAAGGCAAATATAAAGGTAAAATTCCTATCATATGTTTTTCATGTAACAAATTTGGCCATATAGTTACAAGATGTCCTGACAGGGATGACAAAGATGAGGAAAAAGATAGCAAATACAAAGATAAGAGAGAAAACAGAGGTTACCGAAGGTACAAGGACTACAAGGACAAAGATAAGAAATCCTGTTATATTGCTGAATAAGAAACTGATATTGATGATGATGATTTTGAAATTGAAGTAGTTTATGTTCCTATGAAAGATGAGTCTGATGAAGATGAGAAAACTGCACTTGTTTCTTATGTGAGAAAAGGTGATAAATGGATTATTGATAGTGGTTACTCACATCACATGACTGGTGACAAAAGTAAATTTGATACCCTAGATCATTACAAAGGTAGAAGTGCTAAGTTTGGCAATGATGCACCATGTCTTGTAAAGGGTAAAGGTTTGATTAAGCTGACTGATAAAATTACTTGTGAAAATGCTTATTGGGTTGAAGGTCTTAACTATAATTTTCTAAGTGCTGCACAACTCAATAGCACTAGTTACCGAGTGGAATTTCATCACAGAAAGGCCAAAATATTTGATGTCATTGGTGAACTGATTGGAAGTGGAGAGTAGACTAGAGGTAACTTGTTCTATCTAGATTTATTTGAAGAGACATGCTTGATTGCATAGTTTAATGATGTTTGGTTATGGCATAAGAGGTTATGACATATTAACTTTGACAATTTGGTGAACATTAGTAAAAGGAAGAAAGTGAGAGGTTTTTTGAGATTGAAGAAACATGATAATGTGATGTGCAAACAACGGCAGTTGCGTAAAATGACATAGTCTAGTTTCAATAGCAAGACCTTTACTTCTGAAAATGCTTTAGATCTGGTTCATACTGACCTTTGTGGACCTATGGGTGTACAAAGCTATTGTGGTGCTAAATACTTTGTTCTTTTTGTTGATGATTATACTAGGGTGATGACTAATGTTTCTAAAAAAAAATCTGATGCATTTCAGTTGTTTAAGTGGTATTTGGTTAAGGTTGAAAAGGAGACAAGTAGGAACCTAAAATGTCTGAGATCTGACCGAGCTGGAGAGTTTATATCAAATGAGTTCAACCTGTTCTGCTATGATAGATGAATCAAGAGACAGATGTCTGCACCTAGAACACCTCCACAGAATGGTATAGCCGAGAGGAGGAATAGATCTATCATGGACTATGCAAGGACATTAATGATTAAGAAGAATGTTACACATAAGTACTGGAGAGAAGTTGTAAGTACAAATGTTTATACCTTGAACAAAGTGCAAATCAAAAAAGGTACAAATGTTACACCTTATGAGCTATGGCATGGTTATGCACCTAATGTAAAATATTTTAGAATCTTTGGGAGTAAATGCTATATATTAAAGGATAATAGGAATGGAAAATTTGATGCAAAAAGTGACGAGGGCATATTCCTAGCTTATTCTACAAAGAGTAAAGCTTACAAGTGTTTGAACTCTAACACTAACAAAATTGTGGAAAGTGCAAATGTGAAAGTTGATGAATTTGCAGAGAAAAATGAGTAGGAAAGCAAAAGAGAACCTGAAGATTATAGATCTTTTGTCTATAGGGTAGAAGGAGAGGAGAGTAATACACTTGCACTTGATGTAGAGTCTCAGGTAAGCAATGTCAAGCATCAGGAAGAAAATGTCAAGCATCAGGAAGGCATTGCCAAGCATCAAGAGGATGCTACCAATCGTCAAGAAGAAGTTGTTGAGCAATTAGAGACTAAATCTGGCAATCTTATTGATGAACCTGTAGAGAAAGGAGAAAATAAAATTGAACCTACTCTAGCACAATATGTAAGAAGACATCACAGGCCTAAACAAATCATTGGAGATAAAGATATTGGAGTTCTGACCAGAAGCAAGTTGAGAGACCCTACATGTTTGTTGTGTGAATTTGAGCCTAAGACAACAAGGGAGACATTAGAAAATGAAGACTGGATTCAAGCCATGGATGAGGAAATAGACCAAATAGAAAAGAATGATACATGGACTTTGGTACCGAGACCAGAAAACAAAAATGTCATTGGAACAAAATGGGTATTTAGAAATAAGCTCAATGAACATGGAAAAATCACAAGGAACAAAGCAAGGCTAGTATGCAAGGGTTATGCTCATGAAGAAGGAATAGACTATGGGGAGACATTTTCCCTAGTAGTAAGATTAGAAGGAGTAAGGACTTTACTTGCATATGCTACTTATAGAGATTTTAAGGTATACCAAATGGATGTTAAATCTAAATTTTTGAATGGTATATTAGAAGAAGAAGTGTACATTGAGAAACCTGAAGGATTTGTTTGTTAGATTTGACAAACGCAAATCATCCCAAGAACACCTGCATGCAAGACTGTCACAAAGAAGAAGCAAAAAGACAGAAAGCTATGGCGGCCAAAAGGCCAGAGACTGCAAAACCATGTTGCAAGAAAATAATCTTCTATTAACAATGATGAAAATAATACAATCTCCTTAATGAAATGAAAGAAGTGAATCCTTATAAAA